>SJXQ01003421.1:0-218453 GCA_006408695.1 Aepyceros melampus
TCTGATATCTCATCTAAATCAAATATTCTCAATAGCTGGCAATTTTTAAAAATTGATTTATAATTGATTTAAAATATTGTGTTGGTTTTAGGTTTAAGGCACTGTGCTTCACTTTATTTTTCTTCAGATTATATTCCATTATAGGTTTTTACAAGATATTGAGTCGGATTCCCTGTACAATATAGTAAATCCTTGTTGCTTATTTATTTTAGGCAGAGTTTATGTCTGTTAACTCCATACTCTTAATTTGTCCATTCCACTCCCCTTCAGTAGCCATAAGTTTGTTTTCTGTGTCTGTGAGTCTGTATCTGTTTTGTATACAGATTCATTTGTATTATTTTTTAGATTCCACACATAAGTGATGTCATATAGTATTTGTCTGTTTCTGTCAATAGCAGGCAATTTTAGCCTCTAAAGTAAATTTGGCAATGTCTGGTAATTTTATTTTGTATTTTACTACCACATTTAGCTTGGACCAGGATATCTTTTAAAGCCCTGATAACTTCAAAATGTAATTGATGATTTCAACTCTCCCCTTCCACCCCCAACCACAAACAAAATCAAAGAGAGCCCTCTTTCCCCTCTATCTCCTGTACATGCCTGCTGCCTAGAATGTCCTCTCCTCCCCACACCCAACATTTTTTGGGGGGAGAGGGCACTCTGTGTGGCTTGTAGGATCTTAGTTCCCTGACCAGGGATTGAACCTGGGGCCCTAGCAGTGAGAGCAATGAGTTCTAGCCACTGGACCTCTAGGGAATTCCTCCACATCCAACACTTCTTTACTGGCCTACTTCTAGATGACTTTCAAGAACCAGGCGCTCTGCACGGTGCTGCTGGGCACAGCTGTAACACTGTGCCTGCCCCTCTGGTTTTATGTCATTTGTTTATGTGCTTGTCTGTGCCCATTTATCATTTATTCAGGTAGACTATTGAATGAGTACTGCTGGTAAGGCATTCTTTCAGGGGAAAGTGAGTGCAAGTGTTAAGGTAGGAATCTCTAATTGGCTTGTTCCTCGGAGACCCAGCAGAAAGTTTGGCAACTGCAGCTTTTCAGGAGATGCCTAGTTTATGCAGGAATAAATGACTCACAGGTGAGGGCTGCCGAGAATTTGCCTCTTTGGGATTCTAGGGCTCTTCTTATTCAGAGAGATGATTCTTCTGGATCAGGTAGTTAAAACTGTTCAACTCACTCTCCAGTTAGAAGCAGGTTGGCTGGTTTTGTTTTGTTTGTTTTTTTAATGACTGAGGGCTGGCAAGCTGTTTGCATGCAGATAGCGATTGGTTCTTAGTGCGTTCCAATCTTTTGAACCATTTGGGGGTTCTTTCTGAACTTATCTTTTCTGAAAAGTAGTATCCTAGTAGTGGTATCTTTCCTCCCCTACTTTCACGTATTCTGTTATTATATATTTCAAATATTTGGAAAAAATAGTACAATGAAGAGCTATGCACAATTTCCCTATATTTATCAGTTGCTAATATTTTCTGTATTTGTTCTCTCTTTCCAGATATATCTCTCAAACCATTGAAAAGTATGACATTTTGCCCTAAACCACTTCAGCATGAATCTCCTAAGCAAAAGAGCATTGTTTTAAGTAACCACAGTATTATCCTCACATCTAAAACTATAACATGGATACAGTAATATCCAATTTAGAATCTATATTTGAATTTAACTGTTTCCAAATTGTCCTTTTATAGGATTTTTTGACCCCCTTTATCTACTCAAGTTTCATATATTTTGTTTGTTATGTGTCTTTGTATGCATGCTCAGTCGCTCAACTCCTGTGACCCCATGGACTGTAGCCCTCCAGGCTCCTCTGTCCATGGGATTATCCCAGCAATACTGGAGCGGGTTGCCGTTTCGTCTTCCAGGGGATCTTCCCAATCTAGGGATCTAACTGTGTCTCCTGCATCTCCGGCATTGGCAGGTGGATTCTTTATCATATATTTTGTTTGTTATGTGTCTTTGTATGCATGCTCAGTCGCTCAACTCCTGTGACCCCATGGACTGTAGCCCTCCAGGCTCCTCTGTCCATGGGATTATCCCAGCAATACTGGAGCGGGTTGCCGTTTCGTCTTCCAGGGGATCTTCCCAATCTAGGGATCTAACTGTGTCTCCTGCATCTCCGGCATTGGCAGGTGGATTCTTTACCACTGAGTCACCTGAGAAGCCCTTATTACATGTCTTTAGACTCTTAATTTAGAGTCTCTCACCATGCTCTTTTGGGTTTCCCCTGTGGCTCAGCTGGTAAAGACTCCACCTGCAATGAGGGAGACTTGGTTTCAATCCCTGGGTTGGGAAGATCCCTGGAGAAGCGAAAGGCTACCCAATCCAGTGTTCTGGCCTGGAGAATTCCATGGACTGTATAGTCCATGGGGTTGCAAGCAGTCAGACATGACTGAGCGACTTTCACTTCACTTCACATCATGCTTTTTACTGGCGGTATTGATTTGCCTTTCATGTGGAATGTACCACAGTTTGCATTTGTTTATTTCACCACAATTAGAATCAGACTATATATTTTGGCAAGACTATTAATACAGATGGCATTGTGCAATCGCCATTTCATCATACCAGGTAGCACATAATTTGTTTGTCTTACTACTGGTGATGATACATCAGACCACTTGCTTAAGACTGTTCTGCCAGATCGCTCCCTATGGATATACATTTCATCCTGTGTTGCCCAATCACTTTTTACCTAATAATTTTAGCAGTCATTGGTGAACCTTTCTAGAGTCAATTGTTACATTTTTTAATTTCAAAATTATAATTTTTATATCTATTACTTATTTTGTATTAATTAGTTGGCATTTGTATATAAAGAACTCCAAACTGATCCCCTTACCCTGCTTTAGGGTATAGTTCTGTGGACTCAATGAAGCTTTTTTCCTTTGTTTCAATGTGTTATAATCTATCATCATCACACTATTCTTATTCTTAATCTGCTGCTGCTGCTGATTTACCTAATAATTTTAGCAGTCATTGGTGAACCTTTCTAGAGTCAATTGTTACATTTTTTAATTTCAAAATTATAATTTTTATATCTATTACTTATTTTGTATTAATTAGTTGGCATTTGTATATAAAGAACTCCAAACTGATCCCCTTACCCTGCTTTAGGGTATAGTTCTGTGGACTCAATGAAGCTTTTTTCCTTTGTTTCAATGTGTTATAATCTATCATCATCACACTATTCTTATTCTTAATCTGCTGCTGCTGCTGCTGCTGCTGCTAAGTCGCTTCAGTCGTGTTCGACTCTGTGCAACCCCATAGGCGGCAGCTCACCAGGCTCCGCCGTCCTTGGGATTCTCCAGGCAAGAACACTGGAGTGGGTTGCTATTTTCTTCTCCAGTGCATGAAAGTGAAAAGTGAAAGTGAAGTTACTCAGTCGTGTCCGACTCTTAGCGACCCCATGGACTGCAGCCTACCAGGCTCCTCCATCCATGGGATTTTCCTGGCAAGAACCCTGGAGTGGGGTGCCATTGCCCCTCAATTCAGCTAATTGGTGTTCTTTCAAGTAGGATTCTGTGTTCTCCTGACACATCCCTGTTAGTGTATACCTGCTTGGTTTACCATGTGCTTTCTTTGTCCCGACCTGGAATGAGGCCCTCAGTGGAGAAGGTAGTTAAAAGCCAAGATTTCAGTTCTATTTGAACTCACTGCTTCCAGTTCTTTCACGTAAACAAAACTGTTCAACTCAAAGGCAGCATACCAGAGGCCAGTATCTTATTGTTAGATTATAAAACACAGCATGTTAACTCAGTTACTGTAACAATTTCAGGTATCATTTAGAATAGAAGTAAATAATTTCCTGCACTTGTAGTAACCCTTTGCCTGTAACATATATCTAGATTGCTGAATCTTTTGTAATAAATGAATTGAAGGAGGAATTCTCTGGCAGTCCAATGATTAGAACTTGACACTTTCACTGCTGTGACCTGGATTCAGTCTCTGGTTGGGAACTAAGGTCCTGCAAGCCTTGTCGTGGCCAAACATAAGTAAATAAATAAATAAAATCTGAATAAATATAGGGACCTTCTTAAATGGAGATTTTAAAAATAAATCATTGTACTAATCTGTTGCTGTATCTTCCGTAATTCTTCAAGGTGATCAATGTACAATGTAACAAGATCACACATGGACAAATGATCCACCCAAAGTGACAAGATAGGCTAATGGATTCTAATGTTTAACAGAGGATGAAGGATTCATTGATATGGTTTTAATGTCACATAAGCATTAAACACCTTGTGTTTGTAGAATTTCTAATAGTCTTTAAAGAGCCTTCTTCTTAAGCTCAACTTTTCTCTAATCTTTCTGCGTGTTAGCAAGGATTAGTTCACAGTCGTGTGCAAGCATGCTCAGTTGCGTCCAACTCTTTGCGATTTCATGGACTCTAGCCCACCAGACTCCTCTGTCCGTGGCTTTTTCCAGACAAGAACACTGGAACGGGTTGTCATTCCCTCCTCCAGGGCACTTGCAGGGGTTGAACCTGTGTCTCCTGCGTCTCCTCGTTGGCAGGCGGATTCTTTACCACTGAGCCTCAGCCACAGTGAGGCCTCATTTCTTGTCAAATTATTTGCCTCAACAAAGTGGTCAACTCTTTGCTGGGTGCCATGAAAACCAAAACCATGTAGTAGAGCTAGTTTCTCAAGTGAGTTTCTCTGGGGTCCGTCATTACGTGCAATGTGACATCAGGTGTGCCATCCGCTTCTGTGGTTGTGTCCTGGGATGGATTCAAAGGCCAGGTCTGTGTGACCTCACCCCTTTCTCTGCGTTGCACAGCCAAATGCAGTAAGTGAGAGGGGTGAATAAGCTTATATTCAATTGAATTTGTTTCAAATATAAACTAATATCCTACCTGATTTATCTTTAGATCTTCCCTGGTGGCTCAGATGGCAAAGAATCTGCCTGCAATGCTGGAGACCTGGGTTCAAACCCTGGTTTAGGAATACCCTTTGGAGAAAGGCATGGCAACCTTCTCTAGTATTCTTGCCTGGAGAATCCCATGGACAGAGGAGCCTGCTGGGCTACAGTCACAAAAGAGTCAGACACAACATAGTGACTAACACACTGATTTATTTGTGAAAAATTCATGACTTTCCGCATACTGCAACTGAGAACTCTTTAATGCACTGTGAGCTTCTTAGACGGGAACTGAGCCTTTTCTGTCTTGAATCCCTGCGCTTGGCACAATGCATGGTGCTAAGCAGGCACCCTCAAATATTTGTTGACTTGAACTTTGCTTCTTAATTAGTGAATGTTTCATAAACTTCTCTCCAATGACTTATGCTGTTACATAAGTTTGGAGTACGTAGGTTGTTTTGAAATGTGGGGAAAAATATATATACATATAATCAGTAAAATCATGTCGTTTCTAGGGCTGTTCTACAAAGTATTTTAACCAGTGATAAGGTAGCTGAACTGGAAGATTAGTACTAGGTGGAATTTTACCTCTTGAGAGCCACCTTACTGAAGAGACAACCCTTCCCCTTTGGCTTTATGGTTTATCACAGGATATCAAACATACTTCCCTGTGCTAGATGACGAGGACTTTGTCCATTCTATATGTAATAGTTTGCACCTGCTAATCCCAAACTCCCAGGCTATCCCTCCCCGACCCCGCTTCCTGCTCGGCAACCACAAGCCTGTTCTCTCTATCTGTGGACCTGTTAGAAAGGAGAACTTTGGATTGTCTATAGACTGGGCTGCGGAGAGCATTTTGAATGCAAGAAGACTGTTTTCCCTGTAAAACATCACTTTGTGTTCTGCTTACTGCCTTTCTTCTGGGCCCCCAGGGGCCTCTATTGCTTGAATCCTCTCTCCTTTATCCTGACCCCTGCCTGTGTCCCAGCTCCACTGCCCTTTTGGTGAGGAAGAGATTGTGGTGGTGGTGGTGGTGGTGGGGTGTGTGTGTGTGTGTGTGTGTGTGTTGGCTGTTTCAAAGTACATTGATTGTTAATTATTATTATTATTGACAACTGTGACTTGATGTTTCTTCTGTAAAACAAAAAAGCATCCTGCTCTTGACATCATTTTTTTTGATTCCTCTCTTGTTTTCATGTATGATATAGCTGATATAACAGAAAATCCTGTTAGCAATACTTTCAAGTTAGAGCCAGAAGGACAGATGATGAAATGAAATGTACAAAGTGCACAGAGTTGAACAGAATTCTTTTCTGTTTTGGTGTGCTTGAACTTGCAAATTGTAAAATTCTTGCAACAAGAATCCTTTTGGATATCTAGGTAAAGAGAACTAGATGTGGACTCAGAGCCTCTGACTTACAGCCCTAACTGTGTCCTTTACTTGAGATGGTGCATTTTGACTCAGCAAATCTAGGTCATAATTTCTACTCAAGAATATGCCCCATTATATATGTTCCTTCAAAAAATGTAGAAATAAAAGAACAAACATCACATTGTTTTTGAAAAGCTTAGAGATAGGCTGTAGAACTATAATAAATATTGCTATTAGAATAATTTAATACAATTTAACATTTAATAAATAATCAATTACTTGTTACTCACTGAAAAACCAGTCTATATAATAGGATTATGTTACTACCTCTCCCCCTGGTTAACAAGGTGAGGAGTATGCCTGGCTTATCATAGGCAGTCAGTAAATGGTAATTATTATTGTTATACTAACTATTTCATAACCTGTTCTTCTAAACTTGAAACTAAATCCTTTCTTTCTTTCAGTTGCCAGTCCCAGGGAAGGGTTCTGCTTTTAAACTATGTTGGGTGCTCACAATTCTATTCTCATCTCAGAGGAACAAACAGTCTTCCTTTCAGAATATTATAAAACCCTCAGTACAGCATTTCCAGGGCTTCCCTGGTGGCTTAATGGTAAAGAATCTGCCTGCCAATGCAGGAGACGTGGGTTCCTTCCCTCTGGTGGGAAAATACCCTGGAGAAGGAAATGGCAATCCACTCCAGTATTCTTGTCTAGGAAATCCCATGGACAGAGGAGCCTGGTGAGTTGTGGTCCATGGGGTCACAAAAGAGTCGGACATGACTTAGCTACTAAACAACAATATTATTTATATCCTGTATCATCCTTGATACCCCTTCTTATACCTTAGGGCTCTCACATGAAATCCAGTTCCTCTTCCCCATTATATTTTTTTTCTAGTTTCTCCTCCAAAGTTAAGTCTAAGTCTTTTTTTTTTATATGACCAACCTAGATAGTATATTCAAAAGCAGAGACATTACTTTGCGACTAAGGTCCGTCTAGTCAAGGCTATGGTTTTTCCTGTGGTCATGTATGGATGTGAGAGTTGGACTGTGAAGAAGGCTGAGCGCCGAAGAATTGATGCTTTTGAACTGTGGTGTTGGAGAAGACTCTTGAGAGTCCCTTGGACTGCAAGGAGATCCAACCAGTCCATTCTGAAGGAGATCAACCCTGGGATTTCTTTGGAAGGAATGATGCTAAAACTGAAGCTCCAGTACTTTGGGCACCTTATGCGAAGAGTTGACTCATTGGAAAAGACCCTGATGCTGGGAGGGATTGGGGGCAGGAGGAGAAAGGGACGACCGAGGATGAGATGGCTGGATGGCATCACAGACTCAATGGACGTGAGTCTGAGTGAACTCCGGGAGTTGGTGATGGACAGGGAGGCCTGGCATACTGCGATTCATGGGGTCGCAAAGAGTCGGACACGACTGCGCGACTGAACTGAACTGAACTGAATTCACTTTGCCTTACAGCAGAAACTAACACAATATTGTAAAGCAACTATACTCCAGTAAAAAAAATTTTTTTAATTAAAGAAAAGAAGGTAAAAAGTAGATCAATTAATTCAGTTCTCAGCTTCTTGTTCTGATAGTTTCATACATACAGATTCTATCCAAACTCATGAACTACAGAGATCAAATGTCCCAGCATAAACTTATATACCCTTAGCACTCAGAACTGTCACATAATTCTACAAGGGGCTCCAATGGAGAGTGCTACAGGTTACAATACCCACAGACCTCACATTCTGAGAACCCAAAAATGTCAAATAAGAAGCAGATGGCTCACTCACGAGGATACGATTCCATGGTTTGGTCCGTGTCCATGGCAGGTAACTCGGTCCTGTTGGGAGGCTTGGAAGTGTTCGTATTCGTTTCATACTGAACAAATAATGCAAATAAAATAATCATGACAACTTCCAGGCCAATGGCCACGAGAGGGAACATGACCCTCATGTTTGCGGCAAAGGACAGAGGCATACTGAAGGCTTCACGGGCTGTGGGAGCTGATAAGGACAGAGGGGCTGCTCTGCGTGTGGAATTAGGCTATAAGCTCAAGGCACTCCAGTGACGCTGCAAGAAAAGAAAGGGCGAGACTGGTGAAAACGCCCATCCACTGGAGAAAATTATGCTCTGTAATCAGATTGCTATAAATGCTGGCTTGAAGAAAATACAGTATAGATCGACAGTAGCCAGTTGACAGAAATGATCCTTTGCACAACAAGTGTCTAAACTCTTTTTTTCTTTCTATTACATTTTAAAATTAAAAATGCTGTACACCAAAATGATTAAGTTATATGTATATATATTTACATACATCAAAGTATATATAAGACCCTTGGAGAACAAGGAGATCAAACCAGTCAATCCTAAAGGAAATCAGCCCTAAATATTCATTGGAAGGTCAGTTCAGTTCAGTTCAGTCACTCAGTTGTGTCCGACTCTTTGTGACCCCGTGGACTGTAGCACTCCAGGCCTCCCCACCCACCACCAACTCCCAGAGTTTACTCAAACTCATGTACATTGAGTCAGTGATGCCATCCAACCAACTCATCTCCTGTCACTCACTTCTCCTCCTGCCCTCAATCTTTCCCAGCATCAGGGTCTTTTCAAATGAGTCAGTTCTTTGTATCAGGTGGCCAAAGTATTGGAGTTTCAGCTTCAGCATCAGTCCTTCCAATGAATATTCAAGACTGATTTCCTTTAGGATGGACTGGTTGGATCTCCCTGCACTCCAGACTCTCAAGAGTCTTCTCCAACACCACAGTTCAAAAGCATCAGTTCTTTGGTGCTCAGCTTTCTGAATAGTCCAACTCTTACATCCATACATGACCACTGGAAAAACCATAGCCTTGACTATATAGACCTTTTTGGCAAAGTAATGTCTCTGCTTTTTAATATGATGTCTATGTTGGTTATAACTTTCTTTCCAAGGAGTAAGCATCTTTTAGTTTCATGGATGCAGTCACCTTCTGCAGTGATTTTGGAGCCCTCCCCAAAATAAAGTCTGCCTCTGTTTCCACTGTTCCCCATCTATTTGCCATGAAGTGATGGGGCCAGATGCCATGATCTTCGTTTTCTGAATGTTGAGCTTTAAGCCAACTTTTTCACTCTCCTCTTTCATTTTCATCAAGAGGCTCTTTAGCTCTTCTTCACTTTCTGCCATAAGGGTGGTGTCATCTGCATATCTGAGGTTATTGATACTTCTGTCAATCTCTATTCCAACTTGTGCTTCTTCCAGCCCAGCGTTTCTCATGATGTACTCTGCATATAAGTTAAATAAGCAGGGTGATAATATATAGCCTTGACATATTTCTTTTCCTATTTGGAACCAGTCTGTTGTTCCATGTCCACTTCTAACTGTTGCTTCCTGACCTGCATACACATTTCTCAAGGAGCAGGTCAGGTGTTCTGGATTCATTGGAAGGACTGATGCTAAAGCTGAAGCTCCAATACTGTGGCTACCAGCTGTGAAGAACTGACTTATTGGAAAAGACTCTGATTCTGGGAAAGATTGAGGGCAGGAGGAGAAGTGGGTGACAGGGGATGAGGTGGTTGGATGGTGTCAGTGATTCAATGAACATGAGTTTGAGCAGACTCCAGGAGATAGTGAAGGACAGACAGGAAAGCCTGATGTGCTACAATCCATGGGGTCACAAAGAGCTGGACATGACTGAGAAACTAAACAACAGAAGCAAAATGATTGTTTTATACACACACACACACACACACACACACATGCATTCTTTTTTAGATTCATTTCCCATATAGATTGTTACAGAGTATTGATTAGAGTTCCCCTTGCTATACAGCAGGTTTTTATTATTCATCTATTTTATAATAGTAGTGTATATATGTCAACCCCAATCTCCCAATTTATTCCTCTCCCCTACTTTCTCCCTTAGTAATCATAAGTTTATTTTCTACATTTTTGAAAATGGCTATTTCCACTGTTCCTTCCCAGGAGGCTCTAAAGGAGTAGGTTCACAGGTTTAACTTTGGGAACACAGGTATATTCCCCACTTTGATTTCTGGTTTTGCAGTGGCCCAAGGGTGCTCAAGATAATTCCAACAGACAATAAATGCAAAGTACTCATGTTGATAAACTCTACATGAGGTTGTAAAACACCAAGTAACAGAGATTCCCTGATAGTTCAGTGGTGAGGACTCCATGCTTCTACTGCAGGGAGAATCCCTGGTTGGGTTTCCCTAGGTTCAATCCCTGGTTGGGGAACTAGGACCCCCAAAACCACACAGGGTGGCTAAAAAATACAAAAATTAAAATGATCATCCCTCATGAAAAAAATCCATCAAGTAGGCTTCAGTCCATGGGGTCACTAAGTTGGACCTGACTGAGCGACTTCACTTTCACCTTTCACTTTCATGCATTGGAGAAGGAAATGGCAACCCACTCCAGTGTTCTTGCCTGGAGAATCCCAGGGACGGGGGAGCCTGGTGGGCTGCTGTCTATGGGGTCGCACAGAGTTGGACACGACTGAAGTGACTTAGCAACTTAGCAAAACAAATTATACATTGCATGGAGATCTAAACAATATCAGAAATTCATATGATTTTAAACTATTCCAAAAAATGAGAAATATTGGAGTATTTATTAGACCTTGAGAAGTTCAGATTTGTTGCCCTTCTAATTATTTCAATGCCCTTTGCATTGAAATAAGCTCAGCCATCTGTGATCTGGGGAAAGTACTTCAGTTTTCACTGAAGCTGTTCTCTCGAGGCATCTGGAGCATTCTCTCCACACACTCTTTCCCCATACCGCATGCACATCGTTCTTAGTTCTTAAAATGTTTTTTCCTTCACTCCCATTTTTACGCAGCTTCTCACAATCATCTCTCATTGAATCATGATCTCTTCTTTCCCAGCACTTCTCACAATTGGCTGTGTGTGCTGTGTTATGTGGTGTGTGTTATTTAGATGGCTTTTTAAAAAGTGGCTGTCTCCCTGGCTTGCTTGTTGCACTTTGAGGACCAGGACTGTATCTTTGCTGCACGTCATTTGTTATCTAGAGTCATTGCCATGCCCAGCACGCAGGGGACAATTGATAAACACCTTTAGATGAATTAAGTTGAAGACAGACTTAAGGGGGCAAAAAGCTCAGAAGGCAGTCCAAATGGTATGCAGAAGGGCAGTAGAGACAACCTCATTTCACAAACTGCTTTTAAATTATGGTGTGTAGAACCGCAGCTGTGACCTTAACATTGCTGCTTGCTCTCTCAATATTCTGATCAGTGAGGGCTTCTTATTAGGACTTCTGTGGCTCAAAGAAAACTGAAGTCAAGCCCAATGTACGAAGCTTAGAAGGACCAAAGATGGCATAAAAGGTGCATGGCACGCAGAGTGTATGCCCACCCTTCCAGAGTTGAAACATAGTTGACATTCCGTTTTTAAGGAGGTCATTTCTTGCTACTTTCAGAATTTTCAGACCAACATTTGACGAATATAAGAAATGCTGCTATGGACATTCATGTACAAGTTTTTGTTGTAGATATATTAATATGTGTTTATTACTTTGGGGTATATACAGAGGGGTGGAGTTTCTAAGTCACATGATAACTATGACTAATCATTTGAGGAACTACTAGGCTGTGTTCCAAAGTGGCTGCACCATGGGAACCCACTCCAGTATTCTCGCCTGGAAAATTCCACTGACAGAGGAGCCTGGAGGGCTGCAGTCCATGGAGTCACAGAGTTGGACGTGGCTAAGCATGGGGTCACAAAGAGTCGGACACGACTGAGCGACTGAACTGAACTGAACTGAACTGAAGCATGACCGAGTGGCTGCACCATTTCATGCTCCCACCAGAAGCGTATGGGGATTCTGTTTCAACACTTGCTGTTGTCTGAATTTTTGACCCAGCCATTCATTCCAGTGGGTATGAGGTGCTATGTCCTTGTGGTTTTGATTTGCATTTCCCTGATAACTAATGATGTTGAGCATCTTTTCATGTGTTTTGACCATTTGCATATCTTAAATGTCTGCTTAGATCCTTTGCTCATAATTTTTTTAAAGTGTTGCACCAATTCAGGTTCTTGACAGAACTCTGTCATTAACTCAGATACCATATAAGATGATCTCAAACTGCCTTTGTCATAATTTTTCTCATCTTTAATGTGGCTGAGGACTCTTTTCCGTCTCAAGAAGTTGTAAAGACTAGGTAAGAGAGAATATATGCAGGTACTTTATAAATCAAAAAGAGATGAGAAATATAGGTTATTAAAAAACTAACAAAGTAGAAAATGTATAGGGCAGCTTGGGGGGAAATTTTGAACCTTGGCATAAGTACAAGTACACCAAGGATAAGCTGGAAAAATAAAAACCTACTATTTAAATGATAAAACTACTAAAGTGTTTGTATCTTATCAACATTAGGAATCAGAAGAGATTTTAAAAGTTTCTATTTTTGAATAATTTTAGGTTTAGAATAAAAAATTTACATTTATCTCTATTGTAAGACAAAAGAGTTCCTTATTATCTTTTACGCAGTTTTTTCTAAAGTTGTCATCTAACATAATCATAACATAGTGGTCAAAATCAGGCAGTTAACACTGGGACAATACTGATGCTCCCCTGTCCATGGGGATTCTCCAGGCAAGAATACTGGACTGGGTTGCCATGCCCTCTTCTCAACCCAGGGATCAAACCCAGGTCTCCCGCACTGCAGGTGGATTCTTTACCATCTGAGCCACCAAGGAAGCCCAAGAATACTGGAGTGGGTAGCCTACCCCTTCTCCAGGGGATCTTCCCAACCCAGGAATCAAACTGGGGTCTCTTGCCCTGCAAGTAGATTCTTTACCAGCTGAGCTGCCGGGGAAGCCCACAGTACTGACGTTACAATGCTCCTGGCCCCAGACTCTTTTTTGCTAGTGTCTTTTCTGTTCCAAAGTTCAATCCATGGTCCCATGTAGTCATCGTGTCTTTTTAAACTCTTTTCATCTACAAGAGTTTCTCAGTTTCTCCCTGTTTCTGATGATCCTGATATTTTCAAAGAATACTGGTCAGGTGTTTTGCAGAATGGGGTTTGCCAGATGTTTTCTCGTGATTAGATGGGGTTATGCATTTTAGGGCTAACTACTCCAGAGGTGAAATGCGCTGCTCTTCCATTGTATCACGGAGTGAGTGATATGGATATGTTTTATCACTGGGGATATTAGTCTTGGCTACATGGTTAACACGGAGAAGAAGTTGGATGTTGAGAAATTT
The DNA here is from genome assembly GCA_006408695.1 of Aepyceros melampus. Classification (NCBI taxonomy): domain Eukaryota; kingdom Metazoa; phylum Chordata; class Mammalia; order Artiodactyla; family Bovidae; genus Aepyceros; species Aepyceros melampus. The sequence continues at coordinate 13,464 of SJXQ01003421.1, forward strand.
TCACCCCCCCATAGTCTTGCCAAGAAAAGATTAGGTCCCAAATATGTTTCCCTAAATTCACTCTTAATAAAATGCAGCAGCTGCTATTCCACTGTACAAAATTAAAAAACAAAAAGAATAAAAGAGAAGGAGGTGGGTGGGAGAGAAATTTACATCTGCATTCCAGGGAGATCCCGCCTGATCAGGGCCTTGGCAGTTGGGCACAAGGAAGGGGACAGCCAAAATGAAAGGCAGGTCGAGTAACCAGGCTTGAGGCTGAGCAAGCTGCTTTCCAAAGATAAGGTGAGAACTGAAGAGCCTCCCCGAAAGCATGACTACCTTTTTTTTTTCTTCCAGAACTTGGTCCTTTCCTGACTGTGTTTTATCAAGGTGCCTCAGCTGACTGGGCTTCAGGCCCTAATGTACCTTTCCAGTAAGGGAGATGGCCTTTAGTGGCCTTTTGAACAACCACTGGTACCTGATAGCTGCCAGGCTCTTTACACAGGCTACTTAGAATCCTTCAAACTGTCCAACAAGGTATATTTTGTTTATTACTGCTATCGTCAAATGGGAAAATGGAGAAACTATTAATAAATGACTCCCAAAGTCTAACAGCATTTAGAAAAATCCCAGGGCTCAGATTAGAATGCGGTCTGACTGTTGCTCTTTCTCTTTGGCTAATGGATGCTGATACTCTCTTTCAGGTATTACTGACCTTACAGACGAGGATTTCAGAGACGTAGCGGTAGTAAAAGAAAGAATGGAGTGGGTTAAGGAGAAAATGGGACAGCAAAAGCGAAGGAATTCATACATACAATTGGAGGGACCTCCCTGGTGGTCTAGCAGTGAGGCCTCATGCTTCCAATGCAGGGGGCACGGGTCTGATGCCTGGTTGAATATTTAAGATCCCCTATCCCCTGCGGTGTGGCGATGAAGAAAACAAAATAATTTGAACTTTCCTTGCAAAGGAAAAAAATGAAAAAGATTATCAAGTGACCAAAATGAATTGGGAACCAGAGAACAGATGCTGTGCTGGCCTCGGATGGAGTAAGATAGTTTTCCCATTTGAACAAGAGGGAAGAAATGAATATATATGTATATATGGCTGATGGATAACATCTTTTTCCACTATAAAAAGGAACAAGGTGTTTAGATAGAGAAAAGATGTACTTTTTGGTTTCACCAAACCACATTTCACATGACTTTCCATCTTTGCAAATGAATGATTTTTATTGGCTATAGCATCCCATTTGATAAGAGGTCTATGCCCACAGTGTATTTTTTAAAAATGAAGAAAATGAGACAGAGGGTGCTCTGTAGCCCACTAACCCTAAATATTTTATGACCTCCACAGTTATAAAAAGTTCCTCAAATAGAGAACAGTCTTCTGGTTGCTAAGGGGGAAGGGGCGTGGGAGAGGGAAGGATTGGCAGTTTCAGGTTAGCAAATGCAAGCTAGTGTACATAGGATGGACGAAAAGCAAGGTCCTCCTAAATAACAAGCCAGACTCTACTCAACACTCTGTAACAACAAAAATGAGAAAAGAATCTGAAGAATAAAATTATGTACATGTGTAACTGAACTGGGTTGTTGTACACTGAAAACAAACTCTAACATTGAAAACCCATTCTGTTTTAATATAAAATAAAAATTAAATTTAAAAGGAACAGAACAGAAATGCCAAGGGAATTGCCCTCAGACTCATGACTTGGGCCAGTGTCACATCCCTGGAGCCTGAAGAGCTTTGGAGCCTAAGGCTGGAGTGTGGTGGGGGTGAGGGGCCTGGGGGAGGCGCCAGCAAACGGGCCCCACCTGGACCTGGGGTGCCTGGTCCCCTGTGCATGGCACCCCCTCCAGGTGGGCCCTCCAGGTGGGCTCCCTACAGCTCAGCCACGCCTAGTGCCCTGAGGGGATGATGGACCTTGGAAAGTCACCTGGCCTCCGTGACTCCAGTACTGAGTTCCCACTGGCAACCGTCTTCCTCACAGTCCCCCCACCTAAGTAGGACAGCACCTCACGCCTCGAGGTTTGGGCAGGGCTTTGGATTTGTTTGGGCAGGGAGTGAAGTCTAAGGGGGCAAAAGCAATGAGCTCCTAGATGAGGCCTATTCCAAAAAAATCTACAGCCCTTGAACAGGACTGGGTCTAGGGCTTATGTTGACCTGGGAATCTCAGTGGGAAATGAAAATGTGCTACCACCTTGTGGACATTTTCTGTAACTACAACTATAAAGAAATGGCTGGCTGGGGAGGCCTTACAAATAGCTGTGAAAAGAAGAGAGGCAAAAAGCAAAGGAGAAAAGGAAAGATAAACATCTGAATGCAGAGTTCCAAAGAATAGCAAGAAGACATAAGAAAACCTTCTTCAACAATCAATGCAAACAAATAGAGCAAAACAACAGAATGGGAAAGACTAGAGATCTCTTCAAGAAAATTAGAGATACCAAGGGAACATTTCATGCAAAGAGGGCTCGATAAAGGACAGAAATGGTCTGGACCTAACAGAAGCAGAAGATATTAAGAAGAGGTGGCAAGAATACATGGAAGAACTGTACAAAAAGGATCTTCACGACCCAGATAGTCATGATGATGTGATGACTAATCTAGAGCCAGACATCTTGGAATGTGAAGTCAAGTGGGCCTTAGAAAGCATCACTATGAACAAAGCTAGTGGAGGTGATGGAATTCCAGTTGAGCTGTTTCAAATCCTGAAAGATGATGCTGTGAAAGTGCTGCACTCAATATGCCAGCAAATTTGGGAAACTCAGCAGTGGCCACAGGACTGGAAAAGGTCAGTTTTCATTCCAATTCCAAAGAAAGGTAATGCCAAAGAATGCTCAAACTACCGCACAATTGCACTCATCTCACATGCTAGTAAAGTAATGCTCAAAATTCTCCAAGCCAGGCTTCAGCAATATATGTACCGTGAACTCCCTGATGTTCAAGCTGGTTTTAGAAAAGGCAGAGGAACCAGAGATCAAATTGCCAACATCCGCTGGATCATGGAAAAAGCAAGAGAGTTCCAGAAAAACATCTATTTCTGCTTTATTGACTATGCCAAAGCCTTTGACTGTGTGGATCACAGTAAACTGTGGAAAATTCTGAAAGAGATGGGAATACCAGACCACAGGAATTCTCTTTATTGTGAAGTTTCCTCGCTGTGGGTAGGGTTCTACAGGTGGCTTGTCAAGGTTTCCTGGTTAGGGAAGCTTGTGTTGGTGTTGCGGTGGTTAAAGCTTGATTTCTTCTCTCTGGAGTGCACTGAAGTGTCCAGTAATGAGTTATGAGATGTCAGTGGGTTTGGACTGACTTTGGGCAGCCTGTATATCAAAGCTCAGGGCTATGTTCCTGTGTTGCTGGAGAATTTGCATGGTATTTCTTGCTCTGGAACTTGTTGGCCCTTGGGTGGGTGGTGCTTGGTTTCAGTGTAGGTGTGGAGGCGTTTGATGAGCTCCTGTTGATTAATGTTACCTGGAGTCAGGAATTCTCTGGTGTTCTCAGGATTTGGACTTAAGCCTCCTGCTTCTGGTTTTCAGTCTTATTTTTATAGTAGCCTCAAGACTTCTCCATCTGTACAGCACCATTGATAAAACATATAGGTTAAAAATCAAAAGTTTCTCCACAGTGAGGGACACCCAGAGGGGTTCACAGAGTTACATGGAGAAGAGAAGAGGCAGGAGGGAGATAGAGGTGACCAAGATGAGATGAGGTGGAATCAAAAGAGGAGAGAGCAAGCTAGCCAGTTTTCACTTCCTTATGTGCGCTCCACAGTCTGGACAGCTCAGAGATGTTCACGGAGTTATACAGAGAAGAGAAGAGGACGGAAGCAGACAGAGGTGGCCAAAAGGATAAAGCGGGGACTCAAAAGGAGAGAGATAGATCCAGACAGTAATCAGTTCCCTAAGTATTCTCCACCATCCGGAACACACAAAGAGATTCACAGAGTTGGGTAGAGAAGAGAAGGGAGAAGGAGGAGATAGAGGCAACCTGGTCGAGAAAAAGAAGAGTCCAAAGGAGGAGACAGCAGTCAAGCCAGTAATCTCGCTCCCAAGTAAAAATGAGTATTGAAGACTGGGTTCTTAAAGATACAAAATTGATAACAAATACCAAAAAGCAAAGATTAAAAATCTAGAGTAGAGGTTGGATTTTCAAAAATACAATATTAAAAAAAATCACAAAATTATATTATATATATGAAGTTTGCTTTAAAAAACAGGGACTCTCTCTTTGTTTGCAAAGTAATGGTTATAAAAATGAAAATTAAAAGAGTAATAGAGGACTTAAAAATAGAAAAAAATTAAAAAAATTAAAGAATCATAGAAAAAATAGTAAAAATAAATAATAATATATATCTAGGACTTTTTCTGGTGTTATTGTGGGCAGTGTGAGGTCATTTCATTTTTGGATAGTTCCTTGATGCGGCTTATATTTCTCCTATGTAGTTGGTACTAACTACTGGGTTTTAGTCTATTGTACCTGTCACTTCGATGAAGGTTCCCTCTGTTTTGGCTTCTTCTGTTTGCTGGTCTCTTCGGTGTCTAATTTCCACCCTGACACAAGGGGGCGGTGGTGAACACTTTTTTAGGCTCACTTGTTCAGTTGTGCTGTGGGGAGGGAGGGACACTGCAAACAAATAACACTGGGGGGTGTTCGCAGTGTCTCGGACACGCTGGGTTTGACCCCGCTCATGGCGTGTGTGCTTTCCCTGTCTACACTACTTGGGCTCTAGGTTGCTTTGCCGGGAACAGTCTGAGGCTGGCCCTGGGTTGTATGCACCTTCCAGGTCTAAGCCACTCAGGTTCAGGTTCAGGTACTCGGGTACTCTTCAAAGGCACAGACTCGGTTGGGCCTGTGTTTTGTGCCCTTCCCAGGTCTGAGCAGCTCAGATGACCAGGTGTTTGGTGAGTGCGGTTGCTGTGACTTATTGCCTCCCCCATCCCTTCCGCTCAGTTTTCTGGGTGTACAACTGGCACACCTTCTCAGGCGGATGTTGACTGTCCAGAATCCCAACAAGTCTTGGTTAGCAATGAAGCCTGCTTGCAATTTGGTAGATAATGCCTCTCTGGGGCCGCAGTTTCCCCCTTCTGGCTCTGGTTGCCCTTGTCTGCTTGTCACCAGATGGGGATGGGCCGGTCTGCAGCTGACTAGCTCTGCTTAGTCCTTTGTTCTATGAGCGGGCCTGGTGGTATCTTAGGTTAGGGCTTTTTGTGTGGTAGCTATGCCACAGTCTGGTTTGCTATCCCAAGTTAGTTCCCTCAGCTTGCCCTCAGGGCATTCAGGCCTGGTCCTTACTCTAAGCAATGCAGCCCACGCCTCCCTGCTCAGCCCCTGCTTGCTAGTGGCGGATGCAGGTGTCTGCACTGCTTTCCACTGGGGGAATTACCGTTGGACACGTAACCTGTGGGGTTTAATTATTTATTTATTTTTCCTGCTGCTTATGTTGCCCTCTGTGGTTCCAAGGCTCGCCACAGACTCGCCTGTGAGAGTGTCTCCTGGTGTTTGGAAACTTCGCTCTTTTTTAAGACTGTCTTCCTGGGACGGAAGGGACAATTGCACTCATCTCACATGCTAGTAAAATAATGCTCAAAATTCTCCAAGCAAGGCTTCAGCAATGCGTGAACCATGAACTTCCAGATGTTCAAGCTGGTTTTAGAAAAAGCAGAGGAACCAGAGATCAAATTGCCAACATCTGTTGGATCATGGAAAAAGTAAGAGAGTTCCAGAAAAACATCTATTTCTGCTTTATTGACTATGCCAAAGCCTTTGACTGTGTGGATCTCTTGAGAAACCTATATGCAGGTCAGGAAGCAACAGTTAGAACTGAACACAGAACAACAGACTGGTTCCAAATAGGAAAAGGAGTATGTCAAGGCTGTATATTGTCACCCTGCTTATTTAACTTATATGCAGAGTACATCAAGAGAAACACTGGGCTGGAAGAAACACAAGCTGGAATCAAGATTGCCGGGAGAAATATCCATAACCTCAATATGCAGATGACACCACCCTTATGGCAGAAAGTGAAGAGGAGCTAAAAAGCCTCTTGATGAAAGTGAAAGAGGAGAGTGAAAAAGTTGGCTTAAAGCTCAACATTCAGAAAACTAAGATCATGGCATCTGGTCCTATTACTTCATGGCAAGTAGGTGGGGAAACAGTGTCAGACTTTATTTTTCTGGGTTCCAAATCACTGCAGATGGTGACTGCAGCCATGAAATTAAAAGACACTTACTCTTTGGAAGGAAAGTTATAGCCAAGCCAGATAGCATATTCAAAAGCAGAGACATTACTTTGCTAACTAAGGTCAGTCTAGTCAAGACTATGGTTTTTCCAGTAGTCATGTATGGATGTGAGAGTTGGAGTATGAAGAAAGCTGAGCGCCGAAGAATTGTGCTTTTGAACTGTGGTGGTGAAGACTCTTGAGAGTCCCTTGGACCACAACGAGATCCAACCAGTCCATTCTAAAGGAGATCAGTCCTGGGTTTTCATTGGAAGGACTGATGGTGATTCTGAAACGCCAGTACTTTGGCCACCTCATGCGAAGAGTTGACTCTTTGGAAAAAACTCTGATGCTGGGAGGGTTTGAGTGCAGGAGGAGAAGGGGACGACAGAGGATGAGATGGCTGGATGGCATCACCAAGTTGATGGACGTGAGTTTGAGTAAACTCCTGTAGTTGCCAATGGACAGGGAAGCCTGGGGTGCTGCAATTCTTGGTGTCGCAAAGAGTTGGATACGCCTGAACTACTGAACTGATCTCCCGGGACTGAGCTCTGCCCCTACCTCTTTTGCCTCTTCCTTTATCTTTTATATGTTTCCTACCTCCTTTCGAAGACAATGGACTGCTTTTCTGGGTGCCTAATATCCTCTGCCAGCATTCAGGAGTTGTTTTGTGGAATTTACTCAGTGTTCAAGTGTTCTTTTGATGAATTTGTGGAGAATAAAGTGGTCTCCCTGTCCTATTCCTCCGCCATCTTAGGACTGCCCCCTAAATGAATTTTTGATGATGATTTTCATTTCTTTTTTTGCCTTTCAGACAGTCCATTTTGTTATCTACTGTGATTTTTAGTCTTTTTTTCTATTAGAGTGTTTGCATTTTCTTATTAATTTGTAAGCATTCTTTATTCTAGATAGCAGTGCCTTGTTTTACATATGTATTGCAACTACCTTCTGTCCCATGAATCTTGAATAATGTAAATTAGACATTCAAAATATGTAAATTTCTATAGTCATTTTTGTTAATAGTTTCTTTTCTAATGTTTTTGTTCTAGTAGTCTTACATTCTTAAGTTTCCTATACCCTGAAGTCTTTATTTAGAATTCATATTGGAATATGGTTTTCCACATCATATATTCACTAGTTTATTGATTTGTGATGCAGTCTCTCTCACATCTTTAAGTTGCCATGTGTATATGATTTATTTCTGGACTTCCTATTATTTTCTTGTGTTCAAGTATTATAGTTTCATAATTTTACTCATTATTTGCTAGTGTGACCTACTTATTTATTCTTTTTGTAAGTATGAACCCTAATGTACCTCTTCTCTAGTAATATTTAAGGATAATTTTATTAGTTTTCCTGAAAAATTCTATTAGAAGGCATATTGGAACATTATCTACTTTATGAATTGATGGGAAGAATTGTGATCTACTATTTAAGTATTTGGAATAAGGTTTTATAATTTTCTTAAAATGGTGGCTCAGACGGTAAAGCGTCTGCCTGCCATGTGGGAGACCTGGATTTGATCCCTGGGATAAGAAGATACCCTGGAGAAGGAAATGGCAACCCACTCCAGTATTCTTGCCTGGAAAATTTCATGTACTGAGGAGCCTGGTAGGCTACAGTCCATGGGGTCGCAAAGAGTCGGACACGACTTCACTTTCACTTTACTTCTATTATGTTTATTACTAGCTATTCATATTATTGTAATAATATTGTTTTATACAAAAAAACATGTTATCCATGTTGTTGTATGTATCAGCACTTTATTATTTCTATAGTTGAACATACTCTATTATATAATCTATATTTTATTTATCTCAATTAGATGGACATTTGTGCTATAAACATGTGTGTTCAAGATTTTGTATATACATATATTTTTATTTTTCATAGGTGTATTTCAAGGAGTGAGGTATACATACAAGTCATGTGATAATTCTGTTTTTAAGCTTCTGAGGAATGGTCAGACAGTTTTCAAAACCAGCTGTATTATTTTATATTCTGAACAGCACTGTCTGAGGGTTCTGATTTCTCTTTTCCTTGGCAACACTTACTGTTGTCTTTTTGATTTTTAGCCATCTTTGTGGATGTGAGTGGCCTCATTGTGATTTTTATTTTCATATCCCTGAAGGTGAATAATTTTGGTCACCTTTTTATGTTATTGGCTATTTGCATATCTCTGAAGGAATGTGTAGTTTCTTTTGTGCATATTCTAATACAAGTCTCTTTTTATTTATATAATTTCAAAGTATTTTTTTGTAGTTCTCTGAGTTGTTTCTTACATCATTAATGGTATTATTTGAACACAAAGTGTAAAACTTTTATATTTAATTTATCTATTTTTTCTTTTATTGTCCATGCTTTTGGGCATTCTTGATGCATCTCAGATGTGCATCTGAGAAACCATTGCTTAATCCAAGATCATGAAAATGATCCTTATGTTTTCTTCTAAGAGTTTTATTTCTTACATTTAGTTCTTTAATCCATTTTGAGTTAATTTTTAAATATGATGTTTGATAGGAATCCACTTCCATATTTTGCATGTGTTATTCCATTGTCCCAGGTCCATTTGATAAAAAAAAAAGACTGTTCTTCCCCTACTGAATTTATCCTAGCATATTTATTGAAAATCAATTGACTGTAAATATAAAGGTTTATTTCCAGATCTCAGTTCTGTTCCTTTGATCTATACATTTATCTTTATGCCTATATCACACTATATTGATTATTGTAGATTTGTAATAAATTTTGCAATTAGGATTTGTGTGTCCTCAATATTTAGTCTTCTTTTTCAAGGTTAGCTTTTCTCTATCATTTACATTTCTATATGAGTTTTAGAATCAGCTTTTCCATTTCTTCTGAAAAAAAAAAGCAAGCTGATATGGTTTTGATAGAGATTCTGTTGAATAAGATAAATATGGTGAGTGTTACCATCTTAACAATATTGTAACTCCAATTCATAAATAGATGTTTCATTTATTTAGAACCTTCTTTAATTTCTTTCCATAATGTGTTATAGTTTTCAGATTATAACTTTGCACTTCTTTGGGTACATACATTTTAAAATATTTAATTATTTTTTCTATTATTCTAAATGGAATTGTTTCTTAATTTTCTTTTTGTATGGTTCATTCCTAATGTTATGTATGCAATTCATTTTTGTATATTAGTCTTATATCTTACAAACTACCTAAACATATTGTTTCTGTAGGATTTTCTGTAAGATCATGTCATCTGAAGTAGAACTCGTTTTCTTCCTTTCTAATTTGTATTTCTTTTATCTCCTTTTATTGCCTGTCACCCTAGCTAGAATCTCTAGTATGAAGTTAAATAGAAAAAAGAGAGAGTGGAAATCTATATCTTGTTCCTGATCTCAGGAGGAAAGTATTTGCTCTTAGGTGTGGTATTAACAATGAGCTTGTTGTTGATATACCTTATCAGTTAAGAAAATTCCCTTCTTTTCCTATTGTGTTGAATTTTTTAAAAAAATAATAAAATGGTGTTGGGTTAGGCAAATAAATGCTTTTTATGTATCTACTGAAATGATTATGTGGTATTTGTCTTTCATTTTATTGGTGTGGCATATTACCTTGTTTTTTGGATGTTAAACAAACCTTATGCTGCTGGAGTATCTTTATTTTTACCTGACATTAGTGTAATAAGTATAATATTTTTATCTGACCTTACGTGATAATCATGGTCATCTGAGTTAGATTCACCCATTCCAGTCCAGTTTAGTTCTGGACATCACCAGATGGTCAACACTGAAATCAGATTGATTATATTCTTTGCAGCCAAAGATGGAAAATCTCTATACAGTCAACAAAAACAATACCAGGAGCTGACTGTGGCTCAGATCATGAACTCCTGATTGCGAAATTCAGACTTAAATTGAAGAAAGTAGGGAAAACCGCTAGACCATTCAGGTATGACCTAAATCAAATCCCTTATGATTATACAGTGGAAGTGAGAAATAGATTTAAGGGTCTAGATCTGATAGATAGAGTGCCTGATGAACTATGGAATGAGGTTCATGACATTGTACAGGAGACAGGGATCAAGACCATCCCCATGGCAAAGAATTGTAAAAAAGCAAAATGGCTGTCTGGGGAGGCCTTACAAATAGCTGTGAAAAGAAGAGAGGCGAAAAGCAAAGGAGAAAAGGAAAGCTATAAGCATCTGAATGCAGAGTTCCAAAGAATAGCAAGAAGAGATAAGAAAGCCTTCTTCAGCGATCAGTGCAAAGAAGTAGAGGAAAAGAACAGAATGGGAAAGACTAGAGATCTCTTCAAGAAAATTAGAGATACCAAGAGAACATTTCATGCAAAGATGGGCTCGATAAAGGACAGAAATGGTCTGGACCTAACAGAAGCAGAAGATATTAAGAAGAGGTGGCAAGAATACACAGAAGAACTGTACAAAAAAGATCTTCAAGGAGAAGACTCTTGAGAGTCCCTTGGACTGCAAGGAGATCCAACCAGTCCATTCTAAAGGAGATCAGTCCTGGATTTTCATTGGAAGGACTGATTGTAAAGCTGAAATTCCAATACTTTGGCCACCTCATGTGAAGAGTTGACTCATTTGAAAAGACTCTGATGCTGAGTGGGATTCGGGGAAGGAGGAGAAGGGGACAACAGAAGATGAGATGGCTGGATGGCATCACCGACTCGATAGACACGAGTTTGAGGAAACTCCGGGAGATTGTGATAGACAGGGATTCCGGGCGTGCTGCAATTCACGAGGTTGCTGAGAGTCAGACACAGATAAATGACTAAACTGAACTGAACCGAGTGTACTGAAAATAAGCTGTGGAAGGCCTTATAAAAAATTCAAGAATATTTCATCAGTTTTTTAAGTTGCCTTTTTCTTGGTTCAACACTTTCTTTATTATTGTAAAATTTTGAGTTTCCCAACATTGGTTCTGGCCCGTTTCTACTATTTTTTCCAAGTCTTTTCCCAGGCAAGAGTGCTCGGAGCTACACACTCTGCAGCATGCGAGTGTCGCTCATTGCTTCATTTATAAATGGATCAGTATTTTCCCTGGATGTAGTATTACTGGATATGGTATTCTGTGTTGGCAATAGATGTACTATTCTGGATACTGTATCCAGACATGGTATTCTAGATATATATTATTACTGGATATAGTATTCTGTGTTGGCAGTGTTTTTCTTTGAGCATTTTTAATGTGTTATCTCTGTCTATAGTCTCCATTATTTCTGAAGAAAAGTCAGTTGCCAATCTTACTGAAGTGTATTGGAAACAATGAGTCATTTTCCTTTTCGTTTCTAACAGTATCTCCTTGACTTTGGCTTTTAGCATTTTGACCATGATGTGTCTATTCATGATCATCTCTGCTTATATATAGTACTTAGAGAGTTTGTAGTGTTTCTTGGATGTATAGATTAATGTTTTTCATCATTGTTTGGTAGTTTTCAGCCATTATTTCTTTGAGTATTTTTTCTGTTCCTTATTCTATTGCCTCTCCTTCTGGTAGTCCCATTATGCTTATATTGGTGCATTTAGTGGTGTCCAATACTTCTCCATGTCTATTAATTTTTTTGATATATCTTCAGTTTTTTTTGTCCTTATTCCTACCAATTCATGTTAAAAGTTGTGCTCTTCTAGTAAGTTTTTTTTTTTTTTCATTTTATTCTCTGTGCTTTTTAGTAACAGACCTTCCATTTGAATGTTTCAAAATATATACTTTTTTGGTATTTGCTGTTGGATAAGACTGACATTTTAACTTTCTGAAAAAGATATGATACTTATAAAAGCATGATTTTCTTTTTTTTTTAAAGTATACTTATAATGTCTCTTGAAATCTATTTGAAGTCTGGTATCTGAATTTTCTCTTGGACAGTATCTGTTGCCTGGTTTCTTTCCTTTTTATGAATGATGCTTGTCTCTTTCTTGCATGTCATAATTTTTTTGGTTGAAAAATGTACATTTAAAATTATCTTCTGTAAAGTTAGCACCATCACAAATGAAAATGTATCTATGTCTTTTACCTTCAATATACAACTACTAAAACATCCACAGCACAGCAAAGATATCTGTGTTCAGTACATCAGGATGCTGGAGAATTCCGCATATCTATGCACTAAAGGTGGTTGGATTGGAAAGTATGGAGGGTACAGAACCAAGGGAACAGTGGAGGCATGCTTGCAGTCCTGGTCTATCAACACCAGCAGCTGTGCCCACAATCTCAGGGAATCTGACAGTGGTAGAGGAGGTGATGCACATGATTCTATCCTCCTGGCCACAGTGGTGCCTACAGCCACAAGAAACTGGGCAGCTTGATAGGGAGGCGTTACTCTTGCCCTTCACTTGCGCATCTGCAGCAGTGCAGCTTATGACACCGAATGCTATAGAGGTACCTGCAGGAAAATTACAGCACTGGACACCGCAGAGGCACCCACAGGAAAGTCATAACACTGAATACCATGGAGGCATCTGCAGGACCCTGCCTCCTTCTGCCTTTTCCTCATGGTTGTGCAGCTTGCAATTCAGGATCCCAGATATGAGGGAATAGCCCACCGTCCCAGTGCCCCAGGCAGTGGCAACTATGACACTTGTGGAAGCAGGGCAGCAATGACCCTAGAGACACAAGAAACAATAATGAAGGCACAGGGCCACATAGAGGCAGAGGAGCATGGAAAATACAGATTCTCAGATATACCCAGAGGCAGTGCAAGTAAGAGAAACCCAAAACTTGTACTATATCACCACCTACTGGAAATTAAAAGAAAGACTTCTAATTTCTGACCTGTTGAATTGTTAGAATAAAGCAGAAAGGTGTTCCCTACGTCTGTGTGTCAGCAGAGGAAAAACTTAATTAAGCATCGTGAAAAACCACAGTAACGCTTTACCACAAAAAGAAAATGACAGTTCCCCAGAAGCTAAGCTTAAAAGTTATGGAGCATTGCAATCTGATTGATGGAGAATTCAAAATAGCTGTCACGAAGAAACTCAACTAGTTAACATGAAAACTCAGAAAGGTAGTTCGGTGAGCTCAGGAATAAAGTTAATGAACAGAAGGAATATTTTACCAAAGTTTTTAAAACTGAAAAAGGAAGAATGCATTATAAAGTGTTAGATACAGAGCAGATCATAGTGAAGAGATAATTAGTGAGCTCAAAGATGGAAATTAAGAAATGACATAGTAGAAGAAGAAAAAGGATTGAGATATGAAAAATGAGAAAATTCTACAGTAGTTATTCAGCTCTTTTAGGAAGGCAACATTCAGTTCAGTTCAGTCGCGCAGTCGTGTCTGACTCTTTGCGACCCCATGAATTGCAGTACGCCAGGCCTCCCTGTCCATCACCAACTCCCGGAATTCACTCAGACTCACGTCCATTGAGTCCGTGATGCCATCCAGCCATCTCATCCTCGGTCGTCCCTTTCTCCTCCTGCCCCCAATCCCTCCCAGCATCAGGGTCTTTTCCAATGAGTCAACTCTTCGCATAAGGTGCCCAAAGTACTGGAGCTTCAGTTTTAGCATCATTCCTTCCAAAGAAATCCCAGGGTTGATCTCCTTCAGAATGGACTGGTTGGATCTCCTTGCAGTCCAAGGGACTCTCAAGAGTCTTCTCCAACACCACAGTTCAAAAGCATCAATTCTTCGGCGCTCAGCCTTCTTCACAGTCCAACTCTCACATCCATACATGACCACAGGAAAAACCATAGCCTTGACTAGACGGACCTTAGTCGGCAAAGTAATGTCTCTGCTTTTGAATATACTATCTAGGTTGGTCATAACTTTTCTTCCAAGGAGTAAGTGTCTTTTAATTTCATGGCTGCAGTCACCATCTGCAGTGATTTTGGAGCCCAACAGTTCTTCCGTGTATTCTTGCCACCTCTTCTTAATATCTTCTGCTTCTGTTAGGTCCAGACCATTTCTGTCCTTTATCGAGCCCATCCTTGCATGAAATGTTCTCTTGGTATCTCTAATTTTCTTGAAGAGATCTCTAGTCTTTCCCATTCTGTTCTTTTCCTCTATTTCTTTGCATTGATTGCTGAAGAAGGCTTTCTTATCTCTTCTTGCTATTCTTTGGAACTCTGCATTCAGATGCTTATATCTTTCCTTTTCTCCTTTGCTTTTTGCTTCTCTTCTTTTCACAGCTATTTGTAAGGCCTCCCCAGACAGCCATTTTGCCTTTTTGCATTTCTTTTCCATGGGGATGGTCTTGATCCCTATCTCCTGTACAATGTCACAAACCTCATTCCATAATTCATCAGGCACTCTATCTATCAGATCTAGACCCTTAAATCTATTTCTCACTTCCACTGTATAATCATAAGGGATTTGATTTAGGTCATACCTGAATGAAGGAGAAAAGAAGGAGAAGGGAGCAGAAAATTTATCTGTAATAGCTGAGAGCCTCCCAAACATGGGGAAAGAACTGAGTATACAAGTCCAGGAGGCTAAGAGAATAATTACCTCAATGCAAAAACCTTGTCTTAGACACATTTTATTAAATTTTCAAAAGTCAATGACAAAGGTTTTGAAATTCAGCCAGGAAAAAAAAGGATGGTAATCTACCATGGCCAATCTAGACAGCATATTAAAAAGCAGAGATGTTACTTTGTCAACAAAAGTCTGTCTAGTCAAGGCTATGGTTTTTCCAGTAGTCATGTATGGATGTGAGAGTTGGACTATAAAGAAAGCTGAGTGCAGAAGAATTGTTGCTTTTGAACTGTGGTGTTGGAGAAGACTTTTGAGAGTCCTTTGCAGACTCAACTGCAAGGAGATCCAACCAGTCCATACTAAAGGAAATCAGTCCTGAATATTCACTGGAAGGACTGATGTTGAACCTGAAACTCCAATATTTTGGCCACCTGATGCGGAGAGCTGACTCATTTGAAAAGACGCTGATGCTGGGAAAGACTGATGCAGGGAGGAGAAGGGGACGGCGGAGGATGAGATGGTTGGATGTCATCACTGACTCGATGGACATGAGTTTGAGTAAGTCTGGAAGTTGGTGATGGACAGGGAGGCTTGGCATGCTGCAGTCCATGGGGTCGCAAAGACATGACTGAATGACTGAACTGAATTGAACTCAACCTCCAGGGGAACCCCTTTAAGGCTATCAGGAGATTTCTCAGTAGAAATCCTACAGGTCTGCAGGGATTGGAATAACAAATTCAAAATACTGAAAGATAAAAACTATTACCCAAGAGTACTCTATCCAGCAAAGTAATCATTCAACTATGAAGGAGAAACAAAGGTTTTCAAAGACAAGTAAAAGCTCAGGGAGTTCATCAAAACTAGACTGTCATACAAGAAATGTTGAAAAGTGCTCTTCTATCAGAAATAAAAGGGCAAAGGTGCATGTATTTTAGCAAGGGATAAATAGAATCAGAAAAACTTAACTCTTTATTCAAATAGGCTTCTAAATACTTTATTATAGCAGAAACATTAAAGGAGAAAAAATATAACTATAGCCATTTGCAGTTTGGTAAAAAACTCAACATATAAAGGGATAATTTGAGACAGCAAAAACAAAAGGGAAGAGGAAAAGGATGTAATCCATAGACATAAATGATGCTATCAACAGAAAAAAGAAGATTTTTGCCATTGAGATATTTTATACAAAACCACAGTAAACACAAAATATAAATCTACAGAAGAGACATGAAAATGAACAAAGAATAAACTGAGAAAAGCATCACAGAAAACCAGCAAACCAAAATGGCTGACATAAATACAAAGTAAAAGAAATGATGGAGATATAGAACAACCAGAAAACAAAAAGTAAAATGGCAGTACTTAGTTTTCATCTATCAATTATAATTCATGTAATGGATTGAATTCACCAGTCAAAAGACAGTAACCAGATGCATTAAAAAATAATAAGACCATATGCTGTCTCCAGAAGACTCACCTCAGTTCTAAAGACAAATGCAAGGTCAAAATGAAGGAAATGAATATGATACTCCAAGAAAATGATATTCAAAGGAAGTCGATGTAGACATACTCATATCAGACAAAATATACTTGAAGTCAAAAAAGTAATGAGACAAAATTGAACAGTATATAATGATAAAGGGGACCATTCAGCAAGAACATATATATATATATCTACACACACACACACACACACACACACACCCCTAACATAGAAAGCACCAGGGTATATGTGAAACAGTTACTAACAAGCCTAAAAGGACCAATTGACCATAATACAGTAGTAGAGGACTTTAATACCCAACCTACATTGATGGATAGTTCATCCAGACAAAACTCAACAGTGATACAGTGGTCTTAAATGCTGCATTAGACCAGATGGATTTGTAGATTTGTTCAGGATATTCAGTCCAAGTGCAGCAAAATGCATATTCTTCTCAAGTACATATGGAACTTTTCTCAAGTTTAGACCGTATATTGAAACCAGTAAACCACCTGGGAAGCACAGAGATCATAACGGAAATCAATTAAATGGAGACTAAAAGATAATAGGAAAAAAGATCAATGAAATTAGATAGCTCTTTGAAAAGATAAAATCAGCAAATCTTTAGTTATACTCTTTAAAGAAAAAAAAAAGACAAAGCTCTAGTAAATATAGAAATGAATGAGGAGACATAACAATGAATACCAGGGAAATATGAAGGATTATAAGAGAATATTATGAACAGCTCTATGCCAGCAAATTGAACAAACTAGAGGAAATGGACAAATTCTTAGAATTATGCAACTTCCAAGATTGAATCATGAAGAAATAGAAAATCTTAACGGACCATATCACTATATAGAAATTGAAATGATAATCAGAAAGCTCTCCAGACCTGCACGACTTCACAGATGAATTCTGCCAACCATTCAAAGAAGATTTAGTATCTATTCTTCTCAGACTCTTCCAAAAAACTGAAGAGGAGGTTATGATTCATAACTCATTTTATGAGGCTAACTCCTCTCTTATATATAAACCACATAAAGACAACACACAGAAAAAGAAAATTACAGGCCAGTATCTCTGATGAACATAGATGCAAAAATTCTGAACAGAGTATTAGCAAGTCAAGTAAAACAGTACATTAAAAGAATCATCACCATAATCAAGTGGTATTTTTCCCAGGATATAAAGAGGTTTCAACATTTGCAGGTCAATCAATAGGATACCACATTAACAAAATGAAGGATGAAAATCATATGATTAACTCAATAAATGCAAAAAAGTCATTTGACAAGATTCAGTGCTCATTTGTGATTTAAAAAAAAACCTCTCAACTAAATGGTTATAAAAATAACATACCTCATCATAATAAAGTTTTAAATGACAAATCCAATCTAACATCATATTCAATGGTGAAAAACTAAAGCTCTGTGTCTAACATCAGGACCAGAACAAAGGCCACTCTTATTCTGTATAATATTGGAAGTCCTAACAAGAGCAATTAGGCAAGAAAAAGAAATAAAAGGAGTCCAAATGGAAAGAAAGAAGTAAAAGTGTCACTGTTTGTGGATGACATGATTTTATAAAATGATAAAAAAAAAAACTCCACAAAAAAGCTATTAGAAAAAATAAATATGACAGAGTTGCAGGGTACAAAATCAACATAGGAAACTGTGTTGCATTTATATATGTGAACAATGATCTAGTAGAAAGAGAAATTAAGAAAACCAGTTTTATTTACAATCAAAACAAAAGAATGAAATACCTAAGAATAAATTAAACCAAAGGTATAAAAGACCTGAACATTGTTAAGAAATTAGAAAAAATACATAAATTAAAAAATATTCTCTGCCTATGAGTTGGAGTGATTAACATTGTTAAAATATCCATATGACCTAAAAATATACAGGTTCAATTCAATCCATTTCAAAATCACAAGGACATTTTTGACACAACAAAAATTTCTTAAATTTATAATGGAACCACTAAAGACCTTGAATAGCCAAAGCAATCCTGAGAAAAAAGAACAAAGCTAATGGCATCACAGTCCATGATTTCACTTAGACTACAAAGCCATAGTAATCAAAACAGGATGGTATTTTCAGAGAAACAGACACATATATCAGTGGAATAGAATTTAGAACCCAGAAATAAACCCACACTTATACAGGCAATTAACACACAACAAAGGAACAATGAAAATACAATGGAGAAAGGATAGCCTTTTCAGTAAATGATGTTGGGAAGCCTAGACAGCCACATGGGAAAAAAAAAAAAGTGAAACTAGACCACTGTGTCATACCATACACACACAAAAGAAAAATGGATTAAAAATTTAAATGTAAATCATGAAATCATAAAACTTTCAGGATAACTTGGGCAGTATGCTCTTTGACCCTGGTCTTAGCAGTGTCATTCTGGATATGTCTTTTCAGGTAAGGGAAGAAAAGCAAAAATAAATGGTACTGAAGGTCCATCTAGTCAAGGCTATGGTTTTTCCAGTAGTCATGTATGGATGTGAGAGTTGGACTATAAAGAAAGCTGAGTGCGGAAGAATTGATGCTTTTGAATTGTGGTGCTAGAGAAGACTCTTGAGAGTCCCTTGAACTGCAAGGAGATCCAACCATCCATCCTAAAGGAAATCAGTCCTGGGTGTTCATTGGAAGGACTGATGTTGAATTTGAAACTCCAGTATTTTGGCCACCTGATGCGAAGAGCTGACTCATTTGAAAAGACTCTGATGTTGGGAAAGATTGAGGGCAGGAGAAGGGCATGACAGAGGATGAGATGGTTACATGGCATCACCAACTCAATGGACATGAGTTTGGGTAAACTCTGGGAGTTGGTGATGGACAGGGAGGCCTGGCATGCTGCAGTTCATGGGGTCACAAAGAGTCGGATATGACTGAGCAACTGAACTGAACTACGTCTCCTAAAAAGCTTTTGCATAGGAAAGGATACCATCTACAAATGAAAGACAATCTACTGAATGTAAAAGACATCTGCAAATGATATATTTGATAAAGGGTAAAACTAAAATCTATAAAGAACTCATACAACTCAACAAGATATAAACAACCCAGTTAAAAATGGACAAAGGACCTGAATAAACATTTTCTCAAGGAAGATGTATATATGGACAACAGGCATATGAAAAGTTGAGCAACATCACTAATTATTACAGAAATGCAAATCAAAACTAGTGAGGTATCACCTCACTCTTTTTAGAATAGCTCTTTTCCAAAATACAAGAAATAATAAGTATTGTTAAGGATGTTGAGAAAAGGGAAGTCTTATATATTCTTGTTGGGAATGTAAATTGGCAGCCACTGTGGAAAACATTATGGAGAATTCTAAAAGTTAAGAATAGAACTGCCATATGATTTAGCTATCCTACTTATGGATATTTGTTTAAAGAACACAAAGGCACTAGTTTAAAAAGATATATGTACCACTCTATGTTCATTTGGCACTGTTTACAATAGCTAAGATATGGAAACAACCTGAGTCCCTATCAGCCAATGAATGGATAAAGAAGATATGGTATACATATGTACACACACACACACAGTAGAATACTACTCAGTTGTCAAAAAGATGAAATCTTGCCGTTTGTGACAATATGGATGAACCTTGAGGGTATTATGTAAGTAAGGTAGTCTAATGGAGAAAGAAAAACACCGTATGATTTCACTGATTTTATATTCACTGTAGAATATAAAATGACAAAAACAAAATAGATAAACAGAAACAAATTCATAAATTCAGAGAACAGAGTAGTGCTTTACTGGAGAAAGTTGTGCAGGGGGGTGTGAACTAGATAAAAAGGATTAGCTACTTCATCCCTTCTCTTGCCTCCCTTTCCTCCTGTCTTTTCTTCTCTCTCTCTCTCTCTTTCTTCCATCCATCCACAAACCTACTGATATATATATATATATATCATTACTCTTTTCTAATGGGAATTTAAGAAGTACAGTTATACCTCAGAGATGTTTTGGGTTTGGTTCCAGACTGCCACAATAAAGTGAATATTGCAGTGAAGTAAGTTACATAAATTTTTTGGTTTCCCAGTGCATATAGATGTTATATGTATGCTATACTGTAGTCTGTTAAGTGTGTAAGCATTATGTCTAAAGCAATAATTTACAAACCTTATTTTAAAACATTTTATTGCTAAAAAAGTCTAACCATCATCTGAGCCTTTAGTAGGTTGTAGTGCTGTGCTTAATCTCTTAGTCATGACTGACTCTTTGCGATCCCATGGATTGTAGCCCACCAGACTCCTCTGTCCATGGTATTCTCCAGGCAAGAATATTGGAGTGGATTGCCATGCCCTCCTCCAGGGGATCTTCTCAACCCAGGGACTGAACCCAGGTCTCCTACAATCCACAGGTGGATTCTTTACTGTCTGAGCTACAAGGGAAGCAGTAAGTTGTAGTAACATCAAATATCATTCATCACAGATCACCATACCAAATATAATAATAATAAAGAGTTGAATTACTAAAATGTGACAGAGACATGAAGTGAACAAATGTTGGAAAAATTGCATTGATAGATTAGATGAAAAATTGCCATAGTCCTTCAATTTATAAAAAATGCAGTTATCAGTGAAGTGCAGGAAAGGAAAGGAAACATGATAAAATGAAATATGCATGTACTCACAGTGTTATCTTGGCTAAAAACCAGTATTTTTCGCTTCAAAAATTCATTCAAGTCCACTATATTCACTGTATTCACTACACAGTGAATACAGGAGGTATGGGAGCATTTCTAGAGTATAATAGATTTTTAGTGCTTGACCTAAAATTTGTTGCTCAGTTTTGGATTGGAAATAATGAATGTATGGTGTATTTTTGATAGCTCAGTTGGTAAAGAATCTGCCTGCAATGCAGGAGACCCTGGTTCAATTCCTGGGTCTAGAAGATCCACTGGAGAAGGGATAGGCCACCCACTCCAGTATTCTTGGGCTTCCCTTGTGGCTCAGCTGGTAAGGAATCTGCCTGAAGTGCGAAAGATCTGGTTTGATCCCTGGATTGGGAAGATCCCCTGGAGAAGGGCAAGGCTACCCACTCCAGTATTCTGGCCTGGAGAATTCCATGGATTGTATAGTCCATGGATTTGCAAAGAGTCGGATACGACTGAGCGACTTTCACTTTTTCACTTTCTAGTTTTAGGTAAAATATTTATTAAATACTTTATGAAAATAATTTAGATTATATATTTTTGAAAAAATATCAATTTTAAAATTGTTTCAAAGTGAAAACACAATTTACAAAATTATCATGAGGAAAAGGCGAGGTTTGAAGAACTTTAGGTGACAATCAGGTGAACTCAGCAGATCTGAATCTGAAACACTGTAAAATTATTATTATTATTTTTTTGCTACACCATTTTTTTCTTCCCTGTGTGTGTTTTTGTATCTGCGTTTAAAATTAAGGCAATTATAAAATAACGGCTATTTGTCTTGAGTAATATTTAAGTTAATGAGTTCTTTTTTTTGTTCATGTATTAGCAACTTTTTTGTTGTACAGTCCTTCCTTTATTGAAATTTTAATAAATAAGTTTCTACATAGATTTTCAATTTTATTTGCTTTAGATTCTTAACTTTCACACCAGGAGACCATGTTACTTTTACAGTTTCTGAAAAAAATGACCTGTGACTGGTATAAAGTTTCTTTGATTGTACTGACATTCTCTAAATTAAATGAAAAACAAAAGTAAAATTGAAAACTATTAATTTTTCACTGGTGTATTGTGGATTTTTTTTTAGTTAAATATGACAGACTTTTATTTATTTATTTGATATTTATTATATTTGATTGTGATATGAATGCTCTAATTTTAGGCCTTTGAAGACAATTTAATTGAAGCAAGGAAAGAAATTGAAGTATCACAGAGTAAATATAATGCACTATCATTACAGCTGAATAATAAACAGACAGAACTCATGCAGAAGGATATGGATATTACCCTGGTCAGGCAAGTACTCTGACTCCTTAATTTAATTTAATGTTGTAGAAATGTCCTTAGTTATGCAGAATACCAGCATTTTTATATTTATTGTTAACACTCTAGAATGACAACAGTATCTTCTGTGAGACCTATGTTTGTGTATTGGAACTATGTGGAATTACGTGGGACAGTTGGAGGTTCCACAGGGTTAGAAAAAGCATGCACAAAGAGTATCCCTGTTTCAGATTCATTCATCCATTCATAGTTTCCTTATAAAATTTTTATCCTTGCATTATATAATATTCATTATTATTACAGTGAGTAATAAATGAGTAATCCAGTTTTGACTTTTTATTTTGTGCTGTGCTTAGTTGCTCAGTCATGTCCAGCTCTTTGCAGCCCCATGGACTATAGCTTGCCCAGCTCCTCGGTACATGGGGATTCTCCAGGCAAGAATACTGGAGCGGGTTGCCATGCCTTCCTCCAGAGGATCTTCCCCACCAAGGGATCAAACCTAGGTCTCCCATGCTGCAGGCAGATTCTTTACCATCTGAGCCACCAGAGAAGCACATGTGCTAGTAGTTTTAGTTTGTGAAATACTTTTTCTGTATCAAAATATTTAATTTTATAGTACTGCTTAGAAACTGGAAGTACTTGAAAAACTTATGTTTTCAAGTATTTTGAAAGATTTTAAACTACCTATTAATTTATTTTATAATAACTTTTATCAGTAAATAGTATTAGAACAAATCATAAAAGTATATATACATATGTGTCATACATGTATACACATGTATATACATGTGTACATTTTAAATTTTAAGCTATTTAAATCACAATGTTTATCACATACTTGTATAAGCACAATTTCAGTTTATGGTGCTACCTATAAATATGTAATATATTTATATACATAATATAATATATGTATTATGTTTATATATGACATATATATATATGACATATATAAATGGACAAATTCTTAGGAAAGTATAACTTTCCAAAACTGAACCAGGAAGAAATAGAAATCTTAACAGACCCATCACAAGCATGGAAGTCAAAACTGTAATCAGAAATCTTCCATCAAACAAAAGCCGAGGACCAGACAGATTCACAGCTGAATGGTACCCCACTCCAGTACTCTTGCCTGGAAAATCACATGAACGGAGGAGCCTGGTAGGCTGCAGTCCATGGGTTCGCGAAGAGTCGGACACGACTGAGCGACTTCACTTTCACTTTTCATTTTCCTGCATTGGAGAAGGAAATGGCAACCCACTCCAGTGTTCTTGCCTGGAGAATCCCAGGGACAGGGGAGCCTAGTGGTCTGCTGTCTATGGGGTCACACAGGGTCAGACATGACTGAAGCGACTCAGTAGCAGCAGCAGCAACACCTATCTTACTCAAACTCTTCCATAAAATTGCAGAGGAAGGTAAACATCCAAAATCATTCTATGAGGCCACCATCACCCTGATACTAAAACCAGACAAAGATGCCACAGAAAAAGAAAGCTACAGGCCAATATCACTGATGAACATAGTCACACAAATTCTTAACAAAATTCCAGCAAATAGAATCCAACAACATATTAAAAAGATCATAATCTTGACCAAGTGGGCTTTATCCCAGGAATGCAAGGATTCTTTAATATCCATAAATCAATCACTGTAATACACCACATTCACAAATTGAAAGATAAAAACCATATGATTATCTCAATTAGATGCAGAGAAAGCCTTTGACAAAATTCAACATCCATTTATGATAAAAACCCTCCAGAAAGCAGGAATAGAAGGAACATACCTCAACATAATAAAAGCTATATAAGACAAACCTACAGCAAACATTATCCTCAATGGTGAAAAATTGAAAGCATTTCCTCTAAGTCAGGAACAAAGCAACGGTGCCCCCTCTCACCACTACTATTCAACATAGTTTTGGAAGTTTAGGCCACAGCAATCAGAACAGAAAAAGAAATAAAAGGAATCCAGATTAGAAAAGAACACTGTCACTGTTTGCAGATGACATGATCCTCTACATAGAAAACCCTAGACTCCACCAGAAAATTACTAGAGCTAATCAGTGAATATAGTAAAGTTGCAGGATATAAAATTAACACACAGAAATCCCTTGCATTCCTATACACTAACAATGAGAAAACAGAAAGAGAAATTAAGGAAACAATTCCATTCACCACTGCAATGAAAAGAATAAAATACCAGGAATATATCTACCTAAAGAAACAAAAGACCTATATATAGAAAACTGTGAAACACTGATTAAAGAAATCAAAGAGGACACAAATAGATGGAGAAATATACTGTGTTCATGGATTGGAAGAATACATATAGTAAAAATAAGTATACTACCCAAAGCAATCTACAGATTCAATGCAATCCCTATCAAGCTACCAACAGTATTTTTCACAGAGCTAGAACAAATAATTTCACAATTTGCATGGAAAGACAAAAAACCTCAAATAGCCAGAGCAATCTTGAGAAAGAAGAAGGAAACTGGAGGAATCAACCTGCCTGACTTCAGGCTCTACTACAAAGCCACAGTCATCAAGACAGTATGGTACTGGCACAAAAACAGAAATATAGATCAAGGAAACAAAACAGAAACCCAGAGATAAATCCACACATCTATGGAAACCTTATCTTTGACAAAGGAGGCAAGAATATACAATGGAGAAAAGACAATCTCTTTAACAAGTGGTGCTGGTAAAACTGGTCAGCCACTTGTAAAAGAATGAAACTAGAACACTTTCTAACACCATACACAAAAATAAACTCAAAATGGATTAAAGATCTAAACTTAAGACCAGAAACTATAAAACCCCTAGAGAAGAACATAGGCAAAACACTCTGACATAAATCACAGCAGGATCCTCTATGACCCACCTCCCAGAGTAATGTAAATAAAAGGAAAACTAAACAAATGAGACTTAATTAAACTTAAAAGCTTTTGCACAACGAAAGAAACTATAAGCAAGTGAAAAGACAGCCATTGGAATGGGAGAAAATAATAGAAAACGAAGCAACTGACAAACAACTAATCTCAAAAATATATATATTTTGAAGCAACTCCTGTAGCTCAGTTTCAGAAAAATAAATGACTCAATCAAACAATGGGCCAAAGAACTAAACAGACATTTCTCCAAAGAAGACATACAGATGGCTAACAAACACATGAAAAGATGTTCAAAGTCACTCATTATCAGAGAAATTCAAATCAAAAGCACAATGAGGTACCATTTCACACCAGTCAGAATGGCTGTTATTCAAACGTCTACAAGCAATAAATGCTAAAGAGAGTGTGGAGAAAGGGGAACCCTCTTACACTGTTGGTGGGAATGCAAACTAGTACAGCCACTATGGAGAACAATGTGGAGATTCTTTAAAATACTGGAAATAGAACTGCCATCAGTTCAGTTCAGTTCAGTCCAGTTCAGTTCAGTTGCGTCTGACTCTTTGCGACCCCATGAATTGCAGCACGCCAGGCCTCCCTGTCCATCACCAACTCCCAGAGTTCACTCAGACTCATGTCTATCGAGTCAGTGATGCCATCCAGCCATCTCATCCTCTGTTGTCCCCTTCTTCTCCTGCCCCCAATCCTTCCCAGCATCAAAGTCTTTTCCAATGAGCAACTCTTTGCATGAGGTAGCCAAAGTACTGGAGTTTCAGCTTTAGCATCGTTCCTTCCAAAGAAATCCCAGGGTTGATCTCCTTCAGAATGGACTGGTTGGATCTCCTTGCAGTCCAGGGGACTCTCAAGAGTCTTCTCTAACACCACAGTTCAAAAACATCAATTCTTTGGCGCTCAGCCTTCTTCAGAGTCCAACTCTCACATCCATACATGACTCCTGGGAAAAACCATAGCCTTGACTAGACGGACCTTAGTCAGCAAAATAATATCTCTGCTTGAATATGCTATCTAGGTTGGTCATAACAACATCAATTCTTTGGCGCTCAGCCTTCTTCAGAGTCCAACTCTCACATCCATACATGACTCCTGGGAAAAACCATAGCCTTGACTAGACGGACCTTAGTCAGCAAAATAATATCTCTGCTTGAATATGCTATCTAGGTTGGTCATAACTTTTCTTCCAAGGAGTAAGCGTGTTTTAACTTCATGGCTGCAGTCACCATCTGCAGTGATTTGGGAGCCCCCAAAAATAAAGTCTGACACTGTTTCCACTGTTTCCCCATCTATTTCCCATGAAGTGATGGGACCAGATGCCATGGTCTTTGTTTTCTGAATGTTGAGCTTTAAGCCAAGTTTTTCACTCTCCTCTTTCACTTTCATCAAGAGGCTTTTTAGCTCCTCTTCACTTTCTTCCATAAGGGTGGTGTCATCTGCATATCTGAGGTTATTGATATTTCTCCCGGTAATCTTGACTCCAGCTTGTGTTTCTTCCAGTCCAACATTTCTCATGATGTACTCTGCATATAAGTTAAATAAGCAGGGTGACAATATACAGCCTTGACGTGCTCCTTTTCGTATTTGGAACCAGTCTGTTGTTCCATGTCCAGTTCTAACTGTTGCTTCCTGACCTGCATACAGATTTCTCAAGAGGCAGGTTAGGTGGTCTGGTATTCCCATCTCTCTCAGAATTTTCCACAGTTTATTGTGATCCACACAGTGCCATACGACCCAGCAATCCCACTGCTGGGCATACATACTGAGGAAACCAGAATTGAAAGAGACACGTGTACCCCAATGTTCATCGCAGCACTGTTTATAATAGCCAGGACAGACATGGAAGAAACCTAGATGTCCATCGGTAGATGAATGGATAGGAAAGCTGTGGTACATATACATAACGGGATACTGTGCAGCCATTAAAAAGAATACATTTGAATCAGTTCTAGTGAGGTGGATGAAACTGGAGCTTATTATACAGAGTGAAGTAATTCAGAAAGAAAAACACCAATACAATATACTAACATATATATGGAATTTAGAAAGATGGAACAATAACCCTATATGCGAGACAGCAGAGGAGACACATATATATAGAACACTCTTTTGGACTCTGGGAGAAGGCGAGAGGGATGATATGAGAGAATAGCATTGAAAGATGTATTTTACCATATGTGAAACAGATTGCTAGTCCAGGTTTGATGCATGAGACAGGGAGCTCAGGGCTGATGCACTAGGATGACCCTGAGGGAGGGGGTGGGGAAATAGGTGGGAGGGGGTTCAGGATGGGGAACACATGAAAACCCATGGCTGATTCATGTCAATGTGTGGCAAAAACCACCACAGTATTATAAAGTAATTAGTCTCCATTAAAATAAATTTTAAAAAGTATTATTAACTTCATATATAATTATGGTATACACAGATATTTATAGGCAGAGACATTACTTTGCCAAGAAAGGTCTGTCTAGTCAAGGCTATGGTTTTTCCAGTGGTCATGTATAGATGTGAAAGTTGGATTGTGAAGAAAGCTGAGCCCTGAAGAATTGATGCTTTTGAACTGTGGTGTTGGAGAAGACTCTTGAGAGCCCTTGGACTGCAAGGAGATCAGTCCTGGGTGTTCTTTGGAAGGACTGATGCTAAAGCTGAAACTACAATACTTTGGCCACCTCATGTGAAGAGTTGACTCATTGGAAAAGATTCTGATGCTGGGAGGGATTGGGGGCAGGAGGCGAAGGGGACGACAGAGGATGAGATGGCTGGATGGCATCACCGACTCAATGGATGTGAGTTTGGGTGAACTCCGGGAGTTGGTGATGGACAAGGAGGCTTGGTGTGCTGCAATTCATGGGGTCACAAAAAGTCGGCCATGACTGAGTGACTGAACTGACTAAATGATTTAATATTTACTTGTATATATTTAGTGTATTGTTATATGTGTGTATATATATATATGGGCAGGAGTTTTGCTTGATTAGTAGAATAATATATATACATTTATAGATACACATATGTATATATATATGATAAAAGAACCATAGTTTCTCATTTTAAAGATTGTATTATAGGGATTGGAAAAGTATATCTTCACATACGACAGATTGATTGACTTTATCCACTCATGGTATAATTTTTTTAAGTCAATCATTAATGAATTCAAAAAGGTAATTCTAAATAGTAATAGAATCTTAATTTTAGAAGAAATCTGAAAATTATTATTTATTCCTATCTTCTTGCCAATAAAACAGCTCTTAGTCTTTGCTTGATCCTCTTAGTTTGTAAGTTTCTCACTACTTTTCAAAACTGTTCTTTTTATTGTGTTTAAATTTTACGTTGATTCATGTATTTAGTTGAAATTTTCTTTTTTGCAGTGTACACCATTTATCTTGTCTGCTTATCTACACCATTTATCTTGTCTGCTTATCTAGGATATCTCAGAAACAGTCTAATCTCTGTTCTGTAGTTCAGACCTTCAAATGGTATAACTATTAATAATTTTTTGCATTAGTTTATTAATTGCTTTTATTTCTCATAATTTTTCATGTATATGTTTCAGAGACATTATAGTGTTTTAGTTGCCTTCCTGAGTGCATTCCCTATTGTCAGAGTTCTTATCATCAACTATTACTACCAACTAGCCCAGAAGGGCCAAGAAGAGAAGCTTTTTTTCCCCTAATTTAATTGGAGGGTAATTACAGTATTGTGATGCTTTTTGCCATACATCAACATGAATTGGCCTTAGGAATACATGTGTACCTTCTCTCCTGAGCCCCCTCCCCACTTCCCTTCCCACCCTATCCCTCCAAGCTGTCACAGAGCACCAGCTTTGGATTCCCTGAATCATACATCAAACCCATTAGCTATCTATTTTATATATGATAATGTACACGTTTCAGTGCTGTTTTTCAAATTGTTCCACCTTTTCCTTCTCCCACTGTGAGAGAAGATTTTACCAGATCTCTGTGACAAGTCTAGCCCTGGGAGGGAGGGAGGCTGTCTCATAGAAGTATTCTTAGAGAAACAGAGATACTGCCAACAGTGGCTTAGTGGAGAGGGAGCTAGGAAAAGAAATACCATGACCTCTTTTTCCTTTATCTCTAATCATTGGCCAGCACTTTCAGCTACTCAAATCAAAACCCAGAAGACTGGGAGCCAATGTAGTGTAGTCTGTAGAGATTGGCTTCTTAGGCTAGAAAGTAGGCTAAGAGTCCTAGAGAGTAAGTAATATGGTAGACATGATGAAAATGGGACAAGAGAATACGTGACGCATTCTCCATTTCTGCTCTTTCACAGGTTTCCTGGGCATTTATTGCTTATTAATTTTTCCATGTAAACTATAGGTTAAACTGGCTCATTTTGTGTTTGGTATTTTATTAGGGCATCGAATTGAAAAGCAGACTGAAGGAGAATTGAATCTTTATAATGTCAGCTTTTCTGTCCAGAGTATGGGATGCCGTACCATTTGTTTCAATACCTTTGTGTCCTGATGAGATGTTTTGTTCCTCGTGTCAGTTTTCACATTTCTTCTTAAATTTACTCATAGTTATTACGTGGTTTTTGTTATTATTATAAATGGAATCTTTCCCATATAGTTTGCAACTGATTTTCCTTTTATTGCTTATTAGTTTTTGTTGTGCTGTTTTCTTTTATGTGCTGTGATTTGGTGGGTAAAGTGTCCAACAAAGTTATTCTGTTTTTACTATGAATTATACTTTGTACTTTTTTTCTTTATGATTATTTATGCCTTGATTTCCTATTTCTCTGAAATTAGTGCTATTACTGCTACTCTTTTTTGTTTATATTTATATGATAACAAAGTACAGAATTGTTTTAATATAGTGGTACATGTTAATATAGAAAAATACAAAGAAAATAGATGGAAAAATCACACTGAAATACAATCCTGGAGAAATAATAGCCAGTAAAATTTTATTAGAATAATTCTGTGTTTTTTTCAATACATATTTATAGATTGAAGAGTAGGCAAATGGGTTTTTAG
Organism: Aepyceros melampus; assembly: GCA_006408695.1. Lineage (NCBI taxonomy): Eukaryota > Metazoa > Chordata > Mammalia > Artiodactyla > Bovidae > Aepyceros > Aepyceros melampus. The sequence continues at coordinate 43,431 of SJXQ01003421.1, forward strand.
ATAAAAGGGACTATAATTGAGCACTTTTATTTATAAGTAATAACTTTAGTTTTTATAATATAATGGAATGGTAAATAAGACACTGATGTTAAGTTGAGGGAATTATTAAATCTCAGAAATTTTTTTTTCTCTATAAGAACCACTAACTAACTTTCTAAGGTTAAGAAAGAAATGGCATGAAAAAACTTTGGAAGGTGATTAAAAAAAACAAAACAAAACAAACTACATTACATTTTTAGTTGGTTTTGACATCATGCTGTGTATACTTAATACATACATTCAACTATTTTAACTTCTAATTTTGTGTCTCAAGATTTATAACGTTCATCTCCGTGCCTAAAGATACTTAGGTTTAGGTTTTTATACCGCTTCAGTGTTCATCAGTAAACTTTCCTACTCATCTGTGTTTATTCCTGTACTCTGTGTTTATTCATCTTAAAGGTCCATTTTTACCAAAACCTTCTCTGTTGCTCGAGTATGCTTTCTCCCCCCATTAACATCAGATTTGGCCATGTGACTTATTTTGGCCTGTGGAATGATTGAAAGTGACACATGTCATACCCTGGCAAGTGTTTTAAAAGAATCATTGCTTGAATTGCCTTTGTTTTTTGCCCTCTGCCGTTAGAGTGGCCTATTACTAATGATGTCTACCAGTTCCTGTTTGGGTTTTAGGAGAGGAGAAATTCTGCATGTGTGCACTCAGTCATGTCTGCCTCTTTGCAATTCCGTGGACTGTAGCCTGCCAGGCTCCTCACTCCATGGAATTTTCGAGGCTAGAATACTGGAGTGGGTTGCCATTTCCTTCTCCAGGGGATCTTCCCAACTCAGGAATCAAACCCGTGTCTCTTACATCTCCTCCATTGGCAGACAGATTCTTTACCACTGGCACCCCCTGGGAAGGCCTAGGATAGGAGAAAGACATATGTAATATGAAGAAGCAAATTTTTATTTGCGTAACAGTGAGGTTTTTTTTAACTGCAAAATAATCTTTTGAAGCTGTCCGAAACCCTTTGTCAGTCTTTGCTATCAAATCTGCTGTCTACAGGAACATTTTTTCATAATTTATCCTGTGGCTCCTTCAGTCCCTTAGCATCACTGTTAATCAGCAACATAATATTTTTAATCAACATTCTTCCTGAATAAGAAGAAGTGTCATTAGTTCTCAGCATGCTCTCAGCTCAACCCACATCTTTCTTTATTTTTTTTAGTCCATGTCTGGAGGAATTTCTCAAGTTTGAACCTACCAATTAATTTTATTTTACATAGTTTTAGGTTTCCAAATAACTTCTCTCCTTATGTATTTTACTGCTGTTTGATATCATTGTTTCTTAACAGTACTTCTTTATGTTATCATTTTCATTTCATCCATTCAACAACTGTCTTATCCCATGTATCCTAGAATATAGAGACTGTGAAGGTTAAGTACTTGCTCCTTACTTGAGGGATTCAATTCCATGGCAGAGTTAGTGAGAGAAGAATAATCTAAGGATCTTTTCCCTCCCTCTCTTGTTTTATATTTTCTCAAGGTATTGTGCCATTATTGATTCTCTTCTTTCCCTTCCACCATTTTCTGATTACTATTTTCTGCAGATTTCAGTTTTTTGAATAGTACAGAAAAGTGCTATAGTCTGAATGTTTATGTCTACCAGTATTCATATGTTGAAGTTCTAATGCCTGATATGGTGGCATTAGGAGGTGGGTCTTCAGGGAGGTGCTTTGGTAATGAGTGTGGAACCCTCACAAAAGAATAGTGCTCTTTTTGAAAAAGACCTCCCAGAGCCTCCTTTGCCTTCCACCACTAGATGTGAGGCTATAACAAGTCTATAACCTAGAAGAGAGCCCTCAGTTGACTATACTGGCAGTCTGATGTCTGACTTCCAGCCAGCCCAATTATGAGAAATAACTTTCTGATATTTGCAAACTACCCAGTCTGTGTTGTTCTGTTAATATCAAAAGGATTAAGGCAGATGGTTTATCTACATGTATCTGTGTGGGTTTAGGGGTTGCTGTTATATCTGGAGAGCATTAATATTCTAAACTTCTAAAAAAACAGAGCTCTGAAATTCCCTTGCAGTCTTGTGGTTAGGACGCAGCCTTTTTAGCTGTGGCCTGGGTTCATTCCCTGGTCAGGGAACTAAATTCTACATACAAGCCGATAGTGAGCAAAATAAATAAAATAGATTAAAAAAAAAAACAGCTTATTTCTCCCGTATTAATAGTCATCCATATTGAACAAGTGTGCATATCTTTTATGTTTCTTCTTTCTTTTAAGATTTGTCTTACGTGAATGAATCACCAGTTTGGGGTTATAAGTAAAGAAAAGTGAAGTGAGTGAAGTCCTTTAGTCGTGTCCGACTCTTTGCGACCCTGTGGACTGTAGCCTACCAGGCTCCTCTGTCCATGGACTTCTCCAGGCAAGGATACTGGAGTGGGTTGCCATTTCCTTCTCCAGGGATCTTCCCAACCCAGGGATCAAACCCGGGTCTCCCGCATTGCAGGCAGATGCTTTACCGTCTGAGCCACTAGGGACGCCCCTAAGAAAAGAAAAGTTTCCATTAAAAATAGGGTGGAGGAGGGGGTCGGGATTGGGAGTTCATGTACACTCATGGCTAATTCATGTCAATGTGTAACAAAACGAATACAGTATTGTAAAGCAAAACAAACTAAAAAATAAAAATTAATTAAAAAATTAAAAAATAAAAAAACTGAGGAATCAACATAACGTGAAAGTGAAAGTGAAAACAATGTTTTAATGCAATATTTTAGGTCAGTAACATTGCCATGGCAAGCCATATTAGACCCAGATGCAAAAGGAAATATCATGATACTGATCTTTATTTAAAATTTTGGTATTTTGTTAATTGTGTATTTTTAAATTAATTTTGATTTTTTGAAATGTTGAAATAAAATATTTATCTTGAAAAAAAAATAGTCTTCAAAATATGCACTGTGATATATATTTATATGAAATATAAATATTTTGCTCTTCAAGTTTATTTTACAAAACATGTTCCAGTTTTATATGTGGTGAATTAACCACCACAGAAATCTGGAACCCTGTGTCCAGAGGTATGGTTTTCTTGGACCCTTATGCCTTGGATACTATCCCTCCAGTTCATTTGTTCTTCGACTTACCACCCTGGGTGGGGTGGAAGAGCTGATTACACCTTGTATCGCTCCCCTCCTTATGACGTTTTTGTCTCATCATTTCCTTCAGGCTTAGAGGAGTCACAGGAAGCAAACTAGTTGTGCTTTAAGAAATTTTTGTTTGAAAACTAAATTTACCTTTGGGATTGTTCTTAATACATTTAAGATTCTATATAATATAAAATGAACATTGAGTTACCTTATCAGATTTTTGGCATCAGTGTGTGTCAATTCTTAGAGCTGAAGTGTAACTTAATTTTAGTAAGAAGGTGGTACTATGTCTGTATATTGAGGACTTTATTATGATCAAGCTATAAAAGAAAATTGATAAGTGGCTTTGAAAGTCATAGTGCCTCTATCAATGCTTTCTAGGTATATGTGATAAATATTAAATACTTTATATGTTATTTCTCTTCTTAACATGTTTGCCTGCAGTAAAATTGGAGGCCGATCTGTAACTTTAGACGATCACAGTTATTTAACTGAGATGATCTTTATTCATGCTTCTCTCTATTTATTGCTTGCTTTGCACAGGAAGGAGTTGCAGGAGCTACAGAATCTTTACAAACAGAACAGTGCACATACAGCACAGCAAGCCGAGCTGATCCAGCAGCTTCAGGTTCTGAATATGGACACACAGAAAGTACTGAGGAACCAGGAAGATGTTCACACAGCTGAAAGTATATCGTATCAAAAAGTATGCTTTTATTCTGTCATAAAAATGTAAATTTATATGCATGAACTTATAAAAATATATAGAATTCAAATTTTTGCACATTTCAACATTTCTTTATTACTTCCTTTTATTTGCTTCTTCAAAATTAAAAATGAAATATGGTTCAATTTGGTAATATTTAAAAGAATGTGAGTTTTCTTTATGGCTGTTAAAGCTGAAACATTTAAAATATATATGCAAATTTATTCTGTAGAATATTGTTTTTATAAATTGGAGTTTTGATATCTACTGTGAAACATACTAGGACTGCAGCCTGCAGACTGGGAAGGATTTGGGGAATGGAATTTATTCATCAAGTATGATTCTAGTTTATGACCTAAAGAGTCTTTCAGTACAGAATTTGTGCATTATTTTATTGGCAAATCTGCACAAACACAAATGGGTATGCTGATGAAGTCTTCAGGATCAATATTTGCCAAGGATTTTTCTGTTTTTGTATGTTTCCTTTAAGTAGTCATTTTACTTTATACTTGTTTAAGGAGCCCCTCAAGAAGTCTTACCCAGCTGAATAGGTATGCTGACTGATTCAGCAGCAATAATTATAGCTAGTAATTAAAAAATGCTTTTATTGAAGTTTTTGTTTAGTATATATATATTTATAGAAATGACTTAGTTTCTACATACATCAACCCTCTGAGATTGATGTTATTTCCTCTCAATAGTTGAGGCAGCCAAGGCTTAGAGAGGTTAAGCAGCATAATCTATGTTACTTGGGGAGTTTTTTCTATTTAAACTTACTCTTTTTCTAGAAAATGCACTGTGAAAATTCAGTATCAGTAATTAATATGAAATGAAACTATTAAGTAAACCTTAAACACATATTTTCAAATGATGCTTCCAAACAGCGATTTTTTTTGACTAAATTCTGTGTTCCCTTCAAGTTTCCTTCAAGACGTGGATGGTACCACACATTAGGGTAATGCCCATCCTCTTTGCTTTGAATAGAATAATTCCATCCTTTTGTTTTATATGTGGGATAACCCATTGTGTTTTGGTTTATAAACCAGACTCCATTGCTAAATTGACTTGAAAAATTAGACATTATTAGTTAACTTCAGTTTTTTCTCTTTTACACTGTGTATGAATTTAACACAGACATTTCTCCCTCTTAATTTTCGATTGAAAGCCCTCAACTCATCACAAGTTGTATTAAAATGTATCTTTAGGGTTGCTTGTTAAAATTCATAATCCTTTTCTCTCATGTGCAAATGCTTTTGGTGTTTCTTCTCTCAGCAAGAAAGAATTTGATAAGGTGATAGAAAAGGCAGTATTTCTTTTGCTATTTATTTTTTCTATCTTTTGTTCTAAGATTCCTTGTTCAGTCTTGCTTAACTTAAAATTTAAATGGATTGTTGAAGTCTTAATTCTAATTTTTGGTTGATTTTCCTTAGCAGCCTTTGCAGAAAGCAATCATTTTTTTAAAATAACCTACCTGAGAACTTTAATAGATTCAGGATCATTTCACATAACTGAATACTTAAACATTTTTATTTAAAGTGATTATTACCAAAGAAATACATGCTTGTGATACATTTTACAAAAATACAAAGGTGTGTTAAAAAAAAAGTTCTTTGCCCTTTTTCCTTGAAGCCCTTGCCCCAGACTTTACTGCTCTTACTTACATATGAGAGTATATCCTAGAGTTCCTCTAGAAGAACAGAATATTTTAAAATTATGTCACCTTTTAAATTATATAAAATTTACATGAATATATTGTTGTAAAAGTTGAAATGATACAGAAGTACTGATAAAGCTAGTGTGACAGTTTGAGTTCTCTTCCATTCAACTCAGTTCATTTTGTTTCCTTTCCCAGGGGTAATCATCTGAATAGTCATTCCAGACCTTTTCCATGTATTATATACTGTGTATCTGTGTGCCTATACATATATCACCAGTCAAACTATTTGATATTTTAAATATTAATTTGCCCTTTTTACTGTTCTTAAAAATTTGTTTTCAAATTGAATGCTTTGGGTCTGTTTCCATGATGGTATGTATAGCACTTGCTCTCCTTGTCCTCTCCGTGCTCCAGTAGGTGCATGTGAAATACAGTGTGGATTTACCAGCATTTAACTTGATTACTAAGGTCTCCGTCTTATAGTTTTTGTTATTATATACATGCCTGCAGAAAGAGATGTTCCCCATCTCTTTGACAGCATCAGTTTTTCCCTACTGGATCATTTATAACTATATATATATATATAAATCTATATATACACACATACGTACACATGCTGTTATGTTTCTGATCTGCGTGGAAGAACAGAACAATTAATCAACAGCAAAAAAAAAAAAAAAAAACACCTTTGTTGACCTTACTATATCCCTTTCCCTCTCTTCCTTTTGCTTCTTTTCCAGCAGTATTCTTGAGTTATCTTGTCTCAAAATTCTCTTCTTCCATTCTCTTTTGAACTTATTCCAATCAAGTTTTTGCCTCTTTCACTTGACTAAAATTCCTCTTTCAAAATCATTTGTGCCTCCCACATTGCTAAATTCAGTTGTCTTCTCGAAGACTTCAGCTTGCCTCACTTATCAGCAATATTGTCACAATTTATAACTCTGTCCTTTGAAACACTTTTTTTTTTCTCCTGCCTGACAACACATCACAGTTGTGTGGTTTTGTTCCTTCAATGTCTAACTGTTCCTTTTCTGTTTCTTTCTAGTCTTCCCTATTCACCTTGTCCTTTAAATGTTAAAATGTTCCAAGTCAAAATCTTAGGATCCTTTCTTCCCTCCTGTTTAAATTCATACCCAAGGGGATTTTATCCACTCACCTAGGCTTTCAAAATCACACTGCTCTATGCTGATGACTTAGTTTCGATTGGCTACTCTGGATTTCTTCCATGAACTCTAGGAAAGAGTATATCTAATTCCTGCTTAGCATCTTTTAACTCAGTGCCTAATAGGCATCTTAAACTTCACATGTTCAGAACTAAACTATTGTCTGCTCTGCCTTCAAAGCCTGTCTGGAATGCTATTACATCCCCCATTCCTGCTATTGTCACTAACTTGTCTTTCCTGAATGATTGTAATAGTTGTCTACTTTGTTTCTTTGCTCCTGACTTTACACACTTTGAGTTCATTCTCAACATAAATGCCAGAATGTCCTTGCTGAAACTTGGTTAGTCAAATCAAGTCAATCCTCTCTTAAACTCTATGTATTGGTTTCCTGTCTCTGATTGAAAGTAAAATCCGAGTTCTTCCTACATACACCCTGTGAGATGTACATGATCTGGCTCTCCGTTAATCTCTGTGATCTCCTCTTTGCTTTCTCTTCTTAATCTCTCCACTTTGACCATGTTTATCTCTGTTTTTTTTTTTCGCCTGAACATACCAGGTATTCTTCACCTTCAAGGTCTTTGTATGTGGTTCCACTGCCTGAAATCTCTTCCCCTGTTATCTGCATAGATGACCTGTTTACTGTCTTTATTCTTCATCTCTCATAGCTTAAATCTGTTTGACAACAGACATTAAATAGGAAGTGTAATAATGATACATGTTCTAATAGTAGTGGGAAGAATGGGAACATACCTGGGGTAGGTTATTAGTTTAGGGATAGAAAAGGACTCTCCTTGATGAAGTGATATCAATGATGTTTATTCTGAGAAGATAAGACATCAGTGAGACAGATTTCTCATAACTCTTCTGTGTGAACTATGGCCAAAGCCATAAATTTCCTAGTGAGTGAGTGCTTTTAAATTTGTAGAGGTAGAGCTTCTATACTATTTGTAGTATATATCATAATCTGAACTTTGATCTGACATACTTTTGAAACCACATATACCTTCCCCTCAGGATTATAATTGCCCTCTCCAAGAAGCATTATCTATAATAATGAGAGATGTGATGGAAATATGTTTTGTTTATGAAAAACATAGAGGCAAATATATTATTTAAGCTGAGGTATGAATGTAAGTCACCTCCAGCAATAATATATTAATAATGGTGAACATTTATTGAGCTTACTGTGTATCAGCCACTGGAAAAAGGGCTTTTGCTTCACTATTTAAGCCCCACACCCACCCTGTGTGGTATATTACTATAGGTATCCTTTTTTTAAAAAATAGATCTAGTAACTGAGTCTTAGAGTATTGTCTAAAGTCAAACAGCTACCAGTGGCAGAACTCAAATCTAGCTAAGTTCAAGTCCAGAACTCACAATGTTAAACTGTATTATAAAGCCTATAGAATATTCAGTTATACCTAGAATAATGTGGTTTTGTCCTTAAAAGGTCTATAATAGATTTTATAAGCTTGCATTATTCATTCTGCTCAAAATTCTTTCAGTGATTAATATCTTTTAGTGTTGGAGAATTTGTCTTGATCTAAGTTAAATGTTATTCAAAAAAATTCCATTACATTCTTTTTAATGAAAGGGGAGCCTAGCCTATTACCATCCTCTGTAAAAAGACCCTTACCAGTATTCTTTAGCTAGTGTTTCTTCTGAGTGTACAAATTTAAATTTCTCTATTTCGCTACAGTATTGCAGCTTTAAACTTTTTGACCTGCAAATATTTTTTTCTTAGACTTGGTCCCCCAACCCTGAAAATATTTCAGCCTTGGAGTTTAGGATTTATAAACTGGGAATGATCACATTATTTTATTTATCATGAATACACAATATGCTACTTTTCAGATTTCCAGTGTTCATTTACATCAAACTTTCATTCTAATCCTAGAACATTTTACTTAATACTTGTCTTTATTTCTTTTTCACATGTAGTTTTCCAGATTTTTTTCAATAAACTTTAGTAATCAAGTAGTCCATACAACAATGAAAGGAAATTGTTTACTTACAAATTAAGATTTGTAAATATGTTTTCACATAAATTAATTGTACCTAGCTATAAGACTCAGGTGAGTTGAATTCAAAAAAATACTGCATTAATAGTTTATCTCCAGTTTCTCCTAAGTTTACTTCTCTAAGAGTTATGTCTTCTTAAATTTCTGTTTCTAATGGAGCTTTGCTGTTTCCTCTGTTCTCTTAATTCTCCTTTCTTTTTTCCCTCTCATTTCCCTTCCTTTTTTTCTCACTTATTAAGGTGATTTATATCAAGTATTTATTTTATTATCTGAGAAAACAGTTGCCTTCAGTGATAGGATAAATGGAATGAGGAAGGGAGACAAAAGTTAGAAGAGCAAAGACAAAATTTTTGAGCCCAGGAAAGAGGTTTTTCATGAGGTCTCCATAACAAATCATTAGTCTCATATACAGATTTACCTAATATATAATGTAGGGGCTTCTCTAGAAGAGAACACCCATCAAGAGAAATAAAAATAAGCTAGTATGTTTTCTTCCTTTGAGCATGCTGTAACCATTTATATAAGTTTTAATAGTTTTCCTGCATTTGGATGTCATCTATATGTATATATATGTGTATTATTTAAATATAGATGAAAATTATATCAGCATTTTCATCTTCTTGATCATCTACTGTTTGGAGGTACTAAGTATGTTTTTTATCAGTTTTTATTCTATTTAATGATAATTACATGACATGAGTAATGAGCTAATATCAGTCCAGGAAAATAAAGAGTTAGGTTATATACACTTTTAGATTAAACTGCATGGTAAAGCATATTCTTTTCTTCTCATTTTGTGCTATAAACAGATATAGTTTTCACTTGTAAAATTTACTGTCTCAGTCAGAGTAGCAAATAGTATACTTATGTGGAAACTATTCTTGAAATTTGATCATTGGGTCCCAAAGCTTATACATTTCCAAAAATTTTAAGGTAAATAATATATCATCTTGTTCCTCAACACTAATAAAAATATGAGAGGATGAGTACTTCAGTCTAAGCCCCTGAAAATTAAAGGGCTTGGGATGTGGGGTGCTATCTCTGGAGGTAACTTGCTTTATGTCCTCTAGTGAGCCTGTTAATGTTTTTTCACTTTAATTTCTTCAACAAAAAAGAATGTGAAGAACAGTAAGTGTAGTAAATTGTTATGTACTATAATGATTGATACTTCTAAAGTACATATGGGAATCTATAATTAACTATTTATAGGCCAGAATCTTCCCAAAGATTCTGATCTATTCCAGCTTTTTGGACTATTAGCCTCTCTGGAAAGTTCTGAAAGTGACTGTGATTGCTAATAGAGAAAAAGGATGCCTATCAGGATTCCAAAACCTATGCAGATGAATGCATTTTTTGTGTTAGCTAATTTACTCACTTGAGAATAGTTTTTTTTTTACTCACTCTGCTGTTATTAATGGGTTGAGAGTAAGACGGTATCTAACAACGGGACCAAAACATCCTAAACTTCTGCCTTTTTGCAGGATCTCCTAGAGAAACAAACATTCTGTCATCCTGAGGTTTTGTCACCAAAAACACTTTAGAAATAAAATAGACAGCCTCCTTGAAGGTTTTTCTGGCCACATTTACTGGTGGACTGGAGACGAGAATTAAAAATGGCTCTCTACTCAAAGTCCAGAGCTGAGTCATCTTTTGCTATTAAACAAGTGAAGTGCCATCAAGAAAAGGGCAAGTAGGAGATGTGTGTTTTGAGCAAGAATTAGGAAGTAATAGAGTTTGTCCCAATTCCTGGAGTAAGGCTGATCTAGATCATCTGTTTCAGGTTCTTAAAAGTTTTTTTTTTTTTTTTTTTTTTCACCTGCCTCTTGGAAGGATGACTATTTTCAGAGAATGTAGAGCTTGCCTTTGTGTCTAGAGTAACCCACCCAGTCATATGAGATCAAGCCAGGGCAGCTTCTGAATAGGAAATACAACTGTGTAAATTTAATGGCTGAGAGAGCCAAATAGCAAACACAGGAGGGAAGCTGTTAGTCTTCAATTTTGTGGAAGCAAGAAAGGAGAGAAGAGACAAAAGACATGAAGATAGAGCCTTTTTCCATGAAGGAATAGGCCTAGGAGCCTTACATCTGTGAAGGAAGGTCCTAAGTCATAACACGCAAGAGAAGAGTACGCCACATTTACAAATGGCAAGTAAATTGGTCCTCCTTCCTGATGACACACAACCATTATGCCTGCACCTTGGGCAATGGGATGGAAACTGTTGCCAATCCTAACTGATGTTCCTGAGATTCTTAAATATTTGAAATCTTTAGATTCTTATTAGAATTTTACTGAGGTATAATTTGAAAACTATATTTTAAAGTAATATTATGTCCTGTTATTTTCCTCCAAAAAGTTGTGCTGATTAGGTAAAAACTGGTTAGTATTGAGAAAGCACAGAAATAAGAGGGAAAGGGGTTAAATAATCTTTAACTGAATAAGTGACTCTATGCTTTTGGGCACTCATCCTAGCTTCAGTTCTTTCTGGTCAACTTAGTTCTTGTCTTTAGATTTTGCTTTTTTCTTTTCTACCCTGAACTCAATCATGGAAGCAGCAACAAACACAGGTAGGTCACTGTAAGGCCCAATCTGATCCCTCCATCATTCCACAAAGCTGTCAGGTTCCTACTCTCTCTTCCCTTCTAGAATATCCGATGGTATCAGCTGTGGAAAGGACCTGGACATATTCCCTGGTATAAAGGTAATTGGAAGGGAAAGCACAAATTTTTATTCTGCAATACTTTATAAACCATAAAGACAACCCTTTCTTTATAAAAATTATTTTAGACTGACTGTAATGTGAAATGGGTTATTTAAAGTATTTATATTAATATAGAGGTATAATCTTTACAAAAAATAAGTATATTGAACTAATTGTATATCAGAGGAGTGATTTGGAGGGTCTTATTTTTATGACAAAGTATATATCTGAAGAAAAGCATTTAAAAAAAGATTTCACAAATCTTTTCTTTTAAACTTAAAAAAGTAAACTATTGCATACAAACAAAATATTCTGCCAACTTTTCTCTAGTTATATTTCTTCACATGAAGCGAGGCCAATTAGTCTGATTCTCCCTGTCTTCAACTGGATAAGCAAACCTAAAAACCTATTGTATAACAATAATTTTGAAATTCTGTCTTTGGGGATTTTGCTTTTGTTATAACCTCACTGACTCACTATTAGCCCTATTGTTTTATTGGGTCACATTCCCAATGTCATCAGCAAATATGTATATATACACACACACACAAATTTTGAAAAAATCAGAATCAGCTACTACAAATTGAATTATATATCATTAAATCACAATCATAAGTTAGGATTTTCATCCTCAAGTAAGTTTGTTTGTTTTGGAGGAATACCATTGTTTACCATGTATTACTCTATGCCACCAGGTATATACCTTATACTGTCTCACAGTCTTAATAAATCCTCAATATAAATTTATTTAATTCATGTTGCCTTGAATTAAAAAATTTTAGAATTATGTATCATCACTTTGGAACACTGATTCTATTTTTATCACTCTGATCAAGGTCTTCAGTGATTCCCTGTTTTCTTCAGGAACAAATCCATCTTCCTTAATCTGGCATTCAAGAGTCTTTGCACTCCATCTGCAGTCTCATTGGCTGGCTTTATCTCCTATTCCTTCTGCTGCTCCTCCTCTACTTTAGCAGTAGATGCTAGTTTTACTAAATGGGATATATCAGTCAACTTTAATGAACTCTTAATAAAAGTTTATTTTTTTTCTTTCAAATGTATATTTTGAGTCCAGTTAGGCTAATATAACTTACATTCCCTTTCTGTTTCTTCCTACCATTGTACATATATATATATATATATATATATATATTTTTTTTTTTTTTAGCATTTATTCTAACTTTAGAATGACTTTTTTGTTTTCATTCAGTTTCTATAATATCATTATGGCTCAGTTCAATTCCGTTCTTTGTCATGAAGATTAATATAGCTAGCTTAAAATGTTTATATGCCTATATTACAACTGGCTAGTAAAACATACTGTCTTTTTAACATCAATTGAAGTTTTATATTGGCATGTAGTTATAGCATTTGGTTTCCCATTTGTTTATATATTGCTTCTCCTCTTAGACTGTTAAGATAACTTGAGGGCAAGGAGTATGTCATATATAGACATATGTATGAATATGTTTGTGTATATATATATATATATAGATGTATTTATTGATTATTTATAAATTTTGGTATATTTTTTAAAACAGCTTTACAATGAATTACATATTTGTTTTGAAACCACAAAATCAAGTGAAGCTATGCTCCGACAAAGTGTTGTTAATCTTCAGGATCAGCTATTTCAAAAAGAGCAAGAAAATGCTAAATTAAAAGAAAAGCTTCAGCAATCACAAGAAGCATTCTATCCTTTACCTCGAGAATGTGATTCAGACCACTCAGAACAGGTGAGAGACGTTTTCTAAAAATGTTTCTCAGTATAGTATCATATTAAAGTATTTACTACAATTGACTGAAACACGAAAGTTAAATAAATTTGCATATATTAGAATATATGTGGCAGATTTGCATTGTGCTTTTATCATACTCTTTAGAAATGAATATTTTATATGGTGTGGATTCATGTAGAAATACAGCGGTTATCTGGTAGAGTTATTGGGTTGAAACATTTGGCTGATATATGATAATGAAAAGGAAATTATAGGTCATGCCCATTTTGAGACTGTTCTATGAATGAGGTAATGGAATGAAACTCTGGAAGTCTCATAAAAGTACTTGCCTTAACTCCTGGTGTGTGGTGAGTGAGTGAGTATACAGTCCATGGAATTCTCCAGGCCAGAATACTGGAGTGGGTAGCCTTTCCCTTCTCCAGAGGATCTTCCCACCAAGTTAATACCATTAAGTCTCAATTCTGTCAGTACCTTGATATATGATTTTGGGCAGATCAGTTGACTTTTCCACCTATTTCCTGTCCAAATAAGTGAGGTAGTACAAATGTACAGATAAATAAGCAGGTTTAGGATTCAAATAAACCTGGGATCAAATTGTAGCTCTGCCTGTGAGGCTTGTGAACTTGAACTCATTTCCTAACCCTTTTAGCCAAAGTTTCTTTGCAGATAAAATATTGATATTAATGCTTTGTCATAGAGTTTTGTGAGGATTAATGAGATAATGCATGTTAAACACAGAGCTTGTCATTTGGAAAATGTCCAGAGGTACCTCTTTCAAATAATTTTCAAGGTAACTTTCAGCTCTAAATACATATTATTAAAAAATGTTACTCCTGTTAGTTTATTTAATACACTCAGCATTTCTTTTGATTTTAGAATTTAAAGAAATTAACACAATTATATAATTGGAAGCTTTAAAGTTTATTGATGATCCTTTAATAATAGTTTTTCAACCCAGCATATTTTGTCTTGCTGCTGCTGCTAAGTCACTTCAGTCATGTGTGACTCTGTGTGACCCCATAGGCGGCAGCCCACCAGGACAAGCTGTTTTTAAATTTGTATTGCATTATATTGTATTTTTTAGACATCAAGTGCACAGAATTGGATTAGTTATAAAATTTATATCATGACACAGTATTATGTTACATGTATATTTATTTTAATTGTCACTTTTTTAATTACCGTTGGTCCCACCAACTAATCCACAGGTAGGAAATTACTGATAGCTTATATCTACTTGTATCCTTCACTCTTTACTGCTACCCTGATTCTCTCACCAGAGGTAACTACTGAACTATTTATCTTTTGATTATTTTTTATAAATTTTTATTCCATAAAATTTTATGAGGAAGTAGAATATGGCTGTTTTGCCATTTATAAAAATGATTTAAATTGTGCTGTTTCCTGGGTTTTTGCAATTTTCACTTATCACTGTATTAAGATTCACCTATGATGTTTAGTATAACTGTTCATTTATTTATACTGCTATAATATACTCTCTGTGATTATATCATAACTACTTAGCCATTCATTTGTAGATGAGTATTAGGGTTATTTCCAGTTTTTTGCTATTATGAATAATGCTACAATTGACATTTTTGTACATGATTTTTAGCATACACATGCAGCATTTTTGTGAAATAAATATCTCAGAATAGAAATTCTAGGTTTAGGGTATGAAAATGTTACTTTCACAAAATGCTGGTCACTTATTTTTCAAAGTGTTTTTCATCAATTTTACTTATACCAATAATGTATTTGGTTGATTTTCATCCTCACCACTTGGTATTGTCAGACTTGGTTTGTTGACAGCTGCTGAATTAGTATAAAATAATATTATTTTTATCATCATGTATTTGTCACTGATAAAGTATATTTTTGTGATTACTAGCCAAGTGAATGCCCTCCTCTGCAAAGTGTCTATTTCTGTCTTTTATCCATTCTTCTATTGGCTTTTTTCTTGCTGATTTTTAAATATTCTTTAAATGTTTTTGATATTAATCTCTAGTAGGTTAAATATGTGGCAGCTATCTTTTCTTAGTTTGTACCTTGTCTTTTCATTTTCTTTAGCATGTCATACATGAACAGAACTTAATTTTAATTTAGAAAAAGTATTATTTTATCATTAGCGCTCATTTAAGAAATCCTTTCCTACTCCAAATATGGAAATATTTATATCTCTGTTTTCTTCAAAAAGTTTTAAAGCTTTGCTTATGTCATTTATATTTATAAATCATTTGAAATTGTGTTTTATATATAGTTTAAGGTAAGGATGCGTTTTATTTATTTATTTTTCCCCAAGTAATAGTCAGTGGATCAGCCCACGGATGATCCCCTTTTTTCCTGTGTAGTGTTGGGCTACCTCTATCATATCTCCTATATTTTATTTAATTTCATTGAATATTTTATTTTATTTTATTTAGAATTTCTTTCTAAACTGTTTTCTCTGTATTCTTAGACAATGCTGCATCATCTTAATTAGCATAGCTTCACAGTAAGTCTTTATATTTGATAGATCTACTTTCTTACTATTCTTTAAAGTGTCTTCGCCATGTTGGCACTTAGCACTTAAATATACCTTTAAGGATAATTTATAGTTTCATGAAAACACTGTTGAGAGTTTTTGTAAACAGTTTTACTGAAGGGTAACATACACACAGTTAAGTACAAACCTTAAGTGTATGACTCAATGACATTTCACAGATTGAACACATCCATATAATACTATTCAGATCAAGAAATAGAATATCATCAATTCAATAAACTTCCATAATGTTCATAATAAGTAGCAACCCTTACAACATAACCACTGTTTTTACTGCTATCATCATTGATTAATTTTGCTTATTTTTGAAACTTAATAGTATTTCACCTTTAAACACTATATGCTGTGGGTTTTTTGTAAATATCTTTTATCACATTAGGAAGTTCCTATCTTTCATAGTTTGATGGAAACTTTTCATGAACAGGTATTGATTGTATAAAGTGCATTTTTTAAAATTAATTTATTTTTTATTGAAGGATAATTGCTTTACAGAATTTTGCTGTTTTCTGTCAAACCTCAACATGAATCAGCCATAGGTATACATATATCCCCTCCCTTTTGAAACTCCCTCCCATGTTCCTCCCCATCCCACCCCTCTAGGTTGATACAGAGCCCCTTTTTGAGTTTCCTGAGCCATGCAGCAAATTCCCGTTGGCTATATGTTTTACATATAGTAATGTAAGTTTCCATGTTACACTTTCCATACATCTCATCCCCCACTCCCTTCTCTCTGAGTTCCTCCCCATCCCACCCCTCTAGGTTGATACAGAGCCCCTTTTTGAGTTTCCTGAGCCATGCAGCAAATTCCCGTTGGCTATATGTTTTACATATAGTAATGTAAGTTTCCATGTTACACTTTCCATACATCTCATCCCCCACTCCCTTCTCTCTGTGTCCATAAGTCTATTCCGTATGTCTGTTTCTCCATTGTTGCCCTATAAATAAATTCGTCAGTACCATTTTTCTTTTTTTTTTGTACCATTTTTCTAGATTCCATATATATGTGTTAGAATACAGTATTTATCTTTCTCTTTCTGACTCACTTTACTCTGTATAATAGGTTCTAGGTTCATCCACCTCATTAGAACTGACTCAAATGCGTTCCTTTTCATGGCTGAGTAATATTCCATTGTGTATATGTGCCACAACTTCATCCATTCATCTGCTGATGGGCATCTAGGTTGCTTCCATGCTCTAGCTATTGTAAATCGTGCTGCAGTGAGCAGTGCGATACATGTGTCACAGTGCATCTTTTATGGTGATGCTAAGGCTTTTCTTATGTATTCTGTTAGGTGGTTTATTACATTTATTGTTTTTCAGTTATTAATTCAGTTTTGTACTTTTGAAATACACCCAACTTCATTGTAATATTTTTTTATTTTCATATTACTGGATTCAATTTGCTAATATTTTTGTTAGGATTCTTGCATCTGTATTTATGAGGGATATTGGGCTTTTCCTTTCTTGAATGTTTCATGTTAGATTTTAATATTAAGTTGATGCTGCTGTCCTAATGTGAATTAAAAGTGTTCTTTTTCACTTTACTAGAAGAGTTTGTATAAGACTCTTTCTTACTAAATACTGAATGCTTTCCTTCTTACATAAGGAACAAGTCAATTATATTCAACATTACACTGGAGATTCTAACTAGTACAATAAGGCAAGAAACAAATAAAATCATACTAATTAGAAATAAGGAAGTAAAACTCTTTTTATTCACAGAACCTGAGCATCCGTATAGAAAGCCTACTGAGTCATGATGAAGCTCCTAGAAATAGTAAGTAAATTTAGCGGTGTTGCAAGATATAACATCAATTTACAAAACTCAATTATATATCTAAATATTAGAGACAAATAATTAGAAATTGAAATTTAAGAAGACCGTTTATAATAACATCAAAGCCTGTGTAATAATTACGGATGAATTTGACAAAATGTGCCCCAGACTTATACAGTGAAAAGTACAAAACATACAGAGTGAGATTATGAGACATATATAAGTGGACAGCTATCAGTTCTCCCCCAATTGATCTATTATGTAATCACAATAAAAACTCCAAGAGGCTATATTTTCTAGATAAGTACCAGCCAAGACTAGAATTTATAAGGAAATGCAAGGGAACTAAAGGAACAAAATCAAGTATAATAAAAAATAAAGTTGGACTTATACTACCCAATTTTGAGATGTATTTAATAAGCTAAAAAATCAAGATGGTGGGTGTCGTGTTAACATGAAGATTGACAAAATAATTGATAAAACAGGATAGAATCCAGAAAAATACCCACTAGTATGTGTCTCTTTACCTCATGAAATGTAGTGTAAGTAACTTTGTTCTTTTTAAAGAATTCTCTGTGTATCCCTGCTCTTAGTATTAGCTTGTCAGTTTTACAAATAAATAGTGAGTTAGAAATGTTTCCAGTTTCCCTTGTGATTTTCTTTTTGCCCCTTTAGTTATTAGGAGATATATTTTTAAAATTTTGAAATAATGTGTTTTCTCCTTGTCTGTCTTATTTTTATTCACTTCAAATATACTTCTATTATGGTCAGAGATAGTACTCTGTAGTATTATTGTATTTGGAAATTTATTGAGACTTATTGTATGTCCTAGCATAGAGTTTTGATGAACTTACTGTTGGTTGATACCTGAAAATAATATGTGATTTGCATATTGGCTTGAGTTTCCCTTAAATATCAGTATTAATTATGTCATTGTGGTTGGTAGTGTTCAGATCTTATGTATTTAGTGATTTTTGTCCTTTAGGTTTAAATCAGCTTTTTGTAAGTTGCTGAGAGAAAATCTTATAGTATGATTGTTTTTCTCTTTGTTTTTGTCAACATTTGCTTCATGTATTTTGAAGCTGTTTTACTAGGGGCATATATATTTATAATTGTCATGTCTTTCTAATTAATTGAGCCCTTTGCTATTGTAAAATGTTACTTTTAACTATAATAATACTCTGTTGAAACACAGCAGTGAAGAAACCAGGCCATGGGGAAATCACCGTATGGTTATGCCTTCCCCTGTGATTGTGGGTCCCCTACCGTGGCCCCAGATCAGGGGAAACAGCCCCCGAGAAAAGACCTCCAAGAAGCGCTTTTCCCACAGGCTAAAAAGCAGAGTTCGCAGGATGTGGGGAAAGCCAGCCTCCTTTGGGAAAGAAGGGGCAGCAAACCGGAGTGTGTTTGCAAGCCTGTATTTGGAAGGAACGGGTTAGCTTCTACAATGGGAGACCTCCAGATCTGCTCAGAGGATTGAAACTCAGGGCCAGGGGTGAGCTCAGAGGCAGGGCCAAGCATCTCGCATCCCATTTGTGAACCTTGTAAAGACATTCCTAGGTTATAGTGGCATTGCCCACGAAGAAGCAGGCTGCAGCAGTTTGTCAGACATATCTGGGCACCTTACTGGGGTCAGCTCCACTATTGCCTTTCATGCGAATTTTGATACCTAGGCCTGGTATCGAGGGGCGCACACAGGGTGTTTTCCCTGCAGGATCCAAGAATGTTCCAAACAGACCTAGGCTCACTAGCTGTTGCTAGGCCGCACATTATGCTATACTTATTGCTAACAGTAAAAATACTATTGGAGCTCTAATTAATTTTTTTTTTACTTGCAATGCTAGTGATAGAAGAAAGGCTATATCTACATCAAACAGGAGAAATGTAATGGAAACTAAACAATTTAATGTAATAACATTGCCGTGCTTCTATACAGTCAAACTGACATTCAAAAGGACATGATTTTTCTGAATGTTAGAATTGGATGTCTGCAAATAATAAAACTAATAATATATTAATACATAACGTTAATAATATACAGTCATTCTTTTTCCTATTCTACCATAGCTAACTGACTGGAAGTCAGTTTTAGTAACTACTACTAACATAAGACCCGCATCAATAAGGGAAGATATATAGGAAAATCCATAATATATCTAAAAAAAATCAAAGATAAAATGATGATTAAAGAAATACAGTGACATCTTAGTGGTATAAGAAACAGGATGATTATGAAAGCAAAGCCCATGATCACGTATAGGCCATGGAAGCCTGTGACTGTCACGAGTGTTGACTTCTCCTTCATCTGAGGTTGTAAAAAGTGCTTTGTAAAATCCTAAGGTTTGCAGTAGTTGTAACCTCCTGAAGGGATGGCAATCAAAAGGGTTTCTAGAATATCCTGATGATTTCCATCTACCAGGCTGTGGTGAGCTCAAGCAATACAGAGGACAGAACACAGACATGTTGGGAAGTGTGAATGACTTCTACTGCACTTAGTGAAAAAGGGCATATTGCTACTCAGCCTAGTACAAATGTAGAAGCAACACCTCAGTGATTCAAACTTTAAAGACTCTATACAAATGACAACGACTGGTAGGAATAAACCTTCAGAAATGCCTTCTCAGACCTCCCGTCATAAGCACAAGCATAATAAAAACACTGAATTTTCATGGTCTCACACAAAATTAGACTCACTTATGACAAAGGCCAGAGAGGCTCCTATAATAAGACATCAGGGCTGGGATTTACTGTAGGATGCACACCGGTTTAGTGCATCGCTATGTGTTATGGAAATATATGTTGTTGACAGGTTGAAGGCATATTGTTGAATAACACAGCAAATTACACATTCAAGGAACGTGGCTACAATGACAATAGCTGACTTCATGATGGCTACTACTTGGTAGAGCTAGGATTGCCTCTCCCATGAAGTCCTTCAATGGCCAGCTGGGATATTAGCCATTAGTTTCTCACTGTAATGCTCACTTAGAAACCGAATCTAATACTTTCCATGTTTACTAGCACAAGAACAGTGAAAGATCCTTATAGAAGAAAGTCAGACAGACATGCTTCTCTTTTATCACAGAAGCTGCTTAGGACCGGTCCTGCTCACAGACAGATTGCTAATTCCAAATTTATCGACAGATATGCAGATATTCTTTACCAACTGAGCCACCAGGGAAGCCCTACTAGCTCAATTGGTAAAGAATCCGCCTGCAATGCAGGAGACCCCGTTTGATTCCTGGGTCAAAGATCCCCTGGAGAAGGGATAGGCTACCCACTGCAGTATTCTGGCCTAGAGAATGCCATGGAGTCCATGGGGTCACAAAGAGTCAGACATGACTAGGCCACTTTCACTTTCACATGAGGATATTATTTTTTTTTAAAATGTGTGCAGGGGTCCAGCCCCGGTGGATCCAGGGAATTTGAAGTGGGGACAGAGTCAGTGAGGAAAAACTTATTTATTTAGAAATATAAAGAGAGATTAGGGAAGAATAGTGTAGTAGGAAAATTAGTGGAGAAAAGAGGCTGAATAACTTGGTTTACATGGAAAACCAAAAAGTTTCAAGACAAGGAACTTGCACCATCTACATAGGTCACTGGTGCCCACTTGAATAGCGGAGGGTGCCCTTCCTTGGGGTCCATCTCACATGGGTCTTAGAAGCCAGGGCAAATAAGTAGACTTGGTGAGCCTCCATGGTCCAGATGGGAATTCAGCCAGAAAAGGGAGAAAAGAACAACATGGGGGAGCCAAGCATCAGTGCCAGACTCAAGACCCTATTTTCAAAAGGAGCTTATATACCCCAAGTTGTATGTAAAGAAATAATGGAATATGCAGAGTTATGCAGGGGCAGCAGTCCTGACCCTTATTGAGACTAGGCTTTCCTTTTGCATACCTTGCCATATACAAAAGGTCTCAGGTGGTTTACATTATCTTCTGGCCAAGAGGCCTGTTAACATTTTTATGGCTCTCTTCCTAGATAACTGTCTATCAACCAGATAACTCTTTTTCCCCTGAAGTGTTTTTCCTTAATCTTCATCACCCTCAAAATACTAAATAAAGTTACATTCCTGTAGAACAAAGGTGCAGTGGGTTTTAACAAAGAAAGTACTTAACTCAAAGATCTAATGTTGCTAATACCAGGGCTACCACCTGTTTTATCTATATACCAACTATATCTACAAATAAAAGATATTAAAACTTGGCATCAAATATTGGCTCAACAAATGAAACACTTAATCAGTCCTATTCTATGATTTTGACTCCTCGGAAGCCCCTACATTCCTAGGATGTTTTAAGCTTCCTGTGCCTCTCGCGGTCGGGAGGCTGCAAACAATCACATGTGCAGTTACAAGAGTCTGGCAGGCAGGCTAGAAAGCCATCCAATGGGTTTTTGGATTGAAACACTCTTATTTTGCCCAGGAGACTTATCATCTAAAAGCTCTAAATTAACTTTTTCCAGAAAAAGGTCGGGGGGGACAGCCCCCTGTTAATGTTAGAAGAGTAGGTGGAAAGCATAACACAGTAAAGCAGGCAGACTCTGGTTTTTGGGGCAGGTGCTCGGGAACAGGGGGTCTCCTGAGGCTCAAGCCCGCCTTTGCGTATGCCGAGCCTCCTTCCTCATGACCTTTGCCATGGGTGGAGTTCCTCACACTGGCTCCCGGCAATAGACAAATGTAAATTTTGCCTGTTGAAAAATTTTGTTCAAACTGAATGTACACTCAGAAACTGTGCAAGAGCTGCCTTTACACATCTTCCCTTTGTTTCTGTTTTTCAAATGGCTCTAAGACTCATCAAAGATTACAACGGACGAGAGTTCAGTTGTGTTCTGAATTAAGATAGCATCTGTGGGCAAGCTTGGGAACTGGCCTACTTTTACTTTATTTTGATTGGATGTTTACTTGAAGTATCAGGTTAAAAATCCATGAAAGACAAGTTAGTCTTCAACAAGCACTGCATATCTCTGGGTCTAATTTTTTTTTTTTTTTAGGCATATACTTTTTTTTTTTTACTATTCTTAAGTGTATACTTTTTTTTTCTATTCTTAAGCATATACCTCAGCAATACTTTGGCCACCTGATGCAAAGAGCTGACTCATTGGAAAAGACCCCCATGCTGGAAAAGATTAAGGGCAAAAGGAAAAGGGGGTGACAGATGAGACAGTTGAGACAGTTGGATAGCATCATTGACATAATGGACATGAGTTTGAGCAAACTGTGGGAGACAGTGAAGGACAGAGGAGCCTTGCCTGCTGCAGTTCATGGGGTGGCAAAAATTGGACACAATTGAATGACTGAACAACAAGCATATGTATTGAATGCTATATTGATCAGGGCTCACAGAGAACAGAATCTCCTCTGGCTAGTTTCAGGGGATTTTTTACAGAGTATTAAGGAGGTAATTGATGCTTCTGAACTGTGGTGTTGGAGAAGACTCTTGAGAGTCCCTTGGACTGCAAGGAGATCCAACCAGTCCATTCTGAAGGAGATCAACCCTGGGATTTCTTTGGAAGGAATGATGCTAAAGCTGAAACTCCAGTTCTTTGGCCACCTCATGCGAAGAGTTGACTCATTGGAAAAGACTTTGATGCTGGCAGGGATTGAGGGCAGGAGAAGAAGGGGACAACAGAGAATGAGATGGCTGGATGGCATCACTGACTCAGTGGATGTGAGTCTGAGTGAACTCTGGGAGTTGGTGATGGACAGGGAGGCCTGGTGTGCTGTGATTCATGGGATCGCACAGAGTCAGACAAGACTGAAGTGACTTAGCAAGGAGGTAATAGAATTGTTGGGAGAGCCAAAGAAACAATCCACTAGACTGAACTTCAGGAACTCACTGTGGAGCTGGCTCTTTGGTGCTACTGTGACTTGCAGGACCTGAAGGTTTTGGGATGAGAGCCTTGCCTGCCAATCAGGGAAGCTCCTGATTTATCCCTCTCCCACATTTCCCCTTTGGTAGCCATAAGTTTGTTTTCCATAGCCATAAGACTCTCTGGTTTTGCAAATAAGTTCGTTTGTATCTTTTTTTTTTTTAATTAGATTCCGCATATGAGCAATAAAGGTAATTTTAAATGTAGCCACATTAAACAAGCGAAAGGAAACAAATAACATTCAGTTCAGTTTAGTTCAGTCACACAGTCGTGTCTGACTCTTTGCGACCCCATGAATAGCAGCACGCCAGGCCTCCCTGTCCATCACCAACTCCCGGAGTTCACTCAGACTCACGTCCATTGAGTCCATGATGCCATCTAGCCATCTCATCCTCGGTCGTCCCCTTCTCCTCCTGCCCGCAATCCCTCCAGCATCAGGGTCTTTTCCAATGAGTCAGCTCTTCGCATAAGGTGGCCAAAGTACTGGAGCTTCAGTTTTAGTATCATTCCTTCCAAAGAAATCCCAGGGTTGATCTCCCTCAGAATGGACTGGTTGGATCTCCTTGCAGTCCAAGGGACTCTCAAGAGTCTTCTCCAACACCACAGTTCAAAAGCATCAATTCTTCTGCGCTCAGCCTTCTTCACAGTCCAACTCTCACATCCATACATGACCACAGGAAAAACCATAGCCTTGACTAGACGGACCTTAGTCGGCAAAGTAATGTCTCTGCTTTTGAATATACTATCTAGGTTGGTCATAACTTTTCTTCCAAGGAGTAAGCATCTTTTAATTTCATGGCTGCAGTCACCATCTGCAGTGATTTTGGAGCCCCCAAAAATAAAGTCTGACACTGTTTCTACTGTTTCCCAATCTATTTCCCATGAAGTGATGGGCCAGATGCCATGAACTTCATTTTCTGAATGTTGAGCTTTAAGCCAACTTTTTCACTCTCCTCTTTCACTTTCATCAAGAGGCTTTTTAGCTCCTCTTCACTTTCTGCCATAAGGGTGGTGTCATCTGTACGTCTGAGGTGATTGATATCTCTCCCGGCAATCTTGATTCCAGCTTGTGCTTCTTCCGGTCCAGCGTTTCTCATGATGTACTCTGCATAGAAGTTAAATAAGCAGGAAACTTTTCCACTCTCCTCTTTCACTTTCAACAAGAGGCTTTTTAGCTCCTCCTCACTTTCTGCCATAAGGGTGGTGTCATCTGCATATCTGAGATTATTGATATTTCTCCCAGCAATCTTGATTCCAGCTTGTGTTTCTTCCAGTCCAGCATTTCTCATGATGTACTCTGCATATAAGTTAAATAAGCAGGTGACAATATACAGCCTTGACGTACTCCTTTTCCTATTTGGAACCAGTCTGTTGTTCCATGTCCAGTTCTAACTGTTGCTTCCTGACCTGCATACAGATTTCTCAAGAGGCAGGTCAAGTGGTCTGGTATTCCCATCTCTTTCAGAATTTTCCACAGTTTACTGTGATCCACACAGTCAAAGGCTTTGGCATAATCAATAAAGCAGAAATAGATGTTTTTCTGGAACTCTCTTGCTTTTTCCATGATCCAGCGGATGTTGGCAATTTGATCTCTGGTTCCTCTGCCTTTTCTAAAACCAGCTTGAACATCAGGGAGTTCACGGTTCACATATTGCTGAAGTCTGGCTTGGAGAATTTTGAGCATTACTTTACTAGCATGTGAGATGAGTGCAATTGTGCGGTAGTTGGAGCATTCTTTGGCATTGCCTTTCTTTGGAATTGGAGCCCAAGGAGAGGAAATTGTCATTACTTCCACCTTTTCCCCTTCTGTTTGCCATGCAGTAATGGGGCCAGATGCCATTATCTTAGTTTTTTTTAATATTTAGTCTTAAGCCAGCTCTTTTCATTCTCCTCCTTCACCCTCATCAAGAGGCTGTTAAGTTCCTCTTTGCTTTCTGCCATTAGAGTGGTATCATGTGCGTAGCTGAGGTTGTTGATGTTTCTCCCGCCTATCTGGATTCTAGCTTGTAACTCATCCAACCCAGCGTTCCTCATGATGTGCTCTGTGTGTAGGTTAAACAGGGTGACAGCAGACAGCCCTGTTGTACTCCTTTCTCTATCTTGAACCAGTTAGTTCCATACAGGGTTCTAACTGTTGCTTCTTGACCCGCATACAGGTTTCTCAGGAGATAGGTAAGATGATCTGGTATTCCCATCTCTCTAAGAGCTTTCCACAGTTTGTAATGATCCACACAGTCAGAGGCTTTAGCATAGTTGATGAAACAGAGATAGTTGTTTTTCTGAAATTCCCTTGCTTTCTCTATAATCCAGTGAAGGTTGGCAGTTTATTCTCCAGTTCTTCCTTTCTAAACCCAGCTTGGACATCAAGAAGTTCTTAGTTTTCATAATGCTGAAGCCTAGTATGCAGGATTTTACCCATGACCTTACTAGCATGGGAGATGAGTGCAATTGTCCAATGGTTAGCACATTCTTTGGTACCACCCTTCTTGGGAATTGTGCTGAGGATTAACCTTTTCCAGTCCTGTGGCCACTGCTGGGTCTTCCAGATTTGCTGACATAATGAATGCAAAACCTTGATGGCCTCATCCTTTAGGGATTTTGAATAGTCCTGCTGGAATTTCATCATATCCACTAGCTTTATTAACAGCAGTGCTTCTTAAGGCCCACTTGACTTCACAATCCAGAATGTCTTGCTCTGGATGACTAACCATATCATTGTAGTAATTTGGTTCATCAAGATATTTTTTATATAGTTCTTCCATGTATTCTATCTTTTCTTGATCTCTTCAGCATCCACTAGGTCTCTACCATTTTTATCCTTTATTGTGCCCATCTTTGGGTGGAACGGCCCCTTGATGTTTCCAGTTTTCCTGAAGAGATCTCTAGTCTTGCCTCTTTTGTTGTTTTCTTCTATTATTAAGCCCTGTTCATTGAAGAAGGCCTTCTTGTTTCTCCCAGCTATTCCTTTGGAACTCTGTATTTAATTGGATGTACCTCTCCCTTCTCCCTTGCTTTTCACTTCTCTTTGTTCTTCCACTATTTGTAAAGCCTCCTCAGGTAAACATCACTTTGCCTTCTTGGTAACTTTAGCATAGTAAAAATAAAAGATTGAAAATAAATAATTCCCAGCTCAGAAACGAAAAAGAACAACAAAGTAAGCCAAAGCAAAACACAGAAAAGAAAGTAATAGGTAAATGTCAAAATTAAATTGTTAAAAAGCAGAGAAAATTATATGTAAAATTGATGGGTCAGTCCTGGACCTTTGTATTGAAATTCACAAAATAAGTAAACCATTAGCTAGTTTAATCAAGGGGGAGAGGAGGATGCACAGGCATACAGAATGCATAACAAAAGGATAATTTGAAGAAAAGACATT
Organism: Aepyceros melampus; assembly: GCA_006408695.1. NCBI lineage: Eukaryota > Metazoa > Chordata > Mammalia > Artiodactyla > Bovidae > Aepyceros > Aepyceros melampus. The sequence continues at coordinate 70,121 of SJXQ01003421.1, forward strand.
GAGAAAATCATCAACTACTATTTTGCATACACTATGCAAATAAATTTGAAAACCTAGATGAAATGGATTATTAGGAAAATACAGTTTCAGAAAATTGATCTCACCAGACATTTAAAAAAAAAATACTTGAACCCTTTCCATAGAAGAGATGAAGAAATTTATCAAGTAGCTATCCTACAAATAGCTTGCCTGGTGGCTGAACCAGTAAAGAATCAGACTGCAGTGCAGGAGACCTGAGTTCTACCCCTGGGTCCAGAAGATCCCCTGGCAAAGGGAATGGCAACCCACTCCAGTATTCTTGCCTGGAGGAGCCCGGCAGGCTACAGTCCATGGGATTGCAAAGAGTCAGACATGACTGAGCAACTAACACCTATTCCACAAAACACCAGCCCCACATGATTTCATTTTACATAGGAGTCTGTGAAACCTTTAGAGACCAATGCTACATGAATCATTTCAGACCATAAAAAATGAAAACGATCTGATTATTTTTATGAAGCAAGACTAATAACCAATTTTTGGACCTGATAAAAATAATGCAAAGAAATGAAAATTAGACATTTGTGAATATCAGTGCAAAATCCTAAATGTTATGCAATCTCTAACACTATATTCAAATATACTGTGATAAAGTAAGGTTTGTAGTAGGAATACAAGAATGATCCAGTATTTGGAACTCTACTGATATATAATTTACCATATTAATAGCTCTAAGGAGAACAGTCATATTTTCTTTTTAGATGCTGGGTAAGTCTGTGACAATAGGAAAGATCTATTCCTTGTAGAAATTTTTAATAAAACAGGAATGGATGGATTCTTCACGTGATTTTCATAAATATACATGTACCATATACATACATGTATATGTATGTATACATACATACAATGGTCTCCCGCATTGTAGACATAACGCTTTACCATGAGACTACCACGGAAGTCTGTATGCATACATACACACACCTTAATCCTAAAACTAGCATCTTAGTAGGGAAACACTAAGATCAGAAAGAAGGGTGTCCCTTGTCTCCACTGTTTAACATTATACTAGAAGTGTGAACCAATTCAGTTAGGAAAAAGAAAATAATTATAAGCATAGTGGGAAAGAAAAGTTTCTTTGCAAGTGACATGATAGTTTATATCTGGAAAGCCCTAGAAAATTAATGACAAAACTTTCAAAATAACTTAGCAAGATTGCAGGATATAAAATGATACACCTTAGTGTACTCGTGATGAAGGTGAAAGAGCAGAGTGAAAAAGCTGGCTTCAGACTCAACAATCAAAAAACTAATATCATGGCATCCAGTCATATCACTTCATGGCAAATAGATGGGAGAAAAATGGAAACAGTGACAGACTTTATTTTCTTGGGCTCCAAAATCAATGTGAACGGTGATCACACAAATTAAAAGATGCTCCTTGGAAGGAAAGCTATGACAAACCTAAACACTGTTTAAAAAAAAGGCAGAGACATCACTTTGCCAACAAAGCTCCATATAGGCAGAGCTATGGTTTTTCAAGTGGTTATGTACAGATGTGAGAGTTGGACCCTAAGGAAGGCTAAGTGCCAAAGAAATTAACACTTTTGAACTGTGGTGTTGGAGAAGACTCTTGAGAGTCCCTTGGACAGCAAGGAAATCTAACCAGTCAATCCTAAAGGAAATCATCCTTGAGTATTCATTGGAAGGACTGATACTGAAGCTCCAGTACTTTCACCACCTGTTGTAAAGAGCCAGCTCACAGGAAAAGACTGATGCTGGGAAAGATTGAGGACATGAGGAGAAAGGAGCAACAGAGGATGAGGTGGTTGGATGGCATCATTGACTCAATGGACATGAGTTTGAGCATACTCAAGGAAGAGAGAGAAGGACAGGAAAGCCTGGTGTGCTGCAGTTGATAGGGTCACAGAGTTGAACACGACTGAGCAATTGAACAATGTGCTAAATAAACAATTCAACAATATAACAAGGAAAACTGCACTTATATTAACCACAAAATACACTTAAATTCCTAAGATGATGCAGACTATAAAAAAATTTCATATTCTTACTTAAGACGTCTCAATATTATGAAGATGTCACTTTTTCCTAAGTTAGTAAATCTAATGAGACCCTAATAATACCTAACAATTTTATGATACAGAGCTAAATTAGTACTGAAGTTCATTTGGAAAAATATGCAAGAGTTTTGAAACATTAAAGGGAAAATACATGAAATAATATAAAGTTTAGATATGGAGGCAACTACATATGGAAACCTGATACATAAAGTGGTGTTTCAAAGCACTGTGACAAAATAGACATTTTAGTAAAAAGTGTTACTACAACTAGATAGTTGGGGAAAGATAACGTTAGGTCTATTCTTCACCTCATTTCACCTCATTTTTTTGTGTGCTCAGTTGTGTTGGACTGTGGGACCCAATGGACAGTCACTCATGAGGCTCCTCTGCCTGTGGAATTTTCCAGGCAAGGATACTGGAGTTGGGGTGGCATTTCCTACTCCAGGGGATCTTCTGATCCAGGAATCAAACCCACGTCTCTTGTGTCTTCTGCATTCGCATGCAGATTCTTTACCACTAGCACCACCTAGAACGCCCCTTTTCACACCATACCTGAGAATAAACTCTGGATCAGTGATACAATTATCAAAAACTACAAATAACATATGGGTTAACCTGTGATTCAAGATCAAGGTACATTGAAAGAAAATACTGATAAATTTTACTACATTAAAAAATTTTAATTGCATGACAAAAAACTATAAGCAAAATCAAAATTTGCCATATATAACACACAAGGGCAAATTTAGGGTAAATTCCTAAATACAAAGTTTTGAGTAAACATTTGAAAGATTAAAAACACTGTTAAGAAAAAAGGATAAAAGATAAGAACAGACAAGTCCACACACATATACAAGAATAATAAAAAATGGCTTAATGTAGAACTGTACTGGTTTATAATACCAGTCCCCACTAAAAAGGATGAGAGCTCCTTGGAGAAATGGTTGATTTCAGACCTGGAGCAGTGTAGGTTTAAGAAAGTAAGGCATTGTCCAGAAGGAGGTGGGCATGTCAGAATGACGTGGAGTTAGTTCAGAGTGATCCTAGTAGCCAAATCTGGGATGATTTGAACCCCCAAATAGTTAAAGACAGTAATGAATTATAAACGACTGGGGAAAAAAAAAAAAGGAGTTAGCTTATACTGATAATGAGTAGGTAGGTAGATATATAAAGGGGATGATGAGAGAGTTTCCTACTGGTAAGAGAATACTAGAATTAGAAAATCATTTTGTGACATCATAATGTTTGGTTCTGCAAGAGCTTTTGGATGCCTAATTTAGGGAAGAGAAGGGTGGAATTTCGATGAGAAACAGTATTTGTTTCAAATGTGTCCCCGAGATTGCTTATTAATTTCAGGGAGAAGTAATGTAAGGTAAGTATACTGGAAAACCTAGACAGCACCAAGAGGGGAGGAAGCCTATATTCTCCGAAAGCAATCTTCTAGAGTAAAGAAAACTAAGGATACAAATACAACATGTGATCCTGGACTGGAGGAAAGAAATTTTATAAAGGATATTATTGGGTCCATTGAACTACAGATGGTAAGTTAGGGCAAAGTGTTTTATGTTAAATTTCCTGAAACTGAATAATTGTGCTGTACTTATGAGAGAATGTTTATATTCTCAGGAAATGCACACTGAAGCAGTTTGGAATAAAAAGACATGTATGGGACTTCCTGGTGGTCCAGTGGTTAAGGTTCTGCAGTGGAAACTTAGGGGGGTGTGAGTTTGATCTCTGGCCGGGGAACTCGGATCCTTCATGCTGATGGGGTACAATAAAAAAAAAAAATTACGCAACTCACTCTCAAATGGTTCAGAAAAATATTTATATATTTCAACAGAAGAATTAAACAAATGGAGCGATTTTTATCAATTAGTGAATTTGAATAGAATACACAGGATTTCATTGTACTATTTTTCCAACTTTTCTGAAAATTCAAGAGTTATTTCAAGTAAAAAGTTAAAACAGCAGAGGAGACTGCACTGACATACCGTTTTCAGCCAGCATATGAATCAGCATATGTAAAAAAAAAAAAACAAACACTCTACTTCTTCACTATTGCTGGAGTAAATTCAAAATGGTGAAATCTCCAAGCAGGAGAATTTGGCAGTAGCTAACAAAATTACTACATTCACCATTCTAACCAGCAGTCACACTTCTGGGAATATATCCTGAAGGTATACTGCACATAATTCATATACATGTATATGTTCATGGCAGCAATATTTGTCATTTGTCATCTGACAAAAATTTGTCATGTTTTTCATTGTAAAACACTGAAAACTATTAAATGTCTAAGTGAGATTAGTTTGATAAACATACACACAATGTAGGAACTGTTCAGCTTAAAAAGAAATGAGGAAGATGTCTATGCTTGGAAACAGTGTTTTCCAGGGTAATTTTCTAAATAAAAGCAAAGGACAGAGGAATTTAATATGTGGCCTTTTCTGTAAGAAAGAAGAGAAAATAAGAAAGCATAAATATACCTGTTTAACTTTTTAAAACATAGACACAATAAGAGATGAACCAGAAAGCAATAAGGTTGGTTACTCACCTTACAAGAGTCACTGGTAGGGTAAGGCAAGGAAATGATATTTCTCCAACTTACACCTCCTTGTGTAGCTCTTGTGATTTTTTTGATAGTCCCTAAAACTGAAACTTAATTCACTAATGTCAAGGGAGACGCAAACAAAAACCCAATTTATTTCAAGTTAGTAACATAACCACAACTGAAAGAGAGAGAAATAACAAATCCAAGTAATTCTTGAACTTGATATTCTATTCCTTGGTTTGGACAGAAGAGATTACAAAGAAATTCTGAATATAAAAGTTCATTTTTATAGCACTATAGATGTTATGCTTCTGAAACTTATTTAAATATAGAAAAGGATGGAGCATATAAATGTTAATTTTGTTGGAGGCCAGGGTTTTCAGTAGAAGAAGAGAGCAACAAATATGAATGTGGGAAGGTTAAGGAAAAGCCCTATAGGGATGGAAAAGGTAAGTGTGAACTCATGATTTTCTAAAATACATTGTATATATTAAGACAAATGTCACATTTTTGTGTGCATAGTTATTCCAACTCACATGCACTGAAGGGCTCCAGAAACAAGTAGATACCCTAGTAGCAATGAGCACATGGACCACCTAGGTCTTTATTTCTAACATTCCCAATAAAAAAAATACCAAGGCTCTTTGGAGAAATGGTCTATTCCAGATTTGAGACAGAAAGTGAGTATAGGATAAGCCTTGACTGTCTTGTGATACCAGAAAGTAAAGAAATGCTAAAAAATGATAAGGCCATGTCAGAATGGCACAAGAGTCTGCCTGAATGGGTTCCAGCTGACTGAATCGGGCATGGTTTGAATCCCCAAATAACAAAGGACAATAGGGAATTATAAACCACTGAAACATAGGAATATAGAAGTGGAAAGCCATAAGAGGGGAAAGAGGGCTCTTCTTTACAGAAGAATACCAACTGATAGATATGAAAGGATTTCTGGGATTGGAAAATCATAGTAAAAGATTGGGCAAAAATCATTGAATGCTAAATCTGGAGTGACATTTCGATGAGCAGTTTATTCATATGGTCTTGAAGTGTCCTTTATAGTAGTTGTTTAATTGCTCAGTCGTGTGTCCAACTCTTTGCAACCCCATGAACTGTAGCCCACCAGGCTTTTCTGTCCATGAGATTTTCCAGGCTAGATTTCTGGAGTGGGTTGCCATTTTCTCCTCCAAGGGATCTTCCTGACCCAGGGGTTGAACCCGTCTCTGTGCCTCCTGCATCAAAGGCAGATTCTTTACTGCTGAGCCACAGGGGAAGCCCCATCTTCCTATAGACTGCCTGTTTAAATAAGAAAAAGAAGTAAGACTTTAGTGAAGAACCAGATGGCAACTAGACCAAGTCTTCAAACTTACCACCAGTAAGGGGCAGATGGACACCATGTAATCTGGATTTGCTTCCCTGAGAAAGGTATCATCAGTTATGTAGTATTTCAACTGGGAATATACAGTCTGAATTTAATGCTGCTGCTGCTGCTAAGTCGTGTCAGTCGTGTCTGACTTGTGCAACCCCATAGACGGCAGTTCACCAGGCTCCCCATCCCTGGGATTCTCCAGGCAAGAGTACTGGAGTGGGTTGCCATTGCCTTCTCTGGAATCTAATGATGAGAAAACCTCAAATCCAAAAAGAAGGAATTTTTATCTTAGTAAAGGAGAGGAAATCTGTGTGAAAGAATTCCAAATAATTTGTGTAGATAGTCCACCATTATGGAGGGGGTGCTTAATTCCCAACTCCTTAAGCATGGACTTCCAATAGTTCCTTCAAAAGAGTGAAATATGGAGGAGGGGAAAGGAGTAATTTTAGAGTAGAGAAAACTGACATACTTTTCAGGCAAGTAATCAAGGTCAGCATCAACAGGGATAAACTATGTTGAAGGATGTATCCTTGATGTAACAAAGGACACTTGACATCTGTGATCTCCCCAAAAGTATAAAACCAGTCTAATCATAAGAACATTGTACAGGAGGCAGTGATCAAGACCATCCCCAAGAAAAAGAAATACAAAAAGGCAAAATGGTTGCCTGAGGAGGCCTTATAAATAGCTGAGAAAAGAAGTGAAGCTAAAGGCAAAGGAGAAAAGGAAAGATGTACCCTTTGAATGCAGAGTTCCAAAGAATAGCAAGGAGAGATAAGGAAGGCTTCCTCAGTGGTCAGTGCAAAGAAATAGAAAAAAATAATAGAATGGGAAAGACTAGAGATCTCATCTAGAAAATTAGAGATAACCAAGGTAACATTTCATGCAAAGAGGACACAATAAAGGACAGGAATGGTATGGGCCTAACAGAAGCAGAAAATATTAAGAAGAGGGGGCAAGAATACACAGAACTATACAAAAAAGATCTTCATGTCCCAGATAACCATAATGGTGTGATCACTCACCTAGAGCCAGGCATCTTGGAATCTGAAATCAAGTAGGCCTTAGGAAGCATCACTACAAACAAAGCTAGTGGAGGTGATGGAATTCCAGTTGAGCTATTTCAAATCCTAAAAGATGATGCTGTGAAAGTGATGCACTCAATATGCAGTGAGTTTGGAAAACTCAGCAGTGGCCACAGGATTGAAAAAGGTCAGTTTTTATTCCAATCCTAAAGAGAGGCAATGCCAAAGAATGTTCAAACTACTGCACAATTGCACTAATCTCACATGCTAGCAAAGTAATGCTCAAAATTCTGCAAGCCATGGTTCAATAGTAGGTGAACCATGAACTTCCAGATGTTCAAGTTGGATTTAGAAAAAGCAGAGGAATGAGAGATCAAATTGCCAACATCTGTTGGATCATGAAAAAAGCAGGAGAGTTCCAGAAAACATCTGCTTTATTGGGTATGCCAAAGCCTTTGACTGTGTGGATTGCAACAAACTGTGGAAAATTCTTAAAGAGGTGGGAATACTAGACCACTTGACCTGCCTCCTGAGAAGTCATATTGCAGGTCAAGAAACAACAGTTAGGACTGGACATGGAACTACAGATTGGTTCCAAATCTGGAAAGGAGTACATCAAGGCTGTATACTGTCACCCTGCTTATTTAACTTATATGCAGAGTACATCAAGTGAAAACACAAGCTGGAATCAAGATTGCCGGGAGAAATACCAATAACCTCAGATATGCAGATGACACCACCCTTATGGCAGAAAGTGAAGAGAAACTAAAGAGCCTCTTGATGAAAGTGAAAGAGGAGCGTGAAAATGTTGGCTTAAAACTCAGTATTCAGAAAACGAAGATCATGGCATCCAGTCTCATCACTTCATGGCAAGTAGATGGGGAAACAACGGAAACAGTGAGAGACTTTATTTTCTTGGACTTCAGAATCACTGCAGATTGTGACTGCAGCCATGAAATTTAAAAGACACTTGATCCTTGGAAGAAAAGCTATGACAAGTCTAGACAGCATATTAAAAAGCAGAGACATTACTTTGCCATCAAAGGTATGTCTAGTCAAGACTATGGTTTTTCCAGTGGTCATGTATGGATGTGAGAGTTGGACTATAAAGAAGGCTGAGTGCCAAAGAATTGATGCTTTTGAACTGTGGTGTTGGAGAAGACTCTGAGAGTCCCTTGGACTGCAAGGAGATCCAACCAGTCCATCCTAAAGGAAATCAGTGGCCACCTCATAGTGAAGAACTGACTCATTAGAAAAGACCATGATGCTGGGAAAGATAGAAGGTGGGAGGAGAAGGGGACAACAGAGGTTGAGATGGTTGGATGGCATCACCAACTTGATGGACATAAGTTTGAGTAAGCTCTGGGAGTTGGTGATGGACAGGGAAGCCTGGTGTGCTGCAGTCCATGGGGTTGCAAAGAGTCAAAAACAACTGAGCAACTGAACTGAATAAATACATTTTGGTATGTTCACACAATAATTCCATCTCACTACTTTATGATAAAAATAAATGAATTACTGATACAACAGGGACAAATCTCATAATAAGCTGAGTGAAAAACCGTACCCCCCCCCGCAAAAAAGCTGTATGATTTCATTTATATTTAAAACTTTGAAAAAACTAATGTACAGTGACAGAAAACAGATCGGTAAGCTACTTGGGGAGAAGGCAATGGCAACCCACTCTAGTACTCTTGCCTGGGAAATCCCATGGATGGAGGAGCCTTGTGGGCTACAGTCCATGGGGTTTCAAAGAGTCAGACATGACTGAGCAACTTAACTTTCACTTTTCACTTTCATGCACTTGAGGAGGAAATGGCAGCCCACTCCAGTATTCTTGCCTGGAGAATCCCAGGGACAGAGGAGCCTGGTGGGCTGCCGTCAATGGGGTTGCACAGAGTCGGACACGACTGACGTGACTTAGCAGCAGCAGCAAACTACTTGGGGAACGGATGGGGCCAAGGGAGGGAAAGAATTTACAAAGCAGCATGAAAAAGCTTATGGTGATTATGGACAGGTTCTGTATCTTGACTGTGGTGATAGTTTAATGAGTGCTGTATTTGTCAAAACTTGCCAAGACAATGATAAAAGGGATGTCCTTGGATTGACAGCTGTACAGGAGGTGTAGAAAGCAACCTTACTATATTGGAGGAGGATGGACAAAGGTGGCTCCAGGATAAAAATGAACGTTGACAGTTGAAGGATTTAGAAAAAGGCAATAGATACTTTTAATAGTGATTAAATGAAAAAGGAATGAAACAATTGCTAACTCCAGGAAAAGTTATACCAAAATGGAACACAAAAAGTTTCCTGGTGGGCTAGTGGTTAGGATTCCAGGCTTTCACTGCTGTGGCCCAGGTTCAATCCAGTGACTGGGCTGAGGAGCAGTAAATATAATCACATAAACACTGGGCATAGCCCCCTTGTGTTCCTTGGATGACATATTCTGTGTTTGCAGGGTCCATGGAAGAGATTAGAGAGTATATCTCTAGAATAGTAGTCCTTAAAGATGCTTTGGAAAGGGCTGTATACTGTATATTCCTCTTAAATTATTGTAATGTTCACAGTGTGTTAAGGGTTCTAAGAGGGCTTTGAAGTAAGGAAACTTTCCTAAATATGTTTGATAATAATCCTTTTTAAAAAATGTTAACAGCCTTTAATTATTAAAACTAAAATGTTTGACTCAAATTTTAGATTTATATTCTCTTAACAAGTTGAGTCAGAATAAGATACTCTCTATTGACACTAAACGGTCAGTAAATATGTTAGCTGCTAACCAAGCTGACTATAAAGTGGACAACAAGCTTATATGAAAACTCTGGGTTGTAAAAGATAATCTCTGCATGGGGTTAGGGTGTATGAATTTATTAGAACTTAGAATTTTAGCCAGTTTTTACTAAATGTATGTTCCAAGCATTGTGAGAAATATTTCATACTGTCTTTATGTTGCCCTCAGGAAAAAAACAATATGTCAAACTTTTACTCTGGCCTTCAAGGGCTCTGGTAATCTGACTATAGCATCCTCCTCTAACCCCATCTCACTAGATACCAGCTACCCTGACCTTTCAGTCTTCCTTTGCCTAGAATATTCCAGCACCAGATATTCAGTTTAGTTGCTCAGTAGTGTCCGACTCTTTGTGATCTCATGGACTGCAGCACACGAGGCCTCCCTATCCATCACCAACTCCCAGAGTTCACCCAAACTCATGTCACTGAGTTAGTGATGCCATCCAACCATCTCATCCTCTGGTGTCTCCTCCTCTGCTTGCCCTCAGTCTTTCTCAGCCTTAGGGTCTTTTCAAATGAGTCAGCACTTCGCATCAGGTGGACAAAGTATTGGAGTTTCAGCTTCAACATCAGTCCTTCCAATGAACACCCAGGGCTGATCTCCTTCAGAATGGACTGGTTGGATCTCCTTGCAGTCCAAGGGACTCTCAAGAGTCTTCTCCAACACCACAGTTCAAAAGCATCAATTATTTGGCACTCAGCTTTCTTTACAGTTCAACTTTCACATCCATACATGACTACTGGAAAAACCATAGCCTTGACTAAACGGACCTTTGTTGGCAAAGTAATGTCTGCTTTTTAATATACTGTCTAGGTTGATCATAACTTTTCCTCCAAGGAGCAAGCATCTTTTTATTTCATGACTGCAGTCTCCATCTGCAGTGATTTTGGAGCCCCTCAAAATAAAGGCTGTCACTGTTTCCCCATCTGTTTGCCATGAAGAGATGGGACCAGATGCCATGATCTTAGTTTTCTGAATTTTAAGCTTTAAGCCAACTTTTTCACTCTCCTCTTTCATTCATCAAGAGGCTCTTTAGTTCTTCTTCAGTTCAGTTCAGGGGCTCGGTCGTGTTCGACTCTTGGTGACCCCATGAATCGCAGCACGCCAGGCCTCCCTATCCATCACCAAGTCCTGAAATTTACTCAAACTCCTGTCCATCGAGTTGGTGATGCCTTCCAGCCATCTCATCCTCTGTCGTCCCCTTCTCCTCCTGCCCCCAATCCCTCCCAGCATCAGGGTCTTTTCCGATGAGTCAACTCTTCGCATGAGGTGCCCAAAGTACTGGAGCTTCAGTTTTAGCATCATTCCTTCCAAAGAAATCCCAGGGTTGATCTCCTTCAGAATGGACGGGTTGGATCTCCTTGCAGTCCAAGGGACTCTCAAGCATCTTCTCCAACACCACAGTTCAAAAACATCAATTCTTCGGCGCTCAGCCTTCTTCACAGTCCAACTCTCACATCCATACATGACCACAGGAAAAACCATAGCCTTGACTAGACGGACCTTAGTCGGCAAAGTAATGTCTCTGCTTTTGAATATACTATCTAGGTTGGTCGTAACTTTTCTTCCAAGGAGTAAGCATCTTTAATTTCATGGCTGCAGTCACCATCTGCAGTGATTTTGGAGCCCCAAAAAATAAAGTCTGACACTGTTTCGACTGTTTCCCCATCTATTTCCCATGAAGTGATGGGGCCAGATGCCATGATCTTCGTTTTCTGAATGTTGAGCTTTAAGCCAACATTTTCACGCTCCTCTTTCACTTTCAACAAGAGGCTTTTTAGTTCCTCTTCACTTTCTGCCATAAGGGTGGTGTCATCTGCATATCTGAGGTTATTGATATTTCTCCCAGCAATCTTGATTCCAGTTTGTTCTTCCTCTAGCCGCATGTTTCTCATGATGCACTCTGCATAGAAGTTAAATAAGCAGGGTGACAATATACAGCCTTGACATACTCCTTTTCGTATTTGGAACCAGTCTGTTGTTCCATGGCCAGTTTTAACTGTTGCTTCCTGACCTGCTACAGATTTCTCAAGAGGCAGGTCAGGTGGTCTGGGATTCCCATCTCTTTCAGAATTTTCCAGAGTTTGTTGAGATCCACACAAAGGCTTTTGCATAGTCAATAAAGCAGAAATAGATATTTTTTTGGAATTCTCTTGCTTTTTCTATGATCCAGCAGACGTTGGTTCCTCTGCGTTTTCTAAAACCAGCTTGAACATCTGGAAGTTAACAATTCACGTATTGCTGAAGCCTGGCTTGGAGAAGTTTGAACATTACTTTGCTAGCGTGTGAGGTGAGCATAATTGTGTGGTAGTTTGAGCATTCTTTGGCATTGCCTTTCTTTTGAATTGGAATGAAAACTGACCTTTTCCAGTCCTGTGGCCACTGCTGAGTTTTCCAGATTTGCTGGCAGATTGAGTGCAGCACTTTCACAGCATCATCTTCCAGGATTTGAAATAGCTCAACTGGAATTCCATCACTTCCACTAGCTTTGTTTGTAGTGATGCTTCCTAAGGCCCATTTGACTTCACATTCCAGGATGTCTGGTTCTAGGTGAGTGATCACACCACCTTGATATCTGGGTCATGAAGATCTTTTTTGTATAGTTCTGTGTGTTCTTGCCCCCTCTTCTTACAATCTTCTGCTTCTGTTAGGTTCATACCATTTCTATCCTTTATTGACCCCATTTTTTCATGAAATGTTCTTTGGTATCTCTAATTTTCTAGAAGAGATCTCTAGTCTTTCCCATTCTATTATTTTTCTCTATTTCTTTGCACTAATAACAGGAAGCCTTTCTTATCTCTTCTTAATATTCCTTAGAACTCTGCATTCAGATGCTTATATCTTTCCTTTTCTCCTTTGCTTTTTGCTTTTCTTTTTTTTCACAGCTATTGATAAGGCCTACTCAGACAGCCATTTTGCTTTTTTGCATTTCTTTTTCTTGGGGATGGTCTTGATCCCTGTCTCCTATACAGTGTCACGAACCTCCATCCATAATTCATCAAGCACTCTGTCTCATCAGATCTAGTCCCTTAAATCTATTGTCACTTCCACTGTATAATCATAAGGGATTTGATTTAGGTCATACCTGCATGGTCTAGTAGTTTTCCCCACTTTCATTGATTTAAGTCTGAATTTTGCAATAAGGAGTTCATGATCTGAGCCCCAGTCCGCTCCCGGTCTTGTTTTTGCTGACTGTATAGAGCTTCTCCATCTTTGGCTGCAAAGAATATAATCAATCTGATTTCGATGTTGACCATCTGGTGATGTCCATGTGTAGAGTCTTGTCTTGTGTTGTTGGAAGAGGGTGTTTGCTCTGACCAGTGCATTCTCCTGGCAAAACTTTATTAGCCTTTGCCCTGCTTCATTTTGTATTCCAAGGTCAAATTTGCCTGTTACTCCAGGTGTTTCTTGACTTCCTACTTTTGCATTCCAGTCCCCTATAATGAAAAGGACATCTTTTTTGGGGTTGTTAATTGTAAAGGTCTTGTAGGTCTTCATAGAACTTTGCAGCTTCAGCTTCTTCAGCGTTACTGGTTGGGGCGTAGACTTGGATTACCGTGATATTGAATGGTTTGCCTTAGAAATGAACAGAGATCATTCTGTCGTTTCTGAGATTGCATCTAAGTACTGCATTTTGGACTCTCTTGTTTTTTTACAATGATGGCTACTCCATTTCTTCTAAGGGATTCCTGCCCACAGTAATAGATATAATGGTCATCTGAATTAAATATTCAAGTGGCTGCCTTTTTTGTGCTCAGGATCCTTCCTCAATCTCAGTTGACTGCCCTTGCCTTGTCCTTTTCACTCGCCTCGTATTATCACATGGCCTTGCTTGAATTTTTCCCACCTGTGGACTCGTCTGCTATAAACCTTATGAGAACCATTGATCTCTCTTTAGCCTCTCTGAGAAACAAATGCTTGCTGAATGCTGAATGAACAAAAGAAAGAAACTCATCACTTGCCCAAGTTCATAGTTAGTAAATGGCAAAGCTGAATCTCAAACCTGGGTCTGTCATAATTATGTTATTAGCACCACACTTTATATAAACAAGGATTATCCTATCTCTACCAGCTTACCAGTATTACCAATATTGTTAAACTTTTCCTTTTGAATTGTCTTCAGAGTCTTTTTTTTTTTCTTTCAATCTTCTGGTGGTAGCAGATTTTGATTCTTTGACAATACATGTGATTTATAGAAATAACTAGAAGATTTTCAGAACTGAATCTGCTGAATAATCAGGCTGGGGAAAACAATAGTGGGAGATTGGGAGAATAATTCTAAAGTGACTACAAACAGCTTTTCTTTTTTAAATTGGGTCTAAAAGAGTTCTGAAAGAGGAATAGTTTTTTTTTTAATGTGGCAATATTTGTAGAACATTTGTAGAGCCTCCCAAAGGGACGACTTCTTAAGATCGTGTTCATTTGAGTGTATAATATTTCCATTTTATGGATTGAAAAACTACTTCTTTTGCTTTCATAGTTACACATAATACAAATGGAGAATCAATTCCCCTCCTCAGTGAAACTGTTTAATACAAGCATATCTCAAAATGATATTTTATTTAGTAAAACTAAGAGATGCATTTCCATGGTTTTATCTTGTCAAGCTTTGGAAATAGATTTGAGCTTTGTTACTGGTCATGTTAAGACTTTAGCCAAGAAAGAAATTGTGCATAAAGTGTAAGATGATACCAAGAAACTTATAACTGAGCAAAAGAAGATAGGCACCAAAGTCTAAAGATTTCGTGGTTGACAATTTTCACTCTGTTGTAACGCAATGTATGTTAGTGATAGTTTAGTCGGTTTTGTTTTTGTTTTTTCATTTCAAATATTCCTTTTTATTTTTTTCTCTTTGTTATTTCCTGCTTTCTGTTAACTTTCTTATCACTGAACTTGAAGTTTTGGATTTGATTTCAGGAACAGTTGGAGTGGTGGTAGGTGTTGTGGGATTTTTTGGTGGCCTGAGTGAAGGAATATTTTGGAGGAACATATGAGTAGCAGTTGCTGAATGTGATACGTAGTATCTTTGTGCTTTTTTTTTTTTTAAGGGCATAGTGTTTAGCTGGAGATAAATGGGTTATGTCGACTATTTATGTTAAAGAAAAAAAATGAAATAGTGTTACATATAGAAATGCTATCTTATATAGTTTTTGAAATAGCTAATATCTAAAAATTGTCTCCCCAAAGTTTAAAATTTGCAGTCTCTCCAGCACTCTAAGTGATTTTTAAAAGCATCTATGTTAAAAAAAAAAAAAAATCTATGTATTCCCTGGATGCTCTAGATTATAATAAAAATTTAAAATTTTAGAGATAAAAGGCAAATTAAACCATCTATTTGTTACGAGTGTTTCACTACAGTTTAAAAAAATCATCTGATCACATTTTTATAGAGAAGTAATATATCTAGTTTATGGCAAAACTTAAGTTACAGCTTCTGACTCCCATTCACTGTTTGTTCCATCATTGTTATTCCTTTTATCTAGCATGGTAGTTAATAGGTTTATGCCTCATGGAAATGAAGGGCTGCATTTTGACACAGACATTTAGATTTTCATTTGGAAAGCTCATTTATCACAATTTGAACTAAGGTCTTTTGGGTGGCGTACATGAGTACTATATCATAGTTATTAATTTCTTCTGCTTTGAAGACTGACCATTCTTCACGATCCGAAAGGAAAGGACGAGACTCGTTCGGGATGTTTGACGGCTATGATAGCTGCAGTGAGGACACGAGCAGCAGCTCCAGCTCTGAGGAGAGTGAAGAGGAGGCTGCTCCCTTACCTTCTAGTCTCCCGATCATCAAAAACAATGGCCAAGTGTACACGTACCCAGATGGCAAATCTGGCATGGGTGAGTATATAGCGTGTACTTCACCTCAGGCGAACTGCTTTCACCTTTCACGTTGCTTCATATTTGAGGGTATATTTTGATTCTGTTTCTCCTGTCATTTCCCTTAAAATTTTTAAAGAACGATTAAGAAACAGAATCTGAAACATACAGTTCTAGATAAGATCACTGGATTTGTGTTAGATCTCTTTATTAACACGTAGAAGAAAATGAAAACAAAAAGCTGTTGAGAAACTTAATGTAATTTGAAGTGTGTAAGTAATAGACTTCCAGAATTGAGAGAGACTTTCAAGGTTAGTCTCCCTTCTCTAACAATTCCTTAGAATTGTTTCTGTTTTAACACTTCATTGATAATGTATCTCTAATTACCAGAATATTCTTTATAGTGAACCAAAATTATCCTTACTCTGACTTTTGCCCTTTTTCCCTTCACACAAAAACATTTATTTTTAGTGTTTCTCTTGGGCATACCAAGTAAACCTAGTTGCTTCAAGCATTTCTCACAACATCACAGTGTTTTAATCATCAGTATATCCCTCACTTTCTTCTGGAGATACTTCAGATTGTGTGGTGGCAGGGTGGCAACCTGTCCTGACTTGCCTGAGACCCTCCTGGTTTTAGGATTATCCTGGAAAAGACCTCAGGCGAATAGTTGGTCACCCTGTGTGATTAGAGCAGAGATTGTTCAACTTTTATTTCTTTTCTTCAAGACACTGTTTCCATTTAGGCATATTCCTGATTTGGTTATGTAATGTTGAATACAGTGTCTTCTGATTGTCATTTGCCAATTTGATTATGCCTTATAGATCATATTCTAATATTTTGATTAAAAGTTAAACATCGAAGGGCCTAGTACACAGTCATTCATATCATATCAAAGAACTTCATTTGTCAGGACCCAGTAGGTGTGGTCATCCAACCAGTTAATAGCTACCTAGATCTTTTCTACTTTAGCTTGAATTTCTCAATCTTTAATTGACAGAGCTACATGAGAGTTTATCAAATGCATTAACTCCTATTAATATACATCTTGCCATGGTTTAGTTATAACTTACCAGTGTGGCAATCTATCATAAGAGGGAGCTTTATATGTGCCGGATTCTGTTTTAAAGATACAGTATTGTAAAGCAAAACAAACTAAAAAATAAAAATTAATTAAAAAAAAATAAAATAAAATAAAATTGGAAAAAAAAAATAAATAAAGATACAGATAGGAATAATATAGAATAAAGTCCCTGGTGGAGTTTACATCCTAGTCATGGGAGTTCTAGTTTGACAGGTCAGTTCTTGGCAAAGACATACTGTCCCCTTGGGGTTGCATTTTTTTTTAACCTATGTGATCCGCAGACCTTTTAATCTGTTCTAGAATTTTTACAACAGAAAATCATTCAGGCGAGATGAATGATTTTTCCCCCTTAGACCCCCTTTATCTCTCATCTTCTGGTACCTTACATTTTCCATGATTTCTCATAATTTCTAAGTGCTGGTTAAATTATAAGTCCCTCCAGCTGTAATTGTTTAGGTGGAGATTTAAACCCATTGAAGTAGTTGTTTGCTATGTTAATCTTTTCCCCTCAAACTTTATTGAGGAATAATTGACAAATACAGTTGTATATGTTTAAGTGTATAAATGTTCATAAATATGATTTGAAATTACATGTACCTAGTGGAATGATTACAAAGATCAAGATAACACACCCATCACCTCACAAAGTTAACTTTTTATTTATTCAACTATGCTGGGTCTTAGTTGTGGCATGTGGAGTCTTAATTCCCTGACCAGGGATCAAACCCAAGCTCCCTGCTCCCTACATTGCGAACGTGGAGTCTTAGCCCCTGGACCACCAGGGAAGTCCCCAAAAGTTAATTCTGTGTGTGTGTGTATGTCATGTGACACAAGATCTACTCAGCAAGTTTCAAGTGTGTAATAAGTAGTAGTATTAACTATAGTGACCATGCTATATATTAGATCGTCACAATTTTTTCTTTTTATATCTTTGGGCTTCATCTCGCTGTTTCTCCCTCTTCTCAACCCTTGGCAACCACCACTCTATGAAATGAGCTTTTTTTTTTTTTTTTTTTTAATTCCATGTGTGTAATACTATACACTGTTTGTCTTTCTCATTTTGGCTTATTTCACTTAGCATAATCCCCTCCAGTTTTGTCCTTGTTGTCAGAAATGACAAGATTTCCTTCTTTATATGGCTGAATAATATTCTATTATAATGAATAATATCTACTTTACATATACATATACATATGCATTTACATATACATATATGTATAACTTTATCCTCTCATTCTCAGAAGGCATCTAATATGTTTCTCTAACTTGGTTATTGTTAACAATGCTACAGTGAATGTGGGAGGGCAGATATCTTTCTGATATACTGAGTTGCAGTCAACTAATTTTTGATAAGGGCAACAAGAACACTTGATAGGGAAAGCGTGGTTTTTTTTAGTAAATGGTGTTGGGAAATTAAATATCCACATGCAAAAGAAAAGCTGGACCTATCTTACACCACTCAGAAAAATTAACTTGAAATGGAGTGAAAACTTAAATGTAAGACCTGAAACAATAAAATCCCTAGAAGAAAACATAGGGGGAAAGCTCCTTGACTTAACTGTTGGCATTGATTTATTGGGTAAGACACTAGAAGCACAGCTAATAAAAGCTAAAATACACAGTGAGATTACAATAAATTAAAAAAGGTTCTGCTCAACCAAGAAAACAATATATTGAAAAGATAGCCTACAGGATGGGAGGAAATATTTGTAAACTATATATCTGATAAGGGGTTAATAACCAAAATACATGAAGAACTTGTACAACTCGATGGTGCAGAAAAAGCAAATAATACAATTTAAAAATGAGCGAAGCACCTGAATAGATATTTTTTTTCCAAAGAAGACCTACAAATGGCCAATAAATACATGAAAAGGTGCTCAATGTCACTAATCATCAGGGAAACAAAGATGAAAGCCACATTGAGATACCACCTCATATCTGTTAGGATGGCTGGTGTCAAAAAGACAAGAGATAACAAATGTTGAGGAGGATGTGGAGAAAAGAGAACTCATACACTCTTGGTGGTGATGTAAACTGGTACAGCCATTATTGAAAACATTATGGTGATTCCTCAAAAATTGAAAATAGAGCTACTGTATAACTCAGCAGTCTCACAACTTGTATATCTTTTGAGATTCACTTTTTGTTACCCTTATGTTTCAGTCTTCACAATATTTTAAAGACCTGTGCTGCGCTTTGTATTAATCTTCAGTTGTTCTGCAAATACTTTTCATCTTTTGTTTATAATCCTTTCAACATTAGAGCTTGAATCTAACTTACATTTCTGTATTTTGATCCTTTTTAAAGCCTTTTCAGATTTTATTGTCAGTCCTTCTGGAGCCTACAGCCATGGCATCATTCTAGTCTTTCCTCTACCTTTTATTTAGATTTTTCTATCACATGTAACAGAAGAAATTTTCTGTCTGCCTGAAGGAATGTTTTAAAAATTAAAACCTTTAGATAATTGGAGGAATTATTAAACTGTTAGGTGAAAATAGTTTTATGATCATAACACCAGTGTTTTTATGTGTTAATTAGCTACCTGTGAAATGTGTGGAATGGTTGGTGTGCGAGACGCTTTTTACTCTAAAACAAAGCGTTTCTGCAGTGTTTCATGTTCAAGAAGTTACTCATCAAACTCCAAGAAGGCAAGCATTTTGGCCAGACTTCAGGTAACGGTACAGAAACCTTCTTGTTCTTATATCTGTTATTTCTATGACTTTTTCACTGTTTGTCTGTCATTTGATTGTGATTCACTACACTCCTCCTTTACCTAACCGGCCTGTTAGTATTTTATACCCCACATTTTTAAGAAACGTGTGAGCTCTAGAGTTTGTCCATTCTATAAAATTTGAGCAGCTGTTATAAATAGAGAAGGCATACTATTCAAAAATAAACTATGAATTGTTTGTGTCTTTTTTTCTAAATATAAATGTAATAAATATCTCTATCTATATACCTATATTGGAAAAGGAAATGGCAACCCACTCCAATATTCTTGCCCAGAGAATCCCGTGGACAGAAGAGCCTGGTGGGCTGCTATTCATGGAGTCGCACAGAGTCAGACACGACTGAAGCGACTTAGCAGCATATATATATATATATATATATATATATATATATATAAATTTACACCATTTTCCCCCTTGGTTTTCTTTGTGATTAGTATCAAGGTAGAAACTTTCAGTGTTGGGGGCAGGGAATGATTTACCCTTTGGTTTTATTTTTCCATTATCTTTGGTTTGTACTTTTGATTGCAACCCATTTGATACCTTGACAAGGGTATTTGGTTAATCCAACTAACCTTTTTGGAAACAATCATAATACTAAAAGAAAATCGTCTTTCTATGAATGTACATCAGCACCTACAAAATGACCATTTAAGTTATTACTATTGTAGCATATAAACAACTTTATAAAAGCATCACATAGCTGATTTTTGTAATATATTTTATTTGAATGATCACATTTGTCATCTTCATCTCATTGTAATAAGGTAGCACATAACACCGAAAGGATTATTTAAGTTCCCCAAATTAAGGAAATACATCACTTAGATGTATTTCTGTATTTCAGATAGACAGTCCCTAAAGAGCCTGAGCAATGGTCTGTACCCAAATGGATGGCAGTTTGTCACACTGAATTTGGCCCATGATCATTTTGTCATTGATCTTTTGCATTAGCACTAAAGGTATAAACCTCAGTCACTTGCTGTTTAAACATTGAATTATATTTTTCTTATATAAATAGCAATGCTTAGCAACCTGCATGAGTGAATAACCACTGGATTTATCTAGTACAAGATGGAATCAGTTATTCACCACAGCCTATATTTTAACATTTTATGGGATATAATTTTTTATTAATATATTAATTCGCATATTGCTATTTAAGTCTGTGCCAGCTGTGCTAGCCATATTAGATATCTACATTGTAGCAGAACTCCAGAAAACATTTCTCATGTGAATTTTCTTGTATGTTTCCTCTGCTTTAATAATTTTCTAAACCCTCAATGTTTCCTTAAAATGAGTAGTATGCAGTCAAGTTAGTTTTCCGATTTGGGGTTGGGGAATGATAAAGAATCCTATTTACTTAACTCTTCTTGTTTTAGGGTAAGCCTCCAACAAAGAAAGCAAAAGTTCTTCAGAAACAACCTTTAGTTGCTAAACTAGCTGCATATGCTCAGTATCAAGCTACCTTACAAAATCAAGCAAAGACTAAATCAGGTAATATGGGTGAATGCAATAGAGGTAAAATACTTGGTACTAATTCATCTAGTTTTAATTAGTAACATTTTAATTTGGATTCTGTTAACTAAGCTATTTCTGTTCCCTATTTGCACATATGACACTAGGCTTCCTTGATTTCAGTAAATTATCCTAGTAAAGTATAGTGTTCACAAGTTATGGTGCTTGTGACAGTCTCCTTAATAATACTCTTTTTTATTTGGTTTATTATTTATTTTTTATGGATTGATTATCTAGCTGTGAACAGTGGGAAACATTGTGATAAGGCAAAGAATTATGACATTTATTAGGCTTCAAAAGGATTGGGAAGAAGAGAGAATAAAAAGAGAAGGAGATTGAGGAAAGGATATTTTCTAACAGAAAGATTCTTAACAGGAATGTAAAAGCAAGGCAGTAAGTAGGGAGAAAGACAATAAGGAGCCATAGTGAAAATATTAGGTGGTAGATACGGGATAGAAATTTCTGTCCAATGAAGTGTGCAGTTAGAGCTACATGGGAGTAAAACACAGGAGCAGTCAGAACAGTGTTTGTTATCCTGAACATATCTTCTTTCAGTTGTTCTTTGTTTTTTATAATTGGGGAGCTCTTGCCTCACTTCCCAAGGAGCATACCTTGTGTGTAGAAAAGTTAAAACTTTTTGTTTGCAAATATGATATATGCTAAAGTTCATGTTTATTTACAGAAGTTTTATCTTTATAGAAAAAATTTAGAGGTGATAAATTTGTGTCACTTCACATCATAAAGTAATAACCTTCTTACAAATAAATGATCTGAGAACTCCAATATATCTAAACTTATTTTATTTCAGCAGCAGTCTCCACAGAAGGTTTCAACTGGGGTAACTACATCAATAGCAATAGCTTTATAGCAGCTCCAGTTACCTGCTTTAAACATGTGAGTATGGAATTTTCTGTTTGTATTGAAATGCTTAGTCATTGTTTAAATCTGAAGGCACAGTAGCATTTTTTAAACATCTTATCCTTAGAAGGTCTTTATTTTATACATCATAATGGAAATGTTTCTTTTTTATTAATTATTGTACTTACTAATAGTTACATAACCTTAAGTTTTATAATAAAGGTTTCCTTTAAAAGACATTGCAAGTTGAGATTATTTTAAATGGGGAAGACATGAGTCTCATCCACTTTTCACATTAAGTTGAACCATATAAAAGTACTTGTTTTGTGTATCAAAAATAGTTGGCTATTAGCAAAATCATATGGTTCAACCTCATAGAAACCATCCATTGTACGTTACCTAAATTTTTGTGACTTGACCTAATAATTGAGAAGAGGAAAGCTCTAGTTTTGTTTGGTCACAAACATAAAATCACAAAAACAAGGAAGGAACTGTTAGCAATATAGTATTGTGGAGTGAAATTATTTTTTGCAAGATGTTCTTTTTAACAAGTAGATTGTCACAGACATTTGAAGTAATTGAGAGTTATGTTTAAAATGTATCTAATGATAAATTCTTCCCTTTTGATTTAATTCCTTTTGATTCAATTATTTGTGCTTAATTCTCTTCAATACTTTTTTAACCTATAAGTTTTAATTTGTATTTAACGGTTATCTGCTATCTGCTGCTGACTGTGTATAAGAAGAAAAGAATTTAGAAAGTTAATGAGTGAAGTTTTGTGTATACTTAACATATTGTTAACTTAGGGCTTTCCTGTTAAATAATAGCATGTGAACAAAACTGAGCTTGAGTTCTTGCTGCAGAAATCAAAATACATTTTAATTCATTTGTGGCCAATAAAGGATCTTGATCAAGGCCAAGCATATTAATTTAGTGGTAGAAATAAAAAAGCCAAATTCATTCATTTGCTAACTTTTCTTTCTTGAAAGTACAGGTGCTAAGCCCTTAGTCAGTGGCCTGCTATGAACCAGCCTCAGTGGAATCTCAGACACTTCAATATACTGTAGCTGATTTTATTGAAATGTTGGAAGTGGTGTCATACTTGTGAGAGATGTTAAATATATGGCCCCAGTAGCTTTCATGAGAATTACAAAACAAATCTTAACTCTCCTATCTTGAGAGAGTTCTTTTCTGGTTCAAAGAATATCAGAATTAGATTAAGTCCTCATTTTTAATAACCTTCCATGGCAGCCTTCTGGAACATTTGTTTGTTGTTTCCTTCTGAGTAGCTTTTATCTCTTTTTCTATCTTTATTATTTAGTATTTTGGTTTTCTAGGTTTAATATCATAACCAATGTCCAGCTATTTTTATATAAGTAGTCAGAATATTTTAAAAATAGTATTTCAAAGTCCCAAGATATAATATTTTATTTCATGTCAGTATCTTTGAGTAGTAATACTGTGTTAAAGTTCTTTGCAAAAATATCTCTGTTATAATGAAATTTTTGTTTGTTTGTTTTACAAAAAACAAATTGAAATTTGTTTTCTACAATTGAAAAAAGAATAGAGCAGCTAGCTCTAGCTGTGTGGTTAATAAGGATACGATGGGATCTCTTTTTTCTCATTTATAATCAAAGTATCTGTCACCCAGTGCCTTCCTATTCCACTCATCTTCCTTTACTGTCTTTATTAACTAGGAAACATTTTCTGTTTTTAATGTCTTAGTATATTTTAGTGCAAAATGAGTTTGCTTTCTTGCCTTAACCAGCATTTTTATTTGAAGTCATTTTATTTAGAAGGTGAGACTTCCTGTTGTACTTGATTTTGTCCTTTAGAATTGACTCTTCATGGTTCTCCCCCATAAACAGTTTTTATGGCCTCCAAGGAAAATTACGAGCTTTTAGTTTTATTATTGCTAGGAGGAGCTGCAAGC
Source organism: Aepyceros melampus (assembly GCA_006408695.1). NCBI lineage: Eukaryota > Metazoa > Chordata > Mammalia > Artiodactyla > Bovidae > Aepyceros > Aepyceros melampus. The sequence goes on from SJXQ01003421.1 coordinate 93,861, forward strand.
ACAGGGTCCTGCCTTGACTCATCAGTTTTCCAGTCTTCTAACACTTGATGCCTGCTCTAACACTTGTTCATCAGCAAGGCCCCTTCCTCCACACTCTATGCCTGGATTGTCTCCAACTTGAGCACAGGTTAAAAGCCTTTCCCTACTCTGAAAGGATTCTTTTTTCAAGCATAATTTTTAAAAACATTAAATCTGTGAGAATTCCCTGGCACTCCAGAGATTAGGACTCTGTGCTTTAACTGGTGGGTCCTAGGCTCCATTCCTGGTTGGGAATCTAAAATCCTGCAAGCCATGCAGCACTGAAAAAAAAAAAAAAAAAAAAAAAACAGTCTAAAAACATGGAAACAGAACTGTTCTGGTTGAACCAGGACTTGAGTGTAGGGTGGTGTCACAACTTTGCCTGCCTGCTTCTTTAACATAACTCAACCTCTTATGCAATAAGGACCCCAGGTAAATACTTTATATATTCCAGTACTTAAAAATGATTATGATTAGTTCCAAAAACATAGAATTTCAGTGGAATTCCTCTTTACCATGGTCTGTTTTTAAATTTCTGAAAAGTTTCTGCAAAATATGTCGTAGGATAGTACTGTCTCTGAATATTGCTGTAATTATGCATAATGGTTTATATAGTCAATCATTCAATTACTTTTTACATTCTTTATAATTATCAGTGTAAATGGAGTCAAGTTGTCATTAAATATATCTACTTAGAAATCTGCATATTATTGCTGTATATCTGATGCAACTTTCATTTTATGTAGGTGATAGTTTTCAGGCTTCTTTTTTTTTTTGAGCATTACAATTCCTCTTTTTTCTAATAAACATAGCTAAGATAAATGAAATTTATACAATTGGTCTGGAAAGAGTAGAATGAATTGACTGAAGCCTTGGCACCTGACTCTTGGCTTTCCTTTCTTTGGCAGTGTCTGTGGTTGGAAACCACTAAATTTGGTAATATTTTTAAAAAAATGTATTGGAGTATAGTTGTTTACAGTATTGTGTTGGTTTCAAGTGTTAGGTAATATCATTTTTAATTATTCCTAAATCATAGAGTCACAAAGCTGTAAGTTAACTTAAAAATCATCTTTTTCATCTACTCCATCTCTTCTTGTAAATGAAGAAGCTCTTGCTACCTTTTTCAGTAGCTGGATTGAAATTTTCAACTTTGGGCTTTCACCTGCAGTTTTTGTTTTATTTTCTTTTTAATTGCATTCATTTATTAAATTATGGCTGAGCTGGGTCTTCGTTGCTGTGCAGGCCTTTCTCTAGTTGCAGAGAGAAACTCGAGTTTCAGGGCACAGGCTTCTCAGTCGTGGCTTCTCCTGTTGCAGAGCATGGGCTCTAGGACACATGGGCTTCAGCAACTGGGGCAAATGAACTCAGTAGTTGTGGCTCCCGGGCTTGGGAATGGGCTCTGGTAGTTGTAGTGCATGGACTTAGTTGCTCCACGGCATGTGGGATCTTCCCAGACCAGGGACTGAACTCCGGTCTCTTGTATTGGCAGGCAGATTATTAACTAATGAGCCACCGGGGAAGCCCTTCTTGTTTCTGTTTTGTTTTGTTTTGTTTTAATGGTTTTGAATTAAGCCCCTATAGGAAAAACCCTTCTGTGTTTCACCTTAACACAACTACCAATACTGTACTTCTGATACCAGATGAGTGGGTTTTCTGCCCATCAGGTATTTCTCTGACACAAGCTGAGTATCATACAGTTTAGTTTAATCCTGACACTGTCTGTCTGGAATCATCATCAGATGCTACACTTACAAGCTCAGTCCCACAAGACTGCTGCCACTCCAAACCCCAGTTGCAAGTCCCACATTGTCATCTCTGCTTTTGACAGATTAGCTATAAATCAGGGTTCCCATGACCCTTCTTTGGGTTTGATAATTTGTTAGAATGGCTCACAATTCAGAGAAATGGTTTACCCTCTTATCATTAAGGATATAATAAAAGAGATGAACAACCAGATGAAGAGATGTGCAGCACAGGGTATATGAGAAGGAGCACAGTTTCCACGCTCTCCCAAGTGCACCACTCTCCCAGCACCTGTACTCACCCACCAGCCCAGTTCTATGTATTGAGATTTTTATGGAGGCTTCATCACTTAGGCATAATGGATCATTAACTCAATCTAAACTCCTTTCCCTTTCCTGGAAGATGGATGATGAGGCTAAAAATTCCAAGAAGCTTTTAATCAGAGTTTGATCTGTATGGTGACCAGCTCCCATCCTGAAACTATCTAGGGGCCCACAAAGAGATGCCTCATTAGAACAAAAAACACTGCAGTCATCCAAGAAATTGCAAAGGATTTAGGAACTCTATGTCTGGAATCAAGGTCAAAGATCAGATATTAGAACAAAAGATATGTCTAGTGCCATCACTTAGGAAATTGTGAAGGCTATGAAACCTCTATACCAGGAACAGGGCCAGAAACTAATCTATTTTTTTATTTCACAGCTTCTAAAAGCAGTACCTTATCTTTACTAACTGTGGAAAAATCTTCAAAATACTTCTGCAGTACTGCATTCCAGTTAGGTACCCTATGTTAATGAAATTCACAGACTATTTTCTCCTATTGGCATTTATGTTTGAACCCAAGAGAGTTGTTCTATATGTATACAGAATATTTAGCCTTAAAGCATTCTTAACTTTTCTAATATCCTAGTCTTTTAAATAGATGCACTCTATTCCCCGTTATTTCCTTATAGTATCAAGTATAGAGAGTTCCCTGGTACCTAGTGATTAGAATTCCAGGCTTTCACTACCATGGCCCAGATTCAGTCCTTGGTAGGGACACTAAGATCCCACAAGCCATGCAGCATGGCCAAAATAAAAAAAAAAAATCAGGTAGAATATTTCTTTCAAAATTGCAGGGAGAAATATCAATAATTCAGATATGCAGATGATACCACCCTTATGGTAGAAAGTGAAGAGGAACTAAAGAGCCTCTTGATGAAAGTGAAAGAGAGTGAAAAAGCTGACTTAAAACTCAACTTTCAGAAAACTAAGATCATGGCATCTAGTCCCATCACTTCATGGCAAATAGATGGGGAAACAATGGAAACAGTAACAGACTTAATTTTGGGGGGCTCCAAAGTCACTGCAGATAGTGACTGCAGCCATGAAATTAAAAGATGCCTGTTCCTTGGAAGAAAAGCTATGACCAACCAAGACAGCATATTAAAAAGTAGAGACATCACTTTCCTGACAAAAGCTATGGTTTTTCCAGTAGTCGTGTATGGATGTGAGAGTTGGACAATAAAGAAAGCTTAGCACCGAAAAATTGATGCTTTTGAACTGTGGTATTAGAGAAAACTCTTCAGAGTCGTTTGGATTGCAAGTAAATCAAACTGGTCAATCCTCAAGAAAATCAGTCCTGAATGTTCATTGGAGGGATTGATACTAAAGCTCCAATACTTTGGCCACCTGATGTGAAGAGCTGACTCATTGGAAAAGACCCTGATGCTGCAAAAGATTGAAGGCAGGAGAAGGGAATGTCAGAGGATGAGATAGTTGGATGGCATCACCGACTCGATGGACATGAGCAAGCTCTGGGAGTTGGTGATAGACAGGGAAGCCTGATATCTGGTCACAAAGAGTCAGACATGGCTGAGCAACTGAACTGAAGCATTACAGCACAGGCCAAAATGTTTCAATATCAAATGTATATGAATCTTAAAAAGCTAAAATCATATGCCTTTAATTACAAATTTACAGACTTCAAATTTCTTTTGTTTTGTACCTGAACTATATAGTCTGATGTCAGTTTATTGATATTATCCTTGCTGAAAGCAGAAATGTAATCATCCTACTTTTTTCCTCCCTTGAAAATAGTTGTAGTTACGTAATTTTTAAAAAGGTCCTTTGCCTCCACAAATAGCTTGTATTGCTTACATGATGTTTTCTAATCCTTCTTTTGGTCCAGCTATTTTAAAGGGATAAGGTTATAAATATTTCTTTGCAACAGGTATTAAAAATATTTTTGGAATATATGTATATTAAGGAGAAAAAAGGCTTTTTGTTAGTGTATGTGTGGTAACAATGATTTTATTAGTAAAACTTGGGTCTATATTTATTAGTAAAATAGTCTCTTTCAAGTAAAACTATTCTTTGTTTTTTTCCCCTAGCTTTAACCATGCGTACATAACTCCATTGAAAATAAATATGACTTCACATCCTTTTTAACTGAAGGTAGAGTTATCAGTATGTCATCCTAGGTTGCAGAGTTTCTTTCTAATGGAAGTAGAACTTTTTAGTTTCTGGTACTTACTAGTACTCTAATTTAGCTATTGTGTTGCCACAAAATAAATTCTCTGCAGGAAAGCAGTGGCTTCTGATATATATAATAAAATAGAATAAAAATAATCTGTTTCAAGGAAGGCCTAAGTAATCTAGATTATTTTCATTTAATATTTTTAAAAAATTATGAACTACTTTATGCTTTTCAAATTAGTAACCACTGCTTCCTTTCTTTTTACGTACACTAGCGTTCCATCATTTTTTTTAAGCTTTATTTATTTACTTATTAATTTTTGGCTGTGCTGGGTCTCCGTTGCTATATGCAGGCCTTCTCTAGTCGCAGCTAGCAGGGGCTTCTCTCCAGTTGCAGTGTGCGGGCTTCTCATTACAGTGACTTCTCTTGTTGAAGAGCAACTGAGCTCAAGAGTACATTAGCTTCAGTAGTCATGGCACATGCCTGCTTAGTTACCCCACGGCTAGGGTTTCCAGACCAAGGTTTGAACCCACGTCCCCTGCATTAGCAGGTGGATTCTTAACCACTGGACCGTGAGGGAAATCCTGCATTCCCTCATTCTTAATCTGATTTTCACCCCCAGCATCCCATTTTCTCTTTGTACTTTCCTTGTACTCCCATCCCCCTGCTATTGTGTGTGCGTGCTAAGTCACCTCAGTTGTGTCCAACTCTTTGCAACCCTTGGACGGTAGCCCTCCAGGCTCGTCTGTCCATGGGATTCTGCAGGCAGGAATATTGGAGTGGGTTGCCATGCCCTTCTCCAGGGGATCATCCCCACTCAGGGATCAAACCCCATCTCCTAGGTCTCCTGCATTGGCAGGTCAGTTCTTTACCACTAGCACCACTTGGGAAGCCCTCCTGCTATGACCCAACCCCAAAAGTAGGTCCTGTTATCAAATCAAAAGGTGAGTGGACTTTCTGGAGAAAGAGGGAACTTTTATTTTTCTGTTCCTACTTTCTGTCAATTCCAGCAAATGACATTTAGGACTTCAAATTCTTTTCTAGTCAATTTCCTATCATGTTTTTTCCCCTTTTGCCCATATAATAGCTTATCTTTCTCTCCTAGTTGCACTTTAGTCACCATATGCCTATTAGTCAAAGTATTTTAATGGTGGCTTTTTGTATATTTGCCATATCATTATTAGGATCAATAATAGTTACCAGTGTACAACTTCAGGGCTAACTTCTGCCCGCTTGAATTGTGATTATCAAAAGTTACAGGTTTTCAGCTCTGTGGAGGGAAATCTGTATTTCTCCCACAAAGCATCGTGTGTGTAATGTGTCAGTCTTCTGAGAGTCTAAATACTAGCCATCTGGGCTATTGGACTATCTGGAATGTTCTTAAAGTACAGAAAAAGTAAGAATCCCATCCAGTTACTTTCTTAGGGACAGTCAGGTGGAGGTTATCATACATTTGTGTTGGGGAGCCCTCAGCATTTGGATTTGGCCATGACCTGCAGGACCTGATGACAGCTTACCTTGCAGGGAAGGAGAGTCGCTCCCAGATAGCCCTCACGAGTGGCCCTGGAGCAGGAAGTGATGAAGCAGATCTTCCTGGTTTGGGAGGAACCTGAGGTGGACCTCTCGTCCTGAGTCTGGAAGGTAAATTTGTTGTTACCTGTAAATGATGGTTCTGCTAGTCCATGCTATGCCAATCCAGACTTTCAGAGGTATCCCTCCTGCCAGCAAGAGAAGACAGATGACTGGCTGAAGATGGCTCTCGAGCCCTGGGTCATTTAGTCTTCCACACTTAAGAGTATCCATTTTAAACAAAAGGGCAGCTGTATCTTTAAAATTCCTTTATTATTTTGACACACTGAGCACATACTATGCAGTGACGATTGTGCTCTTTTTTGTTACTGTTTTTATTCATTTTTTTTCTTACACTGAACCATATGGATTGGTTTAAGAGGGCCTAGCAGAACCACAACCTTACAGGCAAGAACAAATGTCACTTTCTGCTACTTTCTCCTATACCAATCCAGACTGTAGGGACGAAAACATAACATCCCCCAACTAAAGTGAGCATTAACTTTATTTTCTAAGTGAGCAAGCATATTGACACTTGTTTTTTTAATAAAATGTGACTAAAAGTTATTTTCTCCAAACAATTGTTAAAAGACTTAAAAAAAAAAGTCAGCATGACATTGTGACACCTACCTCGAAAGGGAGTCCTATATGCCAAATTCTTTTAGCAGTGTGCTTATCTTTACACACAGCTTGTCAGCATAACCACAGCGTCTTCCTTCTTAATGAAAAATAAAGCCCATTTCCTAAGACTTGGCAGCCAAACAAAGAGGAATGGATAGCCTGCCTTAATTTAATGCATACATTCCACTACATCTGTCCGCTGAAATTGGTTTATCCTCACAGAAATTAATATATGGTCTTTGTGTTAATATATGGTAGCTTAATCTGTTACCTATCTTCCTTCCAGCCTCTCCTTTTCTGATCATATCTGCTGGCAATAGGGATGGCCCTACAGTCTAGAATGATATAGGGGGAGATAGCAGAACCTGAAGAGTCCATTCTTTCCATTTAAAAATAGCAGAAAGAGGTAGTCATAGTGGATGTATTATTTTTTGTACAGCTCAGGCAGATAGTTATATGTATCCTTCCAGAATTAGAAATACTTGAGATAGGCCACTGTATCCAAGTGATTGAAGTATATTCTTTGCTTGCTACTTAAAGAAATAGCCATAAGTTGATTCTGTATTTGGTTTCTAACTTATCCTAGTTCAGTATTATTTGACATTTTCTTCCTGTCCTTCAGAAATTCCTTAAGCTATTGAGAGCATACGGGTTGAGTACTGTTTTAACCTAACCCCCTTTTGGGTTAGCGACTACCCAAGATGAGCAGCCTTGCATGGAAAACATTTGTCCAGTGTTCAGATGGACTAGTTTGCGTGACTCTTGGATATCTTTGTGTTTAGTCATCTTTTAGCTTTGAAGCTATTTTGTCTTTTCCTGATTTGTTCATGTTATCAAGTCTTTTACATCCTTACCTAATACTTCTTGTGATCAGGGTTCTGAATTATATTTAATGAGGAGCTGATTATCAAGGGCCACAGAGACTGGTATTATCAGCATTTAAATTCCTAAATTCATTTTGTTAATTAGCCATTGCTAAATTCCAAATAATGGTAAACTGCCTCAAATTTAAGGATTAAAATATAATGGAAATTGTAATTTGGAAACACACTAAATGTTAGCAAATCCCTTCATGATATTCATTTAGTTAGTTTTCTACATCCCCATCTTAACCGTTTGTGTGGAGGCTGATTACTATCAGATCTAACATTGAAAGTTTTCTTTGTTTATTGTAATTCCTGCATGAGAAATTTTGGAATAATAAATCACTTAACAATTTACCATGTACGATTCTCCAAAATCTCTGTAACCGTTTTAACAACTTTATCTGGTGCTTTTGCCACAAGTCTGTTGTAACAGACTATGTTTCTGTTCTGCGGACTTAACTGAAGTTGAAAATACAGATAACTAAGTTTTGTTTCTCTTGTGTTAATGGAAACCACATTGCTGATTGAAATTCTTTCTTTCTACTCTTTAGCCAGATCTTTTAAAATTAGAGGTTAAGGTAAAGTACATTCATTCAGTTCATGATAAAATAATGAACTTTTTAAGTCAACTTTTTCCTGTGAAACCTAATATCAAGTTTGTAATTTGGCATTTATAAAAATTGCTCTCAAGTCTTATATTTGAGCACTATTGAATTTTTAACTGGATATAGTCAGTTCTAGTATATGTGAATTCTCTTCGTCTTCAGCTTGTCCCTGACACTGGCTTTTTCTAAATAGAATTCTGTGATGCAAGGGATAACAATTATATTTTTAGAAAAAAAGAATGAATTAAATGGTATTTTTAGTTTAATGTTACCATGATTGAATAATAGTGCTTAATTTTGAACCATGTGTTTTAGACTTTATTTAATAAGATGATAATTTAATAATTTTTATATGACAGGCACCTATGGGGACCTGCTGGGGTGATATCTCAGAAAATGTGAGAGTAGAAGTTCCCAATACAGACTGCAGCCTACCTACCAAAGTCTTCTGGATCGCTGGAATAGTAAAATTAGCAGGTGAAAACCATGCATAATAATTCACTTTAAAAAATCACTTGTATTTGTAATTTGTAAGAAAGCATATTTGTAAATTTTCAAGTATTGCCAAGTATGTATGATATAGGGCAAAGATTAGCAAACTTTTTTCCTGTAAAAAAAAAAAAACAAAAAACAGTAAATATTTTCAGCTTTGTGAGCAAAGCAGTCTCTGTCACAACCATTTAACTCTACTATCATAGCATAGGAGCAGCCAAAGCAACGCGTAAATGAATAGGCATGGCTGTGTTCTAGTAAAACTTTATGGGCACTAAAATTTGAGTTTCATATAATTGTTACATATCATAAAATATTACTTTACCTCTAATTTTTTTTCAACCATTTAAAAATGTAAAAACTATTCTGGATGACAGTAGGCCAAATCTGTGGGCCCTATAGTTTCCTCAACCTCTGATACAGGGAAATATTTCAGAAAGTAACAAAAAGTATTAAAAAAAAGTAATACGGTCCATAATATCAGAAGTAAACTAATGATGAGAATTTCATCTATTTTGGGTACTACTTTTTCTTCAGTCCCACCTCTTCCATGTATCCCAGCCCACGAAGTAAATGTGTTAGGTATCTACTGTGTTAGACCCTGTGGGCATGTGATGTGTAAACTTAAAAGATTTCTTTTTTTGGTGAGTTTACATTGCTAAGTATTGAATACATTTTATGAGAAGGTGCTTAGTAAGTGGTATATAGGATACTGTGATACTTCAGAGGAGGAGCAGCCACTCAGATAATAAAAGGTATCCTGAGATTACTGAGAGGTATCTTACTCATCCTACTCTTTCTAGTCTTATCTCCACCCATCTTGCCAAAAATGCCCTGCCTATTCCACCCTGTGTACTGCTGATGGACTTAATTTACCTAAAAATGATCTCAATTCCATTTTTCTGTCTTTAGTGCCTTCTTTGTCCTTAAAGGATCAGGATGGTCAGCACTTACAGCTATTGTTAAGTTTCACTGTATACCACTGAACAGATATTTTATTGTTCCCTGATATAAATGATCTGTTCTGCTGAGATTAGTTTTCCTTCTCTCTCATATAGCATATTCTATGTCACCTTCATTCCTTTACTCACTTTCACTCTCTCACTTACCTTATTTAACCCAGTACAGTTCCTACCGTTTCCATGAAACATTTCCCCAGTTTATGTAAGTGAAAAAGTGAAAGTATTAGTTGCTCAGTCCTGTCTGACTCTTTAGAATTCCGTGGACTGTAGTCTGCCAGGCTCCTCTGTCTGTGGAATTCTCTAGGCAAGAATAGTGGAGTGGGTGGCCATTCCCTTCTCCAGGGGATCTTACTGACCCAGGGATCAAATCTTGCATTGCAGTCAGATTCTTTACCATCTGAACCACCAGGGAAGCCCCCAGCTATATAGACATTCTCTAAATATTCCCTGTACCTTGTTTAAAACAGCAATATATATTTTTTGCTTGATGTTTAAATCACTTGCATATAAATGGCTCTAAAGATCAATGCATTTAATACTCAATAATTATTTCTATCTTCCATCTCTGGTTTTATACTTCTGCTATATCTAATTGCAACATATATCTCATTTTAAGCCACTTTAATGACATTTTAGAAGTGAGCCTGTTGTTGATCATGAACCCAGAACTTAGAAACAGTTTGCAAGTCATGAGTTCTGTGAATTACTGAATTTTAAACTAAAAGTTTAATGCTCTAAATTTTCAAAACCTAAGTATTAACACATGAAAATGCTAACTAAACTTAGCTCCCAGCCTGAAATACAAGTTTATTGGGCATTTTTTATTCCACTAAAGACCTTAACTTTTAATGTTATCAAGATAAGGTTTATTAAAAGGAATAAACAATGAAAATACTTTCTCATGTAACTTTTATTTCACTGAGAGAAAAATATTTTAAATAAGGAAAGAAACAAACACTATTTATCAAAGACAAGCTTGAAGAGATGACAAAGCTGGTTATGGGTGACTATTACATACCCCAGAGGGTTTCTTTAAGGAAATGATATTTGATACTCTTATTTTCTTTTTATTATTGTATGTATTTAATAAAAGTTTGTCTATTTAAATATTAAGAAGATAAGGTTTATTAAATTATAAACAGTATATATCATAGACTGTTCTTTCCAGGAAATAAGTCTTCTCATTTGTTTAGTGGATGCGTGCTCAGTCACTCAGCCGTGTCCAACTCTTTGTGACGCATGGACTGTAACCCACCCAAGCTTCTCTGTCCATGGAATTTTCCAGGAGATAATAGTGGAGAGGATTACCATTTCCTACTCCAGGGGATCTTCTTGACCCAGCATCGAACCCGAGCCTCCTACATCTCCTGTGTTGGCAGGCAGAATCTTTACTGTTGCACCACTTAGGAAGACCCTGTTTGTTTAGTACATGTAGATTTTAAGTGATTTCACATATCTTTATTTGTGTTCATTGAACTTTTTTACCTGGCATTTTCGAATCTTACTTCTAAATCAACAAGTCAAAAAAATTTAAACTCTTAAAGTAGCCACATACAAATTATCTGAAAATAATTTGGTCACCTGATCACTTGGATAAAGCAGTGTCTTTGAAATGTACTTTAACTGGATTTCTGTGACTTAACAAGGTTATATTAACTTACCAAAATATTCTTTATTTCCAAAACTATGCATCCTAGTAGAACTTTCTCACTCCTCTTTTCTAAAATTTAAGAAACTAGGGTAAAATTGAAATATATTCAGAGAAATAGGCTGTGCTCTGAAAACGGTTAACCTAATTCCATTGTTCAAATCGTTCTCAAAGTTTCATCCATATAGCACTAGTGTAAGCACCTCTGGGAACTTCTTAGAAATACAGTTTCTAAGACTCACCCAGTATCTGCTAAATGATTTCTGGGGTATGAGGCCCAGCCGTCTTGTCTATTCACAAGCTCTGCACCTGTTGCAGATGCTCACTGACATTTGATACTCACTACCAGCAGCTATATTCTGTTTTATTTCATTTGATTTTCCTACTATGTGGTGACTGCTTTGTTGGTTTCAGGTTACAATGCCCTCTTAAGATATGAAGGATTTGAAAATGACTCTGGACTGGACTTCTGGTGCAGTATATGTGGTTCTGATATCCATCCAGTTGGTTGGTGCGCTGCAAGTGGAAAACCTCTTGTCCCTCCTAGAAGTGAGTAACTTCTTTACCCTTACTGTAATTTAAGTATCTGAACTTTAATGCAGTTTCACGATTAGTAACATTACAGTGACAAGTGACATAAAAATTAAAATAATATTTTTTTATTTCAGCTGACTTATTTGCTAGCAAGACATACTTGTTTTCCCTATTTCTGTTACTCTTCTTCAGAATTTTAACTGCAGGGAAATCTGTTACTTTTTTTTTTTTAAGCAAACAGCTTTTGAAGCAGTTCTAGTCTTTGCTAAAGTATAACTGGTTATTTCTTTTTTTTTTTTTAGCTATTCAGCATAAGTATACAAACTGGAAAGCTTTTCTAGTGAAACGACTTACTGGTGCCAAAACTCTTCCTCCCGATTTCTCACAAAAGGTAAAAGATAAGACCTTAGAAAGCACTCAAGTGGCAAATGAGAGCTCTAAAAAATGGAGTTACTTCAAAGCTTTTTAAGGAATTGTTTCAATTAGTGAGTCAAATGACCTGTGTTAACTATTGAGTGCACTAGATATCTTTGTAGTAGAATACTAATTTGTAGACCTTTGTCATGAATTCTCTAAAAGTTCTGCTTTTCTTTCAAGGTTTCAGAGAGCATGCAGTATCCTTTCAAACCTTGCATGAGAGTAGAGGTGGTTGACAAGAGGCATTTGTGTCGAACACGAGTGGCAGTGGTGGAAAGTGTAATTGGAGGAAGGTTAAGACTAGTATATGAAGAGAGTGAAGACAGAACAGATGACTTCTGGTGCCATATGCACAGCCCATTGATCCATCATATTGGTTGGTCTCGAAGCATAGGCCATCGATTCAAAAGATCTGGTAAGCACCTATCACAAGAATTCCTGTTGAAAATAACATTGAGGCTAAATTGTACTACTTGGGTATTTTTCTCTGCAGAATAGCAAAGATCAAAATCAGTTGCCTTGGGCTGTTTATTCTACCTTAATTAGGGAAGGTTCACACCAGAAAATTAAATGTCCTAACCAATTCCTTTATATTTCTTCCACTTATGCTCAAGTAAAAAATAAAGCCACAACTACATTTGTTTTCTTACACTTTTTTATCCAGCCCATTTGAAAGAAGATAGCCTTTCCCTTTCCATTCAGTGTTAGTAGAAATACCAAAATTATATATGGTTAGACTTAATACTAAACACTTTAAAACATACTTCTAAAACTGTAATTCCCTAACTAGGGAACTCCCAGCATTCTAATTGGCTAAATGTACTTAATAGCACATGTACTCTAAAGAGATAGAGACTTTTAAAGAATATTATTCACCGTAAATGTAGAAGGCACGTATTTTTGCCATGTTTTAGAGTATACATACCTTGTGAGTTTGAAACCTTCAAAAAAACGTGGTTTTTGGTCTTCTCACAAATGCTGACAGATTAGTATGTAACTTTTCCTTGTAGATATTACAAAGAAACAGGATGGACATTTTGATACACCACCACATTTATTTGCTAAGGTAAGAAGTTTTTATAAGAACCCTCATTTGTAAATTATGTTTGAAAGAGGGTTGTGGGTTTTTTCCTAATATTATGAAAATCACAATTACATATATTCACCTAAAAGGATTAAGACCTGTAATCCGTATGTGTCACTTATAATTATTCTTAAATTCTATTTGCCTGAATTCTCTCTATTCCGTAATGGAAGTTTGAGTTATATTATTAGGTAGGTAGGAGAAGGTACTTGGTATTTTCATCTTGTAAACTTTTTCAAATTGGTATTATTTTAATTATTAAACTGGTAACACCTGTAACAATAGATGTGCTTTCATGTAATTCTTTAGGTAAAAGAAGTAGACCAGAGTGGGGAATGGTTCAAGGAAGGAATGAAATTGGAAGCTATAGACCCATTAAATCTTTCCACAATATGTGTTGCGACCATTAGAAAGGTAAGAGAATAGGTTTTAAAATATAGAAATGAAGTATATAGGAACTAGTTTTAAAGTAATGGGCTTCCCTGGTGGCTAAATGGTAAAGAATCTGCCTGCCAGTGCAGGAGACATTGGTTCTATTCCTAGGTTGGGAAGATCCCCTAGAGAAGGAAATGGCAACCCACTCCAGTATTCTTGCCTGGGAGATCCCATCGACAGAGGACCCTTGTGGGCTACAGTCCATGGGGTTGCAGAAGAGTAGGACAGGACATAGCAACTGAACAACAACAAACAGGAGAAGGAGGCCCCTGACTCATTTTGACCTAAAATGTGTGCATCTGTGTCTTCACTGGGGAGAATGTCAGTAGTAATTGCAAGATAAATTGGAGTTCCTTTACCAGAGGTTTTCTTTGTATATATCTTCTTATCAAGATTGTTATCTTGAGTCTGCTGCTTTTATTTTATGAAAGTATATCCTAAGTTAAAGGAAGAATACTTATTTAAGTTACTTCCTAGTTAAAACTCGTCCAATACAAAATTGTAACAATGCTAGTTTATCCTCAGTTTCCTGTGTTTCCTTTCTGTGCTCTTTCCCTCCTTTGGTAGTACTTTATTGCTTCTTTTCTCTTTTTCCTCTCTTCTGAAACTGTTTTTACAAAAAGATGTAGAAGAGTGGTTCTCAATTGTCAGTAGGCATTGAAGTCTCCTGGAGAACTTTAAAAAATACAATACTATTGACTAAGCCTCTTCTCCAACCCCGCACTCCTGTTCTGATTTAATCATTCTTAGCATTGGCATTTTTTTTAAGGTCCCCAGGTGATTCTGAAGTACAGTCAGGGTTAAGAGCTATTGATCCAGAATGCACTTACATAAAATTAAATTAAATTGTGACTTGCATTTCAACACAGTTTAAGCCTTAAAGTGAAAGTTGTTCATCATGTCTTTGCAACCCCACGGACTATAGAGTCCATGGAATTCTTCAGAATACTGGAGTGGGTAGCCTTTCCCCTCTCCAGGGGATCTTCCCAACTGAGGGATTGAACCCAGGTCTCCTGCATTGCAGGCAGACTTTTTAACAGCTGAGCCACAAGGGAAATCCTTTAAGCCTTAAGCCAAAAGAATTAAAAAGTTATGGTGGCTGCCATGTCCTATATACTTGTATTCAAGGTCACACAGCTCAATCAGACTGACCCTACACTCTTATTCTTCCTTTTTACCTGACTAGGGATCCAGACTACCTGGTGCTATTTAAAACATAGATTCCCATGACCTACTCTAGACCTGCTCAGTCAGAATCATAAGAAAGACCACCCAGATATTTGTATTTGTCTAAAAAAAATAAGAATCAAAAAGTTCTCAAGGTGTAACTCTTGACAGTCAGCCAGATTTGGGAATCAGCACCATCATGTCATGCTCTGTGTGAAAGGAAAATAAGTGTCCAGTGAGTAGAATATTAAGCTTCACTCAGAAAATACTTAAAATGAATTCTCTCAGTGCTGGGTTGGTTTGGACTCTGTAAAGCGTACAGTCTTGTAGAACAAGATAAGATGTAGGAAAAAATGTTTAACGTACAAGATCAACTATGATTCAAGAATGGTACAAGTACTGTTGAAATTCAGATAAAGAAGAGCATCTTCTCAGAGGAATCAGGAAAAGCTTTGTGGAAGAGAGGACATTCAAACAGTTCATTTTGAAGGATGGGGAAAACTGGGCCAAGAAGAGATTCAGGAGGAAACTGTGCCATGGATGAGAATATGCGCAAAAGCATCAAGAGTGAAAGGTACAGACCACATTTAGGAAATGGTGGAAGTTCACACACAGTACACACCAAACCAGTTGCTTTGAATATTCTGGGCCAGGCGTTTTGTTTATAAGGAACAGAAACCCCCTCAAGTGGGTTTTAGAAAAGTTACTCTGAGGATTCAGTGGGCACGTTCATAGACATAGAAGGACCCAGGGATGAAACCTGGAAAGGCATAAACTTAGTGCTGTCCTCCGCCTCTAGGGCCTCTTTGTCCCATCTCTGCTCTGTGTCTGTGCCACTCTTGTTTCTCTCTCTCTATCTCCTGGGGTCCTGTGTATTCAGTCTCCACATGGTAGCCTCTCACCCTTCTGTCGGGCTTCCCCAGTACCTCAGATGGTAAAGAATCTCCTTGCAATTGTGGGATACCTAGATTCGATCCGTAGTCTGGGAAGATCCCCAGGAGAAGGGCATGGTAACCCACTCCAGTATTCTTGCCTGGAGAATCCCATGGACCGAGGAGCTTGGAGGGCTACAGTCCATGGAGTCACAAAGAGTCGGAAACGACTGAGCGACTTTCACTTCATTCACCCTTCTGTGTCACTGCCTTTCAGTGCCAGCTCCAACCCATGGCTTGACTGTTGTCTCTCTGTATGTTAATTCTAATTATGGAGAAAGAATCTGAACAGCTGAGCCCAGCTTTTTGCGTGGTCCTCTGCAGGTGGGATACGAGCCCCTGATTCACTAAGCTATGTTCAAAAGGGAAAAAAAATCCCGTATGAGTGGAGGTAGTCCTTTCTAGAGGTCTTAGAGTTCTTAAGGTTAAAGAGAAAATCAGTATATATATATTCAATATAGTAGAAATAACTAGGAGAACAGAACCTGCAAGTAGACAGAAAGATGATGTGAAATTAATTTGTGCAGTCTTTAGTGCTTGGTCACAGTGAGTTTTCTTTAGTGAACAGGGTAAGTTGGTAAAGCTTTCTGGCATGAACAGAGTACATAGCAAAGGAAAGTTTTAACTGTGTAGAGGAGAAATGTACATAGGGAAGGCTGAAAGCAATAATATTAAGCAACATAGTGGAGAGAGAGTTAATGGCTAGGATAAAGGGACTGAATGTTTAGGGGGAGTCCATTGGAAAAGGAAACGGCAACCCACTCCAGTGTTCTTGCCTGGAGAATCCCAGGGACGGCGGAGCCTGGTGGGCTGCCGTCTTTGGGGTCACACAGAGTCGGACACGACTGAAGCGACTTAGCAGCAGCAGCAGCAGTGGGGACCCAGCAATTGATTGCCCTTGAAAGGAGCTGGAGAAAGAGTTGTTGGTTTGATGCCCTGTACTAACTCTCAGAGAATATATTCAGCATGCAGGCCTGAGACACTGGGAGGGTGAAAAACTCATGATAAAACTTGAGAAATTGTTGGCATCATAGTCAACCATTGAAGAGTGAATGCCATCATGAAAACAAAAGAAAAGGGCTAAAGTCAGAAACAAGAGTTGAAGGTGAAAGGGTGGTTGCCAAACAAAATGTCAAGCAGTGAACACAGGTGAGAAGATGGATCAGTAGACTATAATGTAATGAGAATCTGGGAATAAATGTTTCAAAAAATTGAGAAGTCAGCTGGTATGGGATATTGTAAAGGAGGCTGAAGTGTTGGGGAGAAGACACTGGATTTGACAAACTAGAAGATCATTGCTTCCCGGATAGCTCAGCTGGTAAAGAATCCGCCTACAAGGTAGGAAACCCTGGTTCGATTCCTGGGTCAGGAAGTTCCCCTGGAGAAGAGATAAGCTACCTACTCCAGTATTCTTGGGCTTCCCTGGTGCCTTAGATGGTAAAGAATCTGCCTGCAATGTGGGAGACCTGGGTTCGATTCCTGGGTTGGGAAGATCCCCTGGAAGGGGGCATGGCAACCCAATCCAGTATTCTTATCTGGAGGATCCCCATGGACAGAGGAGCCTGGTAGGCTACAGTCCATGGGGTCACAAAAAGTCAGACACGACTGAGTGATATAACTTGAATTGGGTCTCTGGGTGAAGAGTATTTAGGATTTGTTGTATATACCTTTTTTTAAGTGTGAACTATTTCAAAATAAAATACTTTTAATGTAACGGGAACTGGGAGACATGGAGAGGTTTGTCTTGAAAGGCAAAGGAAGGACTACTACTTAGAGCAGTCTGATATGCAAAGGATGGACTGTGAGGTCCCTCACATAGTTCCTGTCATGGAGGAGCACAGTTATCCAGAGCATGAAAGAGGTAAAGTTGGAGCTTGGGGAATATGGGAAAAGTTTAGAAAAACTCCACCATGTGAAAATCAGAAGGATATAAGTAGAGTTCCTACTGAATAAGATTTAAAGCTTAGCTGAGACTAGATAGTTGAATTGTAAAAGAACACTCAGCCCTATTTCATGCCACAGAAGAAAACAGCCTTGGCCATTGTCAGGAGCATGTTTTCCCTAGACCTCTAAAATTACTCCTCTGTAACCATGCTTTTATTTCTGGCACACACTAGAATTTATACAGATTTGTTTTTCATTATAATTTCAGTTATTTAAGAGAGTTCAATAAACATTTCTGACTTTCACGAGATCTTTATGTAATAGATTTTGCTTTCTTTTAGAATGTCACTTAAAGGATCATTTTTATAATAGTGGTACTTAATTTTAAATACTTGGAATTCTCTTAATTTAAAGGTGCTGGCTGATGGATTCCTGATGATTGGGATCGATGGCTCAGAAGCAGCAGATGGATCTGACTGGTTCTGTTATCATGCAACCTCCCCTTCTATTTTCCCTGTTGGTTTCTGTGAAATTAACATGATTGAACTCACTCCACCCAGAGGTACTTTTTTCTAATATATATACCGGGTATTCATCCTTGTTTTCTTTTTACATAGTACCTGTTTACACTGTTTACCACAGCCCTAGATTTCTTTTTATTTTTAGCCCTAGATTATTTGCTGTATAAAAATATAATGTGTATATATAAACATATGTGTGTTACATGTGTATATGTTTATATCAAGAGCTGTGGGGTATCTGAAAACATCAAGACCTATAACCTAGCTAGCTTAATAAATTGGTGTAGAATTTTTCCTGAGCATTTATACATTTTAGAATAAGAATTGGTATTCTCAAGCCCTGTGAGATGGTGATGTAGGCTCAAAGGGCTATCACATACATAAACTTTTTTTAAGTAATAGACTGTAGCCTTTGAGAGAAAGCAAGTTTTCTTCTTTAGATTACTGTATGAGGAAGCTCCCTGGCATTCCAGTTGTTAGGACTTGGAGCTTTCACTGTCAGGGCCCTGGGTTTAATCCCTGGTTAGGAAATTAAGATCTCACAAGGCAGGTGGTATTACCAAAAAATAAAAATAAAAATTACCATATGACTTTTAAAAAAATGACACCCTTAAATAGTTCATATGGCTTAACCAGTGACTTTCCTAATTTCAATATCTGAGCCTTGGATTTTTCTCTTAAGGAGAAAAGCCAAAACAGAAGACTATAAAAACAGTATTTGCCCAGCCACTGTTCTTTCTTACAAAGAAAGAAAAATATTACTGAAAAATATTAACTGTTAGACTATTCTAAGCCTAGGATTGAAAAGCAAAAGTCTAGTTCTTATAGGATACATGGGTGCACCTGTTTCTGTCTATAAAAACAGGAAGAGCCATATAACAGGGAGGAATTATTGTACTCTATAGCATTAGCTCATGAGATTGTAATGTGTACTGAATTACTTTATATCTGCATTTTTATATTACACTAATTTTAAATGAACTTCTAGTTAAACTAGTTGTGTTTTCCAGGTTACACAAAGCTTCCTTTTAAATGGTTTGACTACCTCAGGGAAACTGGCTCCATTGCAGCACCAGTAAAACTGTTTAATAAGGTAAATTTAAATAAACACATACATATTAGTTAAACAGTGTAGGTGTTTCATTTACATAGGAGTTGAAATTTGTTTCCAAATTTTGTTTCATTATTAGGAATGAATGCCTTTCCTAACTAGTTCTTACATGCTTCACCTTCATATGTTTCAATAAAGGGTTTTTTTGGTCTAAATTGTTAATTGGTTATGTTACTTCTCTTTTTTCTTTCCTAGTGATGATGGAGTTATGCATTCTTCTTTTCACCAGTGTTAATGTTTTGCTTCTCCATGTTAGGATGTTCCAAATCACGGATTTCGTGTCGGAATGAAGTTAGAAGCTGTGGATCTCATGGAGCCACGATTAATATGTGTAGCCACAGTAACTCGAATTATTCATCGTCTCTTGAGGATACATTTTGATGGATGGGAAGAAGAATATGATCAGTGGGTAGACTGTGAGTCCCCTGACCTCTATCCTGTAGGGTGGTGTCAATTAACTGGATATCAACTACAGCCTCCAGCATCACAGTGTAAGTTGGTGTAAGAAAAGGTGTCCTTTTGCAAAAGTCAGCAATTCTCTAAGGACTGTCTCACATAAATCATCTTGTGAGCTTACAGGACAAGAATATACCTATGTCTGATTGGTTGCCAGGTAAGATCTTACCTGATAAGACTCAACCATGGTATCACAGAATCAGACCATGTGTGCCATGGCAGTGTGAACTCGATAGTCAATTGCTTAATGACTATAGAAACACAACATTAAGAACATCCACCAAATTAAACTAGACTTCCTTCAGTGAGTTTAAAGTTACAGGCTAAAATTGTTATGTGCTTATTGAATAAATAATGAAATCTGTCTGGTATTGAGGTTCATGGTTTTGCATGACCAAGTACCCTTATTTTCGAAGCATTGTGTACTTTTATAAACATCATCATTCTTGGTAAAGGTAGTTCATCTGAGTTGTATCAAGAGTTGTAAGAAATTATCTGATAGCAATTTTCTTCTTTATTTTTCAGCATCAAGAGAAAGCCAGTCAGGTTCATCAAAACAGAAGAAAAAGACTAAGTCCCAGCAATACAAAGGACATAAGAAAAGTGGGTCACTACATGGTGTTTATATACATTTACTAACTTGTTAACCAACTGGGGTCTTGGTATCCTTGCATAGAAATGGTATCCCTTGTGAGAGCTGATAACTGTGCATTCTGTATTATGCTTAAAGGTGCAGTATGCCATAAAGGCAGACTTTTTAAAAACAAGAAGCACTTGTCTTTGATTGACAGGAGAAATTATTACCATAATATTTAATAGATGGTAAAGAGTAGAATCTATGAATGATTCTTGAGGTAATAGGTAAACCTGAAAATTAGTCCTTTTTAAAAAATTTTTTATTAAAAATAAAAACAGATGTTTGGTGCTTACAGTAGACTTAGAGACTAAAAAACCTATCCTTCTAAACCAAAAAACTCTTTCTAAAATGATACTTAAAAGAAATTCAAGTTAAAAAATAAAAGAAAAATGAAATTCAAATTGATAGCTAATGAAATCAAGCTTAAGAAAATCTTAATATGCTTTCTGACAGTATTTTATCCTACAGTGAATGATAACTGGCATTAATAGCCAAAATAATATAAAATATATTGATAGCTCTGATTCTTTTGAAATCTTTGCCCCTCCATCATAGAAAGCTATAGGTTTTTTCTCTTTGTGAAACTTGTCATGGAATATTTCACCCTAAGATAAAGTTATTTTGTTTTTCATTTTTTTACTGGGGACTTAGAGCAGCCACTGCAGTGGTGCCTAGTTTCTTCCTATGTGAAACCCAGATCTGTCTCACCACAGTGATAACTCTCAAGACCTCTCTCTTACCCTCTTTTATATTGTAGACGTAAGCCTCCCATAGACCCAGAATTATTTTGTTGACTGGTTGCTTACCATGGTTGATATTTACCTAAAAGAACTCCAGAGAACATTGCCAGACCAGGCAGATTAAAATGATTTCCAATTTATCAGAAACTGATTAGCAAGAAGTCATGTGGTAACTTCATGTCAGTGGACTAACCACAGCAGGTGTGATCATTGAGCTTTCTCTAAGACTGAATTAGTACAGGCTGCTTTGGCCTGTCTTTACATTTAATTGGACAAGAATTTGAGATTTCAGAATTTTCTTTGCAGTGTGTTGAATTTAAGAATGTTTTTTACTCCTCAGTGACTTTATGACATCTTCTAGAACAAACTTCTGAGCATTGTATACACAGTTCCATACCTCTCCCAGTGTGACTCTTACTGGGTTTGTTATGGTTTATAGGGTTTAATCATTTTGAATTAATAGGCTAGGGACATGGGAAGAAATATGAAATTAATGAAGTGATAATATCAGTGTCCCAATTTTTAGTGACATTTAATAATGTGTGTCACTAAATGGGACATCGGATTTCTGGACTAGCTGAAAAAATGAATATAAAACTAGAACATATTATTTAATATTTTAATAGCTCTTAATATTGTGACATCATCTCTAATGCCTTTAAATTGTCTTTTGGACATAGAAAAGAAAAAACTATAGACTCACAATTCCTTATTAGAAATCCTAGAGGTCAAATACACTTTGGAATTTAGAATTCTGGGGGCTTTTTTTTTCAAAGAAGTACAGTGTGTGTAGCATATATTATGTAACACCCCTGCAGACTCTGCAGCACTTTGAAGCAGAATATATATAAATAGTAACATTTAATGGGCCAAATAAAGATTATTATAAATAGTATCACCAAGTGAGGTCTGACTTGGTTGCCCAAAAAACACTTTGAATTTCGGAATTCAGGACAAGGAATTGTAGTCATATGTGAATGAAAAGCATTCTTCATTTTAAGATACTGTCTATTCCTTTTATCTTTTCACATTATTCAGCAAATAGTTTATTATAAATTTCAAAATAAGAAAGAACCTGGGGTCCAGGAACCTTGAGTCATCCACTGCATGCAGATTTTTGTCAGTCAGACCACCAAACCTTTTGTGTTTAAGTTTATCTACAGATCATTATATCCTGGCTCTGTTGTTTCATCTTATGACTCTGCTCTTTCTAAAACCTAAATCATCTGCTGGTGTGTTCTTTGGTAGGGCTTATTTTTTACAAAAATAATTGATTGACTTCATTGTTCTAGCCTGTTTTTTAATTAGCTGTGTTCATGCTGTAAAGGGATAACTATTAACTAGTGCTTTCAAACAATATGAAGAATGTTCTGTCAAGAGGATCATATAGACTGTTGTATACATACGATCTGTCAATCTGAAAAATATATTTTCCCTCAAAGTTTAATAAATCTAGAGTAGGAAATCAGCACTCATTTCTGTACCATCTTCAGGGGCTGTTGTAAGTAGTAGAGAATTGAAGATTCTTCTTGCATTTTTACCTTCCAAGTGTGTAGTGCATTAGACTTTTTCATCTAAATGAATGCTACAGGTGATTTTGGTTTGAGAGTTGAATGTATACTCATAGGAACTTGATTTCCAGATCATTTTACATATTAATACTGTCTGACTTAGATTTGTCTTTTAGTTCTGATTTTGCAAAGCAAATTTCTGATTGTTCTTTCCTGAGTTATTTGTTAACTCTGGAATAAAACAGATATAACTTACAGTCACAAAGATCTGTAAGTATCTTTCAATTTTTAACCAGATAAATGCAGTATGCTTGATTGTTCAGTCTTTGCAAAGCTTAGAGTATTTTTTTGTTGGTGGTGAAAGTATTGTAAAAGTCTTTGCAGGCTTATGTGTGCTAATGAAACTGTAACCAAAGGCTGTTTCAAAAGAAATTAAATTGCTTAAGATCTTGCAGGCCACGAATCTTTAAATTTTAGAACTGCTTTTCAGAGTAAGAATTTTTTTCTAAAAGAGTGAATTATAAACCAAAAGTTAGGGAAACATATTTCATACCAGTAAAATTCTGCCACTTGTATAAGTCATTAATTAAGCTGTTTGATTTCTCCCTGAAGGACAGTGTTTGGGCTAATATGGGCACAGTGAAATGCCTACAAGTAGGGCTTTAAAATTCTCTCTGCCCTTGGATTTTCAGTCCCCCTCAAACTAAAATTTTACTTGAAAATAGTTAGCCAGCTAGCTGTTCTCCACATTCAGTGCTCTCTGTCATTCATTTTGCTTTGTTTTGTTTTGAATTGATTACAGAGCCAAGAACCAGGATTACTAGACTCAGAGAGACTAGAAATAATCTCCCCTATCATCTACTCGCCAACACACACACACACACACACACACACACACACATCCTTGTTTTCAAAAATACAAACCTGCGCGTGCGCGCACACACACACCCTTGTTTCTCATACACACACACATCCTTGTTTTCAAAAATACAAACCTTGCACGCGCACACACACACACACACACACCCTTGTTTCTCACACACACACACACCCCCTTGTTTCTCACACACACACACACACACACCCTTGTTTCTCACACACACACACACATCCTTGTTTTCAAAAATACAAACCTTGCATAGTTGGTTCTCTTTTCACAGTATCCTCTGCAATACAACCTTTCCTAGTTATGATACACTTTTCTTCCCACTCATGTAAGTAAAAGCTTACTTTAGTTTAACTTGATATTTAGAGAGGAAGATGCCAGTTGGGAAGAAGCCTGTCAGTTTGTCAAGCCTGCCCATGACAGGTGGGGTGCGGAGGAGCTTCTCTGGTGACGAAGAGTTGACTCCTCCTCCATATCGAACCCTTCCAGCACAGACAGCCCCGGAGGCCTTCCCACCTCCCTGCACTAGCCAAGAGTTCAGTCCCAGCCTCAAAACAGGTAATTAGTCACATCAACACTTCAGGTGCTGCAGAGGGCCAAAGTCTGGGTTAGGGTGGTGGGGGACAAAGCATGGTCTCGCATGACAGATGCTGACTCATCACATTTTTCTTTTTCTTTCAACTAAAAAGTTCATTTTCACTAGTCCTTGGTAGTTACTTCACTAAAATGAATAATCAGGAAAGGATTTTTATTTTGTTATAAGCCACTTTTGAGCTTCAAATTCAGGTAAAGCTGTAATTTCAGCTTACGGAATTTTTGAGATAACTTGTACTATTTCATGGTTTTGTTAAAATGGTTGAACATTTTGCATTGCAGAATTCTGTGTGACTTGACTTCAGGGAGAAATATGCAATAAGGGATCAGTATGATTCATCAGATCCAAAAATGAGGCTTTCTTCATAGCATTTCTCATTCAATAAACAGATGTGTTTTGTATTCCTGTGTAATTTTGATTCTCGTAGTAACATTTACCACAATCTTAGTTGAATAACATGAATTTGAAATAAAATACCTGTACAGTTTTGGTATTGAATTTATTTCTGTATGAACTGAAATATGTACAGTGATTAATGTTTAATTCAAGTTGAATTAGGATAAGCTGGTAGAGTAAGGAATACTGTCCTTTGTCATTGCTAAGAACAAACATGTTACCGTAGAATGTCAGAGAATCTTCGCTTGCATATGATGAATCTTAGACTTGAGTACAGATCAGATAGCATCAAAGTTGTATCTAATTTGGCATATATTCTGCCATGTGTCCTACCTATTGCTTGTAAACTACATTTTTTCATCTAATTTTCATTTTTTAAAAAGCCTTGCATTCTTTCAAATCCCTGTTGAAAACCCAGATGAGCCTTAGTGTCTAGCTCTGTTTTCTTCTCGTTACTCTGTTTGCACCTGAAGTTGTCATCAGCCTTTTTTTTTTTTCCTTTTTTTCATTTAAGGATATGTTCTTTAGCTTTTGTCTTCTTAAATAGTATATTAGGTGATCTTTATCCTTCCCAGTCTGTTTCTCTGACGATCACTCTCATATCTTTATATCTAGAAAAAATTATAGTACCTCTTTTGTGTAAGAAATAGATTAGGACTGCAAATCCAATTAGGACTGCAAATCCAAGTTTATCTGCTCTTTAATACTTTGAAATATCAAAAGAGCATTTCAGCTCCTTGTTTGTCTTTTTAACTTTTTTTTCCTTTTGTACTTGTTATTATGAACGTCTTCTATAACTTAATTAACTGTAGATATTGTGAACTCTGGATATATTTGATTTTTACTGCATTTTAGATGTTTTGTTTTATGCATTAGACTGATTTTGAAAGGTGTATGTCACATTTTGTGAGAGAACTTGACTTTTAGGATTGGTAAAACCTAGGAACTTGGAGTAGACATACAGGGTAGAGCCCACAAGGCCTCCTAGTGACTTCCCTTTCCTCTAGACTTTATCATGTGTGTCTTCTGAGGTGGGGGCACATTTTTGTGGGACTTTTGTGTGATTTTACTCTGGTGAAACTGCAGGGACTGATTGCTGGCCTAACTATAGTTCGTTTAGCTTTTGCAAAAGTTTACTATTTATGGACTTCTAACTAGAAAAGTGTGATTTCTGTTTATCTCCTGAAATGTTAGTGATTAGAGTCAGCAAAGTAACTTCCTTTTAAAAACAGAGCCAAGAAAATGCATTTGTGTAGAAAGTGACATTAGCCACAGGGTCTATTTTATTTCATCCATCATTCATTGACAATAAAGCGTATAATGAATAAATGATGAGTGTGAAGATACCAGACAGGCTTTATTTTAGGTTCCATGAAAACTCTGAAACTTTAGATAAAACATCCCACATCTCAGTGAATGTTTCATGTTTATCTTGAGTTACGTTTTTTAGAACATTGTTTCCATATATTAACATGAGTAGAAGCATAATCCAGAACTTTGTTGTTAATAATAAATGCAAATAGTTTCAGGATGTGCTTTAGAATCTCAATTTAATTTTCTTACATAAAAAAAAAAGCAAAAACATCCATTTGAATGGAACATATTTAGTGAAGCACAGTAATTATTTTCTCATTCATCTAGCCATCTGATCATCATTTAACAAGATATTTTTTTAATCAACCTTTTATTGTGGGTACTGCACCTTTAATGAAATTTGTTTTTTTTTCTTTTCCATGTGTTTATTTTCATATCCAAATGTCCTTAACAATTAATGCATGTTGGTTTGATTTCAAGGATACTGTTAAGTGTTTGATATCCTCCATAAAAGCATTTTTTTCATATTAAGTAATTGTTAAAGGATTTTTTAAAGAAAGCAAGCAGTCAGTCATGTTTGCTTTACCTTTTAACAGTCTGATTGGTATGTGTTTCGCTATTATTATAGAAATAGTGTATTCACTTTTCTGTCTTTGGACTTAGATTTTTTAACACCATTACCAAAGCAAAATAAAATGAATCAGCATATCTCAGATTATGCTTGTTTTTACTTTCTTCCTTATTTTTTAAAGATTATTTATTTATTCTTGGCTGTGTGGTGTCTTCATTGCTGTACAGGCTTTCTCTAGTTGTGGCGAACAGTGGCTACTCTCTTGCGGTGCACAGACTTATTGAGGTGGCTTCTCTTATTGTGGAGCACGAGCTCTAGGGAGCACTAGCTTCAGTAATTGCAGCACATGGGCTCAGTAGCTATGTCTCCTGGGCTCGGAGCACATGCTCAGTAGTTAACGGCACACAGGCTTAGTTGCCCACAGCATATGGAATCTTCCCAGACCAGAGATCAAACCTGTGTCTTCTGCATTGATAGGTGAATTTTTACCACTGTGAGAAATGCAGATTATTCTTTAAGTTACCAAATAAGATGTCAGAGACTCTTGTTTTTGAAACTAATATTTTATAACTGAAATCAAGACACAAAGTGTTTTTCTATCATTATTTTGACTTTAAAAGTAGCCCTTCTAGGGAATTCCCTGGTGTACAGTGGGTAAGAACCCCCTGCCAAAGTAGGGAATGTGGGTTTGATCCCTGATCCCGGAAGATTCCACATGCCCCAGAGCAGCTAAGCCCATGCACCACAGCTGCTGAAGCCTGCACATGTGGAGCCCATGCTCTGCAGCAGAAGCCACCACAATGAGAAGCCCATGCACCGCAGCGAAGACTAGCCCCCGCAAGCCAAAACCAGAGGAAGCCCGTGGGCAGCAATGAAGACCCAGTGCAGTCCAAAATAATTAATTATTTTTTAAAGTAAGAAAGTACTTTTTTCTTCACAGAGTTCTAATAGAAAGTAGAGGGTGGGCTTCAGGGCAAGTATTTAGGGCAATCTGAAGTTACTGGCGAATTGTGTTGAGGTAATTTAAGAGATGTTTATAAAAGAAGATAGGAAAATCTGAGAATTAAACTGCCTAAACTTTTGCCTAAGACCAGTGCTGGGACCAGCAAGAAAAAAATTTTTCTTTCTCTTCTTGCTTGTCCATGCATTAGAAGGAGCCCTCCTGTCACTAAAAATGCTGACTAGCATGACTTCAGTGGCTACCAAGAAACCTAAACCCCACTGAAAATACTGGAAACTGGAAAACATTTGCTATAAAAATAAAGACCTATTGGAACATGACCTGTTCATAAATTAAGGACTGCCTATACTGTTGTTTCTTTTCATTTTAAAAAAGGTCTTCAGATAAAAATGTGGACAGGCAGTAAGTACTACTGTTGTGACATTACCCATTGGTAATGTTAGCCATTTTGTTCTTGGTTTTTCTTTTAGCTGCACTGCAAGGCTTGCAGGATCTTAGTTACCCAACCAGGTATTGAACCTATGCCCTCAGCAGTGAAAGCATAATCCTAACCCCTGGACACTAGGGAATTCAAGTGTTACCTGTTTTATACCAGTGACTTTCACATTGCTGATGTCAATCAATTTCTATTTTACCTGAAATGATTACTTAAGTTTTTCTTGATTTTAGTTTTAATACAGATGTTTTCACTATTGGGTTTATTATTTATTTTTATAAATATACGAAATAAATGTAGATCATATATTTTATGTTATTTTTAATACTATTTTAAAATCAGATTTTATCTTTTTTTATGAAGAGTCTTTAACAAAGGTATTCCTTGGGGATAACATATTAAAGTCATATTTATTGTGTTACTTACTATAGTTCAGAACTATCCAAAAAATATATCATTTATATAGGCATTGACATAAAAGTGAATACTTAATCATGAGAAAAATTCCAGTCAAATTAGTGATCACTATCACCTTCAACATTTCATTGACAGTGTGCATTTGTGCAGTGTTCAATTTGTAGTGTTGTTCTTTTTGAAACTTGTCTCAACTACAAATACACTTTGAAAATTAAAAGTAGTTAAATGCTCCTCATTCAGGGGGAGTTAGTTTTAAAATTATTGAAGACATGAAGAAGCCTCTTATTAACTATAAAGCTGGTGGAACATGAAGATTAAAAGCAATCTGAATATTCCAGAAAGACTTAGTAACATCTTGTATATTTATCTTTTTCTTGCAGTGACTACATTGCAGCTGAAAGAGGAGTTGATAGATGGAGAAGATTATAGTTTCCTCCAAGGAGCATCTGATCAGGAAAGCAATGGCTCTGCCAACTTTTACATCAAACAAGAGCCTTGAGGTTGTTCAGAAACTGAGGGTGGGAGGGAAAGAATTTTACACAGGACTGATTTTATAATCNAGTTGCACATGACCAGTTCTTTAATATACTTGGTATTTGAGAAATTTCCTTTTTCATTCAAAACATTGAATGCCTTCGTTATTTTTTCTTTGTAATTGTTTTTTGGCCGCACCTGGTGGCAGGAGGGATCCCAGTTTCTGGACCGGGGATTGAACCTGCGCTCCTTGCAGCGGAACTGCGGTCTTAACCACTGGACAGCTAGGGAAGTCCCTTGAGTGCCTTCTGTAAGCAGTCAAAGGCCCCAGGGAAAGCTGGATCAGTTCCTCCCTCCCAGAACCTTATTCTCATAAGGTAAGCCAGCAGGAGTGACGGAGAGTTCTGAACATGTAACCAAAAACTTCCAAGAACAACGCTGGCACAGAATAAGCCTGCATGCAGCTGCTGCTGCTGATCACAAGCTCCTCAGCCAGGGTGCATGGGGGTCAGGGATGGGTGCCCCCCATTAAAATGCAGACCCCAGGTCTGCCTCAGGATCTGCTAATTGTAGTGAAATTGCTACTAAATGTAGTGAACGCATGCAGCATATATAAACATGAGATTCATTTGAAACTAAAACATGACTTAGAAAATGTTACATTTCTTGTCAGTTCTTAACTTGAAGTTAGAATCCTGACATATTTTATACTGAGCTATTGATATATTTGAAGAATACAAAGAATAGCAAGGAGAGATAAAAAAAAAGCCTTCCTCAGTGATCAGTGCAAAGAAATAGGGGAAAACAATAGAATGGGAAAGGCTAGAGATTTCAAGAAAATTAGAGATGCCAAGGGAACATTTCATACAAAAATGGGCACAATAAAGGACAGAAATGGTATGGACCTAACAGAAGCAGAAGATTATAAGAAGAGGGGGCAAGAATACACAGAAGAACTGTACACAAAAGATCTTCATGACCCAGCTAATTGTTACATTTCTTGTCAGTTCTTAACTTGAAGTTAGAATCCTGACATATTTTATACTGAGCTATTGATATATTTGAAGAATACAAAGAATAGCAAGGAGAGATAAAAAAAAAGCCTTCCTCAGTGATCAGTGCAAAGAAATAGGGGAAAACAATAGAATGGGAAAGGCTAGAGATTTCAAGAAAATTAGAGATGCCAAGGGAACATTTCATACAAAAATGGGCACAATAAAGGACAGAAATGGTATGGACCTAACAGAAGCAGAAGATTATAAGAAGAGGGGGCAAGAATACACAGAAGAACTGTACACAAAAGATCTTCATGACCCAGCTAATCACAATGGTATGATCACTCACCTAGAACCAGACATTCTGAAATGAAAAGTCAAATGGCCCTTAGGAAGCATCACTACAAACAAAGCTAGTGGAGGTGATGGAATTCCAGTTGAGTTATTTCAAATCCTGGAAGATGATGCTGTGAAAGTGCTGCACTCAATATGCCAGCAAATTTGGAAAACTCAGCAGATGGCACAGGACTGGAAAAGGTCAGTTTTCATTCCAATCCTAAAGAAGAGCAATGCCAAAGAATGCTCAAACTACCACACAATTGCACTCATCTCACACGCTAGTAATTAATGCTCAAAACTCTCCAAGCTAGACTTTGAACAGTACATGAACCATGAAATTCCAGATATTCAAGCTGGTTTTAGAAAAGACAGAGGAACCAGAGATCAAATTGCCAACATCCATTGGATTATCAAAAAAGCCAGAGAGTTCCAGAAGAACATCTATTTCTGTTTTATTGACTATGCCAAAGCTTTTGACTGTGTGGATCACCAAAAACTGGAAGATTCTTGGAGATCGAATACCAGACCACCTGACCTTCCTCTTGAGAAATCTGTATGCAGATCAGGAAGCAACAGTTAGAACTGGACATGGAACAACAGACTGGTTCCAAATACAGTTATATTACAAGGCTGTATATTGTCACCCTGCTTATTTAACTTATATGCAGAGTACATCATGAGAAACGCTGGGCTGGATGAAGCACAAGCTGGAATCAAGATTGCCGGTAGAAATATCAATAAACTCAGATATGCAGAGGACACCACCCTCATGGCAGAAAGCAAAGAACTAAAGAGCCTCTTAATGAAAGTGAAAGAGGAGAGTGAAAAAGTTGGCTTAAAGCTAAACATTCAAAAAGCTAAGATCACGGTATCTGGTCCCATCACTTCATGGCAAATAGATGGGGAAACAGTGTAAACAGTGACAGACTTTTATTTTTTGGGCTCAAAATCACTGCAGATGGTGACTGCAGCCTGAAATTAAAAGACTCTTACTCCTTGGAAGAAAAGTTATGACCAACCTAGACAGCATATTAAAAAGCAGACATTACTTTGCCAACAAAGGTCTGTCTAGTCAAGGCTATGGTTTTTCCAGTAGTCATGTATGGATGTGAGTTGGACTATAAAGAAAGCTGAGCACTGAAGAACTGATGCTTTTGAACAGTGGTGTTGGGGAAGGCTCTTGAGAGTCCCTTGGACTGCAAGGAGATCCAACCAGTCCATCCTAAAGGAGATCAGTCCTGAATATTCATTGGAAGGACTGATGTTGAAGCTGAAACTCCAATACTTTGGCCACCTGATGCAAAGAACTGACTCATTTGAAAAGACCCTAATGTTGGGAAAGATTGAAGGCAGGAGAAGGGGACAACAGGATTTTTAGATGGTTAGATGGTTGGATGGCATCACTAACTAACGGACATGAGTTTAAGTAAACTCCAGAAGTTGGTGAAGGTCAAGGAGGCCTGGCATGCTGCAGTCCATAGGGTTGCAGATTCAGACACAACTGAGCAACTGAACTGAACTGATTGATGTATTTGTCATTGTCTTATAGTATAGCAATGTGCACAAAAAACAATGTTGAGAGAATTCCCTGGTGGCATTCTGGGCTTTCACCGCAGTGGCCTGGGTTCAGTACTTAATTGGGGAACTGAGAATCCCATGGCAAAAGAAACAAACCACACAGTGTTAAGTCTTTTATATGGAAGTGACATAAAAAGCTGTCACCGGTTTCCAAAAAGAGCTATTCATAAACCCACACATTTCTACAGTCTCATTTTTAAGGCAAAATCCAAATGATAATGATAGGTACTGTTTGGTATCATTTTACAACTGTGCCAATCCAGTAAAATGAACCTTAAAAACAGACAATATAGATTTTGTAACCACTTAACTACTTTAGCCCAGGGAATAATCATAATAAATATCCCACCCTAGAGTAGAGTAAGAAGGGAGGTAGGATTGCAGGGAAATTTGTATACCAGCCATGGGCCAGGCACTAGGTTAAACAGCTTTACATGCATTATTTCATTTAACCCTGCATTGCCATGGTTATCATCCTCATCTTACAGATATCCTTAGGTTTCCATTTTCCACCACTTCAACTTGCCCAGTTTGCAGTCAACAAGAGCGTAAATCTGGACAGCTTGCCTAGTCTGTTTCATCCTACGAAGTTGCAACCATTTTTCTGCATCCACTAAATGGTTGAGATCTTACGGTGTCCATTATTTCCTCGTTAGTTTGCTCAGGTACACAGCCAGTGCCGCACTTGTCCTCTTCAGCCTCACTGCTTTCCTTCTAGTCTGGAAGTATACTAGGTGCTGCGAAGGATCAGATGAGTTTTCCATAACAAGCAGAATTCATTCATTCTGGATAACACTACAATAGCCAGGGGACCAAGTCACTTCTTCCAGCTTAGTAACGAGTAATCACGGGAGGCTGTATGCAGTTTTTAAAGGCTTTATTGGTAAATATGTTTTAGGAAATAAACATCCATCCTACTGCTTCCATATCAGTGGAATGAAGAGCTGTGCCCAGGAACACAGGAAGTGGTGCCTGAAGGGACTGATGCACCTCTTACTCATATATCCAGTCAAAAGCACAAGACTTGTATTCAATCAATTCTTCGGGCTTAAACCACAAGCTGATTTCTTTCTCAGCACTTTTTACTGAATCACTGCCATGAATGATGTTCCTAAGGAGAATAATTACTAGTTACCACATGTTAAAGTGCAAGAAAGTCTGTTTAATGGATGAAACAAAGGAGAGCCACTAAAGACTTTTTCAGCCCGTTGCCCCTTGAAGCAGCTGATGACCTCTTAAAAGCAACTGTAAAACTATAAAGGTACTTAACTCAAAAGCATCCCTTGGTTCAACTTTATTATGTTTCTAAGTTTTCAAAACAGTGCTTGTACCCAAGATTGCCATGCCACAAAACATTCCTTCTCATAGAGGAATATCTAGACCAAACCCCAAACTACATATAAAATATTATAACAGCCATTTCTGCTGTATTTTGTTACATTAGTTTGTAAGCCCAACCAAAACATTCACACTTACTGAGACTCCTTTTATTTCATTTGAATCTCATAACTGTAAAATTTTTGTAACATTTTGTGTAAGTGAGAGAAGCAAAAAGGCTAAAAGTGACACACCCTTGGACACAGTACCACAGGGCAGAGCCCACACTAAAAACATTCCTTGCCCCACTCTTTGCACTTTCTGTTGTCACAAAGGACCTAATGGCAACTCCCTTGTGCAGTGTCTTGGGTTAAATTTTAAGTAGCCTAGAGAAGTAACTATTTAAGAAAGCATTCATCCAATAATAATTACCACCTAATTTAAACATTCAAGTTTTTCTAAAATTGTAATATGCCGAAAATATATGCTTTAAACCCAAAGTAAGTGGCTTTGAGGCAAAGTGATTAACGCTCCTTAGAACTTACCTGCCAACTTGAATGCAGAAGTCACCACGAATGGTGCCTGGCTTGGAATCTGCTGGGTTGGTCTCCCCTAGCATCACTCGTCCTGTCTTCACTACATTCAGGCCCTCCCAGACCTTGACAGGAGGAAAAAGAAGTAGATCAGTTCTGCCATCAGGACCACTGAAAACATTTACCTCTACCTAATAGCACACACTGATCATTGCAAACACCGTTTTCGAACAAGGCAAGATACAATTCTATATATGGACATCACCAGATGGTCAATACCACAATCAGATTCTTTGCAGCCAAAGATGGAGCAGCTCTATATAGTCAGCAAAAACAAGACCTGGAGCTGACTGTGGCTCAGATCATGAGCTCCTTATTGCAAAATTCAAGCTTAAATTGAAGAAAGTAGGGAAAACCACTAGGCCATTCACATACTACCAAAATCAAATGCCTTACAATTATATAGTGGAGATGACAAATAGAATCAAAGAGTTAGATCTGGTAGGGAGAGTTCCTGAAGAACTATGATCAGAGGTTCATAACACTGTACAGGAGGCAGTGACCAAAACCATCCCAGTGAAAAGAAATGCAAGAAGGCAAACAACCAGAATGAGGAAGCCTTACAAATAGCTGAGAAAAGAGAAGCGAAAGGTACACCCAGCTGCATGCAGAGTTCTAGAGAATAGCAAGGAGAGACAAGAAGGCCTTCTTAAATGAACAGAGGAAAAAATAGAATGGGAAAGACTAGAGATTTCTTCAAGAAAATTGGAGATACCAATTTTTCATGTAAGGAAGAGCATGATAAAAGAAACAGTAAGGACCTAATGGAAGAAGAAATTACGAAGTGGCCAGAATACACAGAACTACACAAAAAAGGTCTTAATGACCCGGATAGCCACCATGGTGTGGTCACTCACCTAGAGCCAGACATCCTGAAGTATGAAGTCTTAGTGGGCCTTAGGAAGCATTATTATGAGCAAAGCTAGTGGAGGTGATGGAATTCCAGCTGAGCTATTAAAATCCTAAAAGATGGGGCTTCCTTGGTAGCTAATGATAAAGAATCCATGTGCTAATGCAGAAGACACAGGTTCAGTCCCTGATCTGGGAAGATTCCACATGCCACAGGCAGCTAAGCCTATACGCCCAAACTACTAAGCCTGTGCTCTAGAGCGTAGGAGCAGCAACTACTGAGCTCACGTGCCACAACTGCTGAAGCCCAGGCACTCTAGACCCATGCTCCGCAACAAGAGACGCCACTGCAGTGAGAAGCCTGAGCACCGCAAATAGAGGAGCCCCTGCTTGCTGCAACTATAGCAAAGCCCTCGCAGCAAGAGACCTAGCACAGCCAAAACCAAACATTATTTAAAGAAAAAAAATCCTAAAAGGTGATGCTGTTAAAAGTGCTGCACTCTATATGCCAGCAAATTTGGAAAACTTAGCAATGGCCACAGAACTGGAAAAGGTCAGTTTTCATTCCTATCCCAAAGAAGGGCAATGCCAAAGAACATTCACACCTACTATACAGTTAAGCTCACTTCACATGCTAGCAAGGTAATGCTCAAAATCCTTCAAGTTATGCTTCAACAGTACGTGAACTGAGAACTTGAATTGTACAAGCTGGATTTAGAAAAGGGAGAGGAACCAGAGATCAAATTGCCAACATTTGCTGGATCATAGAGAAAGCAACAGAGTTCATAAAACATCTGCTTCATTGATTACACTAAAGCCCATGACTGTGTAGATCACAACAAAGTGTGGAAAATTCTTAAAGAGATGGGAATACCAGACCACTTTACCTGCCTCCTGAAAAACCTATATGCGAATCAAGAAGCAACAGTTAGAACCAGACATGAAACAACGAACTGGTTCCAAATTGGGAAAGGCACACCACAAGGAGGCCATATATTATCACCCTGCTTAGTTAACTTATATCATGTGAAATGTCAGGCTGGATGAATCAGAAGCTGGAATCAAGATTGCCGAAAGAGGGGGGAAAAAGAAAAAGATTGTCGACAGAGATCAACCTCAGATATGCAGATGATACCACTCTAATGGCAGAAAGTGAAGAAGAAACAGAGTCTCTTGATGAGGGTGAAAGAGAGTGAAAAAGCTAGATTGAAACTCAACATCAGAAAAACTTAACATCATGGCAGCCAGTCCCATCACTTCATGGCAAAAAGAAAGGGAAAAAGTGGAAGCAGTGACATTTTATTTTCTTGAGCTCCAAAATCACTGCGGATAGTAACTGCAGCCATGAAATTAAAAGACACTTGCTCCATGGAAAACTATGACAAACCTATTTCAGTCATGTGTGACTCTTTTGACAGCCTATTAAAAAGCAGAGACATCACTTTGCCAACAAAGGTCCGTCTAGTCAAAGCTATGGTTTTTACAGTAGTCATGTACAGATGTCAGTGTTGGACCATGAAGAAGACTTGAGTGCCGAAGAATCGATGCTTTCGAATTGTGATGCTAGAGAAGGCTCTTGAGAGTCCCTTGGACAGCAAGGAAATCAACCCTGAATATTCATTGGAAGGACATGCTAAAGCTGCAATACTTCTGCTACCAGATGCGAAGAGCCAATTCATTGGAAAAGACCCTGATTCTGGGAAAGACTGAGAGCAGGGAAGGCGGTGACAGAGGATGAGATGGTTGGATGGCATCCCTGACTCAGTGGACATTTTGCACACTGTGAGATAGTGAAGGACAGGGAAGCCTGGTGTGCTACGTTCCATGGGGTTGCAGAGAGTTGAATGCAACTTCAACTGAATAACAGTACCACACATCAATCGGACCGATCAGTGACCTGATTATCAACCAACCCCAGAAGTAATAGGGGCTGATATAAAATACTCCATATTCCATCCCAAGTGTATACAGAGAAAAGGTCTGCCCAACTTGACTTCCTAGATTGACTGAAAAAGATTAACAAGACTGAAGAACTCTTGTGCGGTCACAAACTCTAAAAAAGTAATGATGAAAGGGTAAAGAAAAGTGACCAGACTAGAACAGGATCAGTGGGAAGGGCATCATAGAAGACTGGTAGAGCAAGACATGGCAAAAACTGACATGAACAGGGAAAGTGTATTCCAGGGAAAAGCAGAAAGAAGGTCACTGTCAAGGAACAGGAAGTCGGTCTTAACAATTTTACTGAGTCTGTATTATACCCCCTGCTTCTATTCACTTCATTTCCAATTGGATGTTAATGCCACATTAAGAAATAGACCACTTCATTTCTAGCATAGGATTAAAAGAACTTTTTTTGTCTGATTCTTGCTTCCTTTTTCCTCTCAAGCTCCCAGTTGCTTTGTAAACTAACCACAAGCAGGCTGCATTTGTAAAACAAGGAATTTGGGGTATCTGGAGATAAAGGGAAATGAAGACATTGAGCAAACCCAGTTAACTATCAGCTTTATTCTTCTACTTGGTTCCACCTCCTCCACCAGGAGAAACTTACCATGGCCACAACTGGCCCTGAGTTCATATACTTCACTAGGCCCGGAAAGAATGGGCGGTCTTTCAAGTCAATGTAGTGCTGCTTCAGGAGTTCCTCAGAGGCCTTGGCATTGAAGAGAAGGTACCAATTAGGAATTAAACTCCTCAGACGTCCTCCCTACCCCAGTAACTTGGTAGGTTCTCGAAAAGTCTGTTATGTATTTAAGTTCACATTCATAGATGTGTTTATTTTTAAACCCCATCCAAACCATGAAACTGACAGTTTATTAGCAGAAAGATTCTTCTGATCATGAACACACACTATCATGTCAATGACCTTGTAATACAGATGTTATAATCCTTAAAAGAAGGTGGTTATGGAGTTAAGTGTTGGCTGCAATCAAAGGAACTACTCCAAACAGAGGTCATATAAAATCCTCTGGCCCTTTCATAATGCCCTTTTAAACATTTCTGATGTTTAAACAGAACAAATCTTCTGAAAGAGCTCTTCGCTGAGAAGCTTGGTTTAAAATTCAGTTCTTAGATATGTATCCCCTGAGGTCCAGAATTGTGCCCCAAATTTAATGTGGAAAATAAAGTTGTCCTATGCCAAAGGAAGCCTGCAGGGAAAGGGCAGAGGAAGGGACTGCTGCTGCTGCCAAGTTGCTTCAGTCGTGTCCGGCTATGTGCGACCCCATAGACGGCAGCCCATCAGGCTCCACCGTCCCTGGGATTCTCCAGGCAGGAACACTGGAGTGGGCTGCCATTTCCTTCTCCAAGAGGAAGGGAAGCCCCATCTAAAACCTCAATCATCTCAGAGTTGCAAAACTGAAGCACAAAAGGATTGCAGCCTCCATCCTGTGCCTGGGTGGACCCGCGTGGGCCCAGGACACAGGCCTTCTCCACTCCCTGCTGCCCTCCTGCGGCCCACAGCCCCATCGCAACCTGAGTCACATTACCTCCGCTTAAGCTTCCAAGGGTGCCCGCCCACACCCCGCCCCCGGGACCTGGGGAAGGGTCAGCGGGCCCCAGGCGCCCTGGAGAGGGAGGGGAAAGGAAGTTCTCGCGCGGGCCCTAGATCTGCCAGATTTTCCGACTCGGAAAAGGACGCGGATCGGCGCTGCGGGGAAGGAAAACCACCCGTGGCCATGCCGCAGCCGGGGGAAAGGGAGCGGGGCGCATCACCTGAAGGAACTTCATGGCCACAAGGCGGAATCCCTTCTGCTCGAAGCGCTGATGATCTCGCCCACCAGGCCGCGCTGCACGCCGTCGGGCTTGATAGCAATAAAGGTGCGCTCCGCGTGGGCCATGGTCCTGTGGGCGGCAGGTGCAATCAGAAACCGGTGTCCGCGCCCACACAGGCCTCAAGGGGACTCAGACGCCGGCCGGGAGGCCACGTGGCGCCCGCGCCTGCCCGCCCCAGCCCGCAGCCGTCCGCCGCTACGTGACTTTCTAGAAGACAAGCCCTACCCGCACCCAGCGGCCGCCCCTCGGACGTCCAGAGCTGCCGCGGAGGACAAGCGGCCGAATCTTGGGATAAAGCCAGGCCTGCGGGACCCAGGGGACGCTTGCGGGACGCAGGGAACGCCTGCGGCCCGGGACCCGCTTGACGCGGCGCGAGCAGGGAGGTGCCCCAGAGCGAGAAAGGGAGCGGAGCCGCAGCCTTACCGGTAAGGGGGTGAGCACGGGTGCGGGTAGCGATGACGGCCTGAGCCGAAAGCTGAGCAACTGACTTGGCTGGGAGCCCGCGGAGGAGGGGCCGGCAGTAGCCACACCCCGGACGACCCGCCGCCCAACCCGCGAGGCCGGACGCGTTCGGAAGACTCTGACCAGCCCCGAGCTTAAGGAAGAAGCTGGCTCGGGCTTCAGGGGCAGGAAGTGATTTTTTTTGCTACCCGGATGCTCCACTAGTAGAACTGCGCGAGTCCAGTCCAGCTCCTGTCCTCAGTATCTCCTAGTACTCAAATCGGAGAAGGCGGTGGCACCCCACTCCAGTTCTCTTGCCTGGAAAATCCCATGGATGGAGGAGCCTGGTACGCTGTAGTCCATGGGGTGGCGAAGAGTCGGACACGACTAAGCGACTTCCCTTTCATTTCTATGCCTTGGAGAAGGAAATGGCAACCTACTCCAGTTTTCCTGCCTGGAGAATCCCAGGGACGGGTGAGCCTGGTGGGCTGCCGTCTAGGGGGTCGCACAGAGTCGGACAAGACTGAAGCGACTTAGCAGTAACAGTAGCAGTACTCAAATATCTCCAGGTTTGCCGCTGCTGCTGCTACTAAGTCGCTTCAGTCGTGTCCGACTCTGTGCGAGTCACCCCCATTCACCCAGTACCCAGTGCTGCTTTCTCTCCTCCCTGTCTAGCACAAGCCCTTATCCTACGTGTGAAATCGGTTCCCCTTCCCTCCCTTCAAGCAAGTTGAGCCCTGCTTCAAGCCCTCTGTCTCCCATCGCGCCTCAACCTCACTTCTCCCCGCAAGGAGCCTCCGTCAGCATCGTCTTCAAACACCGTCTGACCCTCCGCCCTGCTTTGATTATTGCCTCTGCCTGGAGGATGGCATCCAAGGCTAATTTAACAAAATGCCCTGTGCCCGGTTCCTTCCTGCCTGTCTCTCCACCAACCTTCCCAACCCAGTTTAGCTGTCCTGATCCTGTTATGGAGTCCAAGCTCGCTCTGTTTGCCACACGACAGGCCAAGAGAGGAGATGTTGAGGCAGGAAAAACAGCTGTATTCAGAAAGCAGCTGACAGAGACGATGGCAGGCTAGCGCTTCAAAATAACCATCTTATGGATGCCAGGTTCTTTTACAGATCAGAGAGAAAGAAGCAATGAGGAACTAAAATAAAAAAAACCAGACTAGAGAGGGAGAGGCGGTGGGGAAGTAAAGTGAAAGGGTCTTCAGTCTTGCAAAACATCTCCAAGGGGATGGGCAGCCTTTGGCTGAGGTGTGTGAATCTCTATTCCCAGGTGGGCAGGGACTATCTGTCTCGCCAAGAGCTGAACAAAGGCACTTTCCTGTCAAGCAGAGGGGGAGGGTCCTCCAGGGAGGACCTTTATAATAATAAAGCAATGAAAATCAAGTCAAAAAACAATTTTGAACACGGAGTCAGAATTGGCTTTTTCCCTGCAACATTCCTTGGAGAAGGAAATGGCAACCCACTCCAGTACTCTTGCCTGGAAAATCCCATGGATGGAGGAGACTGGTGGGCTACAGTCCATGGGGTCGCGAACAGTCGGACACAACTGAGCGACTTCACTTTCACTTTTCACTTTCCTGCACTGAGAAGGAAATGGCAACCCACTCCGGTATGCTTGCCTGGAGAATCCCAGGGACTGGAGCCTGGTGGGCTGCCATCTATGGGGTCACACAGAGTCGGACACAACTGACGTGACTTAGCAGCAGCAGCAGCCAGTACTCTTGCCTGGAAAATCCCATGGATGGAGGAGCTTGGTAGGCTATAGTCCATGGGGTCGTGAAGAGTCAGACAAGAGACTCAGCAGCAGTAGCAGCAGCTACAACAGCTGCAACATTCCCAGCCTGAGATGATGGTCTCTTCTGCCCCAGCACTATTATGTGGCCAGGTTATACAGTTCAGTCTGAGACACACCTTTGATAAGATTCTAGATTCTCTCACAGAAATCAGGCCTGTCGTACATTTGCAGACAATCTCTATCTCCTCTCTGTCTGAAAAACCACTAGCTTTGGTGGTGACCAGCTTCCCCCCCTCCACCTCTCCTGCGGTGCTTACAGCCTGAGATGGGCAAACACTCTCTGCTCAGGGTGGTGAGCTAACCACAGGAACTGTGTGTCACCACCCTGGTAGACCTGGCGCTGCTCTGATAACCTGTGTTAGATGACTTGACAGTCCAGGCCTCTATTACTCCTTGCTGGCTTCCCAAACTTCTGGTTGCAGAGCATTAAACCACAGAACACTGGCAGTCTTCATTCTGGAGCAGGAACACCCAGCGTTCCCTTGGGCCCCGATCTGCAGCACACTTTTGAGTTTCCTTTCCAGAGTTATCAAATGTCAATTGTGCGAAAGAGTGGGAATTTCACGAATATTTCTCCGCAAAGCTGTTTGCTTCTTGGTCTGGTCACTAATACCAGCTTGTGGTTATAGTCAATAGCAGCCCTCTGCCTTTCAACTCTCCTCTTCTTTCTGGGAAGACTGGAGAAGGTGAAGGTGAAGGTGAAGTCGCTCAGTCGTGTCCGACTCTTTGCGACCCGTTGTCTGTAGCCCACCAATCTCCTCTGTCCGTGGGATTCTCCAGGCAAGAATACTGGAGTGGGCTGCCATTTCCTTTCCATGAAAAAACCTGGATATAACAAAAACTAGTTAGAACTGACTAGGCCCAAAATGGTGAAAGATTCAACTTCACTAGACCTTGAGCCTCGTTATACTCTCATTGTAATTCACTAGCATGCTAAATTGTTAGGGGAAGCACACTGACTGAAACCTTCCACCCTGGCCAGGCACCATAGTAACTATTTGCATAAGTTGTTTTACAACAGGAGGTCCTAGTAAGGAACATGGAACTAATAAGCCTCCACCAACCGGAAGAGTTCGGGAAAGGTCAAAAGGAGACACCACATGTCCGACCACCTCCTCAAATCCTTCTCTGTAGCCTCCATCTTGGCTGAACAAGGAGTGCACCGCCAGGAAGGACTCTGAGTCTAAATGATTGGCTAAAGACAACCCAGAAACTAATCCCATCACCATAAAACCCACGTGGCAGAGCAGACTGCAACCCACGTGGCAGAGCAGTTCTCCTGGATTCCCTTACCCTGCTGCTCTCCACCCGGGTGCCCTTTCCCAATAAAATCTCTTGCTTTGTCAGCCCATGTGTCTCCTCGGACAATGCATTTCTGAGTGTTAGACAAGCGCCCAGTTTCAGGCCCTGGAAGGGGTCCCCCTTCCTGCAACAAATGACACAAACACAGGCATCATGACAGTTCCAAGGCCAAGACTGAAAGGCCAAAAAGTGGGCAGTGGCCCAAATCATGGAAATCCCCACCCCTTCTCCAACGTGATTAGAATATTCCTTCTACTCTTTAGCCTATGGAAATACCCAGTCCATAAAAACTAACCACCCAATTGTAAGCAACCAGGCCCCCATGGGGCCTTCTGGGACAGACCTTCCCCCAGTATCTTCTGTTTAAGCTCCTCTCTGAAGTACTGAGATAATAGTACCTGATGCACATTTCCTGAATGGTTTTACACATGTGAAAGCCCCCACTAAATGGAAGATATTTAACTATTTGATGCCTAAGGAATATGTTAACTCCAGTGACACCACCCTGTTACCTCACAGTCAACCAATTAGCAATTGTGCACAAGCTGATCACACACCCTACAATCCCACTCCCTCACCTGACCTTTAGAAATGCTTTGCTGAAACCTTCTGGGAAATGGGGCAGGGGGTGGGGAGGGGTTCAGGGCCATGAGCCATCCATCTCCTTGCATGGCCCTGCAGTAAGTCTTTCTCTGCTCCAAACTCCAACATTTAGGTATTGTTTGGCCTAATTGTACATCGGGGACATGAGCACAAGTTCAGTAACAGAATGTGTACCTCTCAGCAAAACTGCTTTCACTTTACTATGGCTTGCTCTTAAATTCTTTCCTGCACGAGGCCAAGGACCTTCACTTGGTGGCCCATCCCAAGACCTAGGACAAGACCATCCTCTTGTGCCCCGTTTTCCTGCAGCATATTGAGGAAG
This sequence comes from Aepyceros melampus, assembly GCA_006408695.1. Taxonomy (NCBI): domain Eukaryota; kingdom Metazoa; phylum Chordata; class Mammalia; order Artiodactyla; family Bovidae; genus Aepyceros; species Aepyceros melampus. The sequence continues at coordinate 136,235 of SJXQ01003421.1, forward strand.
AACGTGGTTTTCTTGTAGCCACGCATTCCAGGAAACAAACTCATCCAGAAGGACAATGCAGATAGTGGAGTGTGGTTTATTACACTGGCAGGCCCAAGGCAGTCTCTTGTTAGCCAAGAACCCCGACCAGTTTTTGTGAAAACCTTATATACCCTAAGTGTACGTGTCCAAACCCATCCCCCCAAATTTCCTGAAACTAGTCTGAACAAAGAAAAAGAAAGATACAATCAAAGTTAACCCGTGATTCATATGCCTTCAGCCTAAGTAGTTAACAGTGGACAATTATCAATAGGCCTGTGGTCATACCCCAATGAGCATAATAGAATTTATGATTCTATTTGGTTATACAGATAATTAGGGTATTTTAGGCGAGGGAGAGTCTAGGTAGGGGCCCTGGGGCTCTTCCATCCAGGGGCCCTGGTTTTCCAGTTGGTATGTCATTTCCATAGATACTGGGCATATAGTTCCAAGTCCAGAGTCTGGCCCAAGATGGAGTCCTGCTTTCAAGATGGAGCCTGTTGTTTCCTCCTTCATTCTCTACCTCCCCACTTTTCCTTTGATATAAAAAAAAAACCCACTTAGTTCTCAGGGAAGAGCCCTTTTGCCTGCCCACTGGTACCCTTCACAAGATCCCATATTAATAAATCTACTTCTTAACCTTTGTCTCTTGCTGAATTCCTTCTGTGCTGAGATATAAAGAACCTGAGCTTCATTAAGTCCTGAGATGAGGTATGCAGTTTCACAACCCTCCTGTCTTACTACACACATATTCATTCCCCCAAAGTCCTGGTACTCTCTCTTGCCCCTCACCCACCCCACCATCCTTTGCATGAAATAGAAATACATCTAGTCCTCAGTTGCTCCAAAAGAAGGTGGCCCCAATGGAATAAATCCTTTCACAATGTATATTGTCTGTATACTTATATCAAATCATGTTGTACACTTTAAATATCTTACAATTTTGTCAATTATACCTCAGTAAAACTGATGGGGGGGGTGGGGGGTGCGGAGTCCAAGCAGGTATGGTACATGGAGGTGACGACAGTCGTAAAGCTCTAATCCTTGAGGTGGTCCAGGGACTCAGCCCCCTCCATCCAATCCAAGACAGATGTTACCACCCCTATATCCAGCTTCCAGCAAGTCGGGAAATAGGATTACCTCTTCTTTTGCAAAGTACGACCTTAAATTTACCATCTTCACTTTTTCACATCTCTTTGGCCAGAACTTGGTCCTGTGGCTCTATCTACCTGCAAGCTAATAAAATCAAGCTAATTAATATAACCATAGCTTCCCATACTTACCATTTCCTCCCTCCTTCTCTCTCTCTTTCTTGTGGTTATAACACAGATCTATCCAATCTAGCAAATTTGAAGTATACAGTATAGTATTGTTAATTGCAATCACAGTGATCAACATTAGATTTCCAGTTTGAACTTATAAATAAATAAATACATTTCCATACAAACACATCTTGTCTCTGTTAAAGCAACCAAATCAATATCCTAACAAATCAAAACTCTTTACAAAATAACTCTTTTAAGGTCATCTCAGAAATCCAGGCCCACTATTCACATAGCTTTTCTGTTTTGGAGTAGTTACAACTTCTCACACTCGCCCAAACACTGAATCCCTGAGAGCTTCTCAAGAGGAAAAAGATATTAATATCTTTTATGTACAGGGAATCCTTGATGTATATAGTACAGTTCGGGCAACTGAGCAGATCCCTGGCAGATAGCCATTGACTGGCTCAGTGCCAAGAATGGACAGAACGCAGGGAAAAGAGGGACAGGCAAAACAATGTGTGTATGTATGATCTCTCAGGCCAAAATAAGTAATTTATATTGTATTTACACTCTATTAGATTAGCCAAGTACCTAAAAAAAGAAAAGAATACAAAGCAATACAACAAAAGTAACTCAATGACTCTTTCCTTGAGATGAAACATTTTAATCTGATGATAGCATATAACACTGTACATGGAGCACCCACAGCTCCAAGAGTTTCCCTCCAGATGAAAAGCAAGTTCTCAGAAATAACCAGGTTTGCAATGGCCTGGTCCTTGCCTGCGGGAGGGAGGGAAACTAGCATGGGACGAGCACTGTGGTCTGCTTCCAAGTCACTCGTAGATCCAGTTCTGAGCACAGCTCTTGTAATTCACCAGTTCCTCAGGGTGAAACCACAAGGCAATCTCCTTCTCTGCACTCTCCACGGAATCACTGCCATGGATGATGTTCCTGGACGGGGAAAGAGATGGCCAAAACCAGGATTAAACTGCCCAGAAGCTCCCCTCATTCCCATTGCCAGAAAGCCTACAGCCACAAGAGCAGGATAAAAAAACAAAGCTCCATGCACATTATTCCTTGTCAAAAGAAGAAACCTATAATTGCCATCAAAGTAAGGATAAAGAATTCCCTTCACACATCCAGCCCTCTGGTGTTCAGCCCATCTGAACACTAATGCAAGCAGTGGGAGCCTTCAGGAAGACTCTGGCCAGGTTCTACTCTCCCAGCAGAGGCACAACCATAGTGATGACGATGAGCAAAAGCAGAGGGCCTGCAAAGCCAAACTAAGAAAGAGGGAAACAACAAACTCTGATTATAAATGGATCTGTATATGGCATCATGTCTACCCTTAGCTGCAGAAAACCAAATTCTTACTGTACCTAACTTGGATTTAGAAAAGAGTAAAATGCAATAACCCCTACCTGCCAACTTGGATGCAAAAGTCCCCACGGATGGTCCCAGGCTTGGAATCCGCAGGGTTGGTCTCCCCAAGCATCACTCGACCTGTCTTCACAACATTCAGTCCCTCCCAGACCTCCAAGGACAAAAGAAGATATGGTTAAGGAAAAAAAATCAATCTCAGCAGAAAATCTGAAAACTATTAATTCAAAAAGAAAATAAAAGGCTCTCATAAAATGGCATTCATTCATCAAACAAGTATTTATGGGGCATCTATTCCAGCACTGGGAATACTGGTCTTCCTGCACTCCTCTTGCTTTTCTGTCTATTCTTGACACAGCAGCCAGAGTGGACTTTTTAAAACACCAAGTGTAAAAAACTCCTACAGCCTCCTGGCAGTCATGTAGCACAGGGCCAAGACAGCCCCACATAATCTGGCCTCTGCCTCTGCCACTGAATAAATCACACCCAACCTTCCCTTTCACCCACCAAGTTTCATCTGTTCCAAATGTTCTCTTCTACTTCAAAAAGTTCCCCCTCCCAGGTTCTTTGCACATGCTATTTTCTTGGTTGAGAATGCTCTTCATTGTGAATTTGTGCCTAGCTGGCTCCTTCTCATGCAGATCTCAGTTTGAAAATCATGTTTCTTGACCACTCAATCTAATGTGGTCACTTCCTATTATGTCACCTTATTTCATTTCTGTGCATCACTAATCATTAGCTGATATGTATGATTTTTGGTTTCTTTATTATCTGCCCATCCTCCCTTTTCAGGATATATAGGCAAGGAAAGCTATGAAAACAGTTACCTATTTTTGTCTCATTCATGATTATATCCCCAAGCGTCTAAAAAAGAGCCTGGCACAAAGATGACAACCAATACGTACTCAGAGAAGAATTACTACAATAAATAAGGCACAATCTCTCTACCCTCCAGGAGCTTACAATCAGGCATTTCTCTCCTGATGTCTCCCAGATATGAGTCTTCAGCTCACCAAGCAAATGTATTTTGCCTTGGCGAGTCAGAAAACTCATACCCTAATTGTCCAATGCCCCAGTCTCAGCATCTTTGTATCAGTGAAGACCTCGCATTAGGAGCAGGAATCACAATATTCACTCTTTGCTCCCAACTGAGCCATTTGTATCAACATCCAAAACATGTACACTCACCATGGCGACCACTGGCCCTGAGTGCATGTATTTCACCAGGCCAGCAAAGAATGGACGGTCCTTCAGGTCAATATAGTGCTCCTTGAGAAGGTCTTCAGAAGCCTAGCCCATAAGATAGAGAAAGAAATTTCATTCCCAAACTATTTAAGAACCAGCAATTTAGTTATTTCCCACTCACCCATCCTGCTATTTAAAATGTGAGCTCTCAGCTCACTTGTTCTATTATAATCTAATTCACTCAACTTACCAGAAGGAAGAAGTGACAGGAACTATAAGTGCTCCAGCTTTGTACCAATTTCCCCCTATTGTCCTTGATTGATCAGCATAAAATTACAGAACATTAGAACTGAATCCAGCCATGGTATTTTAGACAGGAAAACTAACAATACAATGAATTTCCATTCCCAAACAATCCTCAACTAAAATGTTAGAGGGAGGTGGTCTCAGCATTGGATGAAAAGCAAATTGAACCAGGCCATTTCTCATCACATTTAAAAAATAACAAAGGCCCAGTGCAGTGACCATGCAATTTCCACAGGTTTTGCAAACCACCCAAAAGCGCATGCCATCTAACAATAAGTCGTTTTACTAAAGAATAAATCTTTCACGTTGCAAGGCTGGTATCTGGGAACAAATCAGACTAGTTATAGAGAGCAAACCATCTGCTTAGCAATGCCAACTCGACTCACCTGTGTTTCCTCTTTGCTACCACTTACATGCTCCTTAAGGGTCTAATGAGATCCCTTAGTTTTCCCAGTTCTGTAGTACCGCTTTGGACAGAATGCTGCACACTTCAGTGATACACACAAACGTGGGGATTTGCTGCCAAAAAGCACATCCTGAACACGCTATTGTTCAGCCCCGTTGATTATCTCTTGCCAAAGTAAAATTACACAGCCACACCATCACCCCGTTAGTATTCATCCTGACCCATCCCTCAATCCATATGGGAGACTTGCAGTGATTGTCTCCTGATGACCTTCCCTTACCAACATTCTTTTCATTCTATTAATTGGTGCTGGCTTTTTGTGTGTGTGGTGGGGGAGATGGGGGCAGGTGGGAGGGAACTCAAGTTTAGGAAAAAAAAAATCAGAGATGTGTATAAGAGACAGGTGTGGTGGGGGAGATGGGGGCAGGTTGGAGGGAACTCAAGTTTTCCTTCACATCAGATTTAAATAACCCTGTAGGCTCATGGCAGCTATCCCCTCTCCCATTCTTCACCAAGTCCAAGCCCTTGATAGGAAACAGTCTAAAGGACAAAATGTATGCACTTATGGGTCAGACGGCCCTGCGTGAAAATCCTAGCTATGTCACCAACTGGGTAACCACACGTTAATCAAACTCTCCAAGCCTCAGTTAGCTTCCTTATCGTTAACAAGCATGGGAATAGAAATAAATACCTCTCTGGGTTGTCATGAGAGCTAGTGAGAAAATATATATGTGCCCAAACATGGTAAATATCTGATCAATAATACTTTGATTTCACTTTACCTTCAAAACCTAATTCAGTATACACATTCTCTGAAAAGCACTGCTAGTCCAATACCTGGTTCTAATCATTCTATCATGCTATCCCCTCAGCATTAACAGCAGTCTGCTCCCTTTTATATTAACACACACTTTCTAAAACATCACATCGGAACTATAGTACAAATCAAACTAAATTTAAAATGCAATAGACGAGGAATTTCCTGGCAGCCCAGTGGCTAGAATTCGATGCTTTTACTGCCAGGGCCGAGGTTCGTTCCCTTGTCAGGGAACTAAGATCCCACAAGCCATGCAGCGCAGCTAAAAAATAAAATGCACTGGGGAAAGTCCAAAGTTGACTCTTTTTCTCTGATTTATTCACTAAAGTTGACTCTTAATAGGGAAAAAAAAGATGATCCCCTAATGTATTTGCTTTGAGAATTTGTTATTTCCCAGGTCTGTTTGAAGGGTTCTTGTCCAATCAATCCTTTGGAGTTTTTGAAATATTGCTTTGCAGGTATCTTGCAAGGGTGTCTGCTCTCTGTTTCAGGTGGGCCTCCCCAAGGGCACAGCCACAACTCTCCCCTATAAGCCCGGATAGCGCCTAATACATGCTAGACACTAGGCAGGTGGTAAACAATGATAAAAAGACTTCCTTGCTGAAAAATAATCTGCCTCAAATGGTGGGAGGTGGGGGCAAAGGTGAGGGTCAGGGAGTCTCTAAAATGATCTGCTCAGGAAGCTCAAGATCAGCAGCTCAAACAGGCCCAGGGCTTTGAGTCAGAAATCACTGTGCTACAGTAATATGTGGAACTCTGCACTGCCAAGAGAAAAGGGAGGCTACTTCTCGAAGTCCTGAATAACTCGCTTTATTCCAAGACTCAGTGGAGAGGCCACCGTTTCAGGATATTTATTTACCCTAAATGGAGAGGTCTAAAATGATCTGAAGGGAGAAAGAGAGAGGCTGGTCCCCTATTTCTATGAAGAATGAAGTCCACTTACCGCATGAATTTCATGGCAACAAGACGGAACCCCTTTTGCTCAAAACGCTTGATTACTTCTCCTATGAGGCCTCGCTGGACTCCATCGGGCTTGATGGCAATGAAGGTGCGCTCGCTGCTGGCCATGGTCCTGGGGATAGGCAGGTGGAGGCATGAAGCAACACTGAATATCCTGCCTACATCATTATCCTTCTCAAGCAGATTATCCCATAAAGCTGCTTTAAATCTGTGACATCAATTCCAGGACTCTCTAGTAAAAACCTAATTCCACCTCAGTCCCCCCATCTATGAATTCATATCCCGGAGTGGAGAAGGGTCAAAAAGCCAGGGTTATAAGTGCTATTTCATTTGATTTAATAAGTTTCTGTTAAGTCATATCAAGAGGATGTGACTGCCAGTTCACCCTCGATCTGGACCCAGGCGATCAGAGGCTCCTCGCTCCCTCCCTTGTCCTTGGAATATACACTCTGTACACTGTTCCCGTAGCAGGAGCCATTCAAGGATGCAGCTTTGAGAGAGGTAAGGTGTTATTGAGACCATCTGCACAGAACATGTGACTGAACCCAGTTAAGGTCTCTATATGAATTTTAAGATCCTGGTGGGTGGGTACAATGCAATCAGCCAAGATAAGCCTCATGTATATGTTCCCTGTCTTATTAAAACTGCCACCTTCCAACCTAGAGCGGTCTGCCCCTTTGGTCTCTGCTTGCCCTCTACGTACAAGGCCAATTTGTGAACTAACAATTGGTGAGCCAGCCAAGACTCTGAAGAAATGGGCCTTGAGAAAGAAGCATCCCTAGAGGAACTCCAAGCTGAACATCTAACTCTATGTGGGGAAGGTGGCCTGTATGTCTGATGCTTGTGGACCACTACAGGAGAACAGGGATGCCCCGAAAACCCTGGCTACTTTAACATGTTTGTTAGGGAAACTACACAGGCAACAAAGGAGAAATGAATGGCTGCCACAGCGAGCAAGCCACTGGCCACAGACACACTAGAGGCTGAAGCTTGAGTTAGCTGGAAGAGAGCTGAAGTTAGAGAAGAACATGCAGGTATCCACTGCTCTGCCAGCTCTGGGGCTGGGAGACAAGGTAAAAGAGCAGGCTGATAAGTTGGAAACCTTAGCTTTTAGGTAGCAAAGCTAGGAGAGCACAAGCTGCTGCAGATTAACGTCCAAGTGCTGTGACAAAGCCTGATTAGCACACTAAGAGACAGAATCCTTGGGAAAGTGAGAAGCACAAAGGGGAGGATGTTGTGGTGATTGACAATGAAACAGATGAAGCACCCGACGCTGTCCAACCCCTAATACAAAGAAAAATTTTAATCCGTAATTACCCTAGACTTACGGTAATAGAGAAATACACCCCAAAACTTCTAAGAGAAAACCTGCATTCTTTCTCTGTCTCTTGAAATTGTAAATCTTACCATGTGTTTGAAATGTAAATATCACAGGAGATAATTAAAACATCGCCCACAGATTGAAGAAAAAGGCTGGGGAGGGGTGTGAAAACAGTCTGCTATAAGACCGCTCTCCCACAAAATCTAGTCTTCAGCGTCCATCAAAGGCAAGTACAAAAAAAAAAACCTTTTTGGCCATGCTGCAAGGCTTGAGTGATCTTAGTTCTCCTTAGTTCTCCAACCAGAGACTGAACTCTTGCCCCCTGCAGTGGAAGCATGGAGTCCTAACCACTGTACCGCCAGGAAATTCCCAAATTTTTAAAGTCTTCTCTACAAATATTAGTAAAAGGCTGTAGCCATGTGAGTGGATACGTGATTCATGGCTAAAGTTTTGGAGAGACAGCTATGGATTCTTTGTGTCTGTCTGTATTTCATATGTCTGTGGATGTATGTTATATATATAGGTGATATATATATTTTTCTATCTCCAGAGAGTATTATCAAAATCAATTTGTAAAAAAGCTCTATTTAATTAGCCTAAAGAAAAATAAGCTTTGATGTCAATAGTGTACTTATGAAAGCTGAAACAACTTTCATGTGCTCAAAGGACAAAGTTTTGTTGGACTACTGGTCTGTTCCTTACGGGATGTGAGAGGCTTTTCTTTACCTTTTGAGTGACTTGCCTAGAAAAGGATTCTGTGTTTTATCAAAATTTCTTGTGTTTCTTGTTATCTTTCTCAGGTCTTTGATTCACAAAATTTTTTTTTTGTATTTGCCTTTGATGGACGCTGAAGACTAGATTCTGTGTGAGGGGGTCCTATAGCAGACTGTTTTCACACCCCTCCCCACCCTCTTTCTTCAATCTGTGGGCAATGTTTTAGTTATCACCTGTGATATTTACATTTCAAACACATGGTAATGTCACGCGAATGTATGTTCCTTGATTGTCTCGTCACAACAATGATTTGGAATGATGGACATTAAAGCCCCCTCGGCGTGTCACAGCTTTGAGGTCTCGGATAGACCGTGTTATAGTTCTCAGGTCTCGAACGGACCATGTTATAGCTCTTAGACAAATCAGTGTTACAGCTCAGTGTTACGGCTCTATTTTATTTAGAAAATAGCAGGAAAATCCATCTTCAAGGCGTGAGGGCACATCGATCTAAAGACAAGAGGGAAAGAGTGCCCCAGCTCACGGGGGTGGGAGGGGAGCTGGCTTTGGCCCCTCTATTTATGTTTCTCTCTCCCTGGGCCTGTCCTATGTAAATTGGGCCAGCCAGGAGTGTTGTTTGTTTTACCTGAGGTCTTCACTCCGGTCCTTGGACCTTTTTTTGTTTTATTTTCACAGGCTTTTCCCTTCCTTGTTTTGTAGCCACCGCCATTTTGGACTCCTTTTCCCTGTTCTACCTACCTAACAGTAAGATTTACAATATCAAGATAGAAAGAATGAAAGTTTTCTCTTAGGAGTTTTGGGGAATATTTCTCTACGGGTCTTTTCTATTAAAAGGGCTCAGTTTGGGTTGTTGTTGTTTTTTTTAATCAATTATGTAACTTTTTGTATTTGCTTTTGGAGTCTTTGTAACTTAAGTTAAATAGAAAACTGTTAATTCACAGTGACCTAAAATCCTATTTAATCATGTTTTAAAACCTTTTGGTATTTTTGATAAACTTCCAAAAATCTATTCCTATATAAAGTTTTGTTGACCTAGAACTAACTCTGGGATTTTCCAGAGAACCTCTAGAACAATTCAAAAGATATATTCTTTTTCCTTATAAAAAGAGATATTAATTAGCCTATTTAATATATTAAATTATATGGGAAGCATTATCAAATAAGAAGTGATGTTAAACTTTCTTTGGGGTCTATTTGTATGAAATTTCTAAAAATCTGCTATGTCTTGGTATAATGTTATCAACTATAATTTTTAAATGTGTATCCAAAAAAAATCACATTTCCTTATCAATTGACTTATAGTGAACTCTCATAAGATCTTTAGCTATAGCCATTTAAAAGGTTTTTTTGGTCATTTACAGTCATTGTTTTACTCTGATGATTTGCAAAAGTGTTTCATCTTGGACTTCCCCGGTGGTCCAATGGTGAGGAATCCGCCTGCCAGTGTAGGGCACGCAGGTTCGATCCCTGGTCCAGGATTCCATATGCCACAGGCAACTGAGCCTGCGCACCACAACTACTGATCCCACGAGTCACAAGTACTGAGCCCAGGTGCCGCAACTACTGAGCCTGCATACCCTAGAGCCTATGCTCCAAAGAGAAGTCACTGCAACGCAAAGCTCAAGCACCATAACTAGAATAGCCTCCGCTCACTGCAGCTAGAGAAAGCCTGCATGCAGAAATGAAGACCTGGTATAGTGAAAAAGAAATTATTATTTTTTTAATGTGCTTCAACTTCAAGGATATTTATGGAAAACTTTTTACAAGCATAAGTTACTGATAACTAAGATCAATTTGCCTTCATGTGAGAGGGGCAGTAATGGACGTTTCAAGAACTTCCCCATGGCTACCTGCACAACCCCACATGCCTTGGGTGATAGCCCAAGACTTGTCCCTGTTTCCTTTCCCCACTTCAATAAAACAGGTCCATTACATCAATGATATGATAATGTTAACATGTGATGACTTGCCCCTGCTGTAGGACACTCTGCAGGCTTTGTCGGAACATCCATGAGGGAGAGGTGGACAGCGCATTCACAGAAAATTCAAGGCCCAGACACCTTGGTAAAGTTTTTGGCAGTCCTTTGATCAGATAAATTGTCCCAGAAGTTGTCACTGATAAGGTACAAGCTTATCCAACCCCTAAGAACATGAAACAGGTACAAGGCTTTGTAGGAATTTGCAGGTTTTGGAGGACCTTTATTCCCCACCTGGCACAGTGCCTCCATCCCTTATATCACCTGGTAAAGACAAGGCATACGTGGGACTGGGGATTACAGCAGCAGCCTTATTAGAGCAGCAGATTATTTTGCCTTTGAGATGGCAATAAATACTAGTGAAGCAAATTAAAGCTCTGGGCACTTCCCAAGCTGGGCTACCATTTGAGTTAGACGTACCTATAATTTCGGAAGGTCTGAGTTGGGCACTGTGGCAGAAAAGGAGAGTATCCCTAGGATTTTGGTTCCAGCTCTGGAAGAGGGCAGAAACCCAATACACCCCACAAAGCAACAGCTTCTAGCACTGTACACAATGCTCCTCTGGGCAGAGCTTCTCACAAAGGAACAGCACATCATGGAAAGAACTTCCCTTCCTTTGAAGGGGTTGTTAAGAATAAGTTCCATCTACCTACCTCTGGCTCAAATCCTCACAATGACTAAATGACCTGTCCATTTGTAGCAGATGAGCACCTTATCACCAGTCCACTGTCTCTAGAAATGTGGGCGCTCCTAGGCCCTATCCCTGGAGGAGGAAATGGCAACCCACTTCAGTATTCTTGCCTGGAGAATCCCATGGACAGAGCCACCATCTTGGTTCCCTCCATTGGCCTGGAGGACATTAAAACATAGAGACAGGCCCTTACTCAGTTCATCCAGCAAGTCTTAAATGACGTGTGCAAAGCCCATCTTAACCGAATACTAAAATAATCTTTAATGAGAAAAGCTGTTCTCTAAAACAGAATAGCCTTGGACGTTATTACTGCCTCTTAAGGGGACTCAGTAAATCAATGGTTCAAATTATGGGGTTCTTGATGGAGAAAACTGTATTTATTTTGAGAATCATCTTAATCTGTCTTTTCTCTTGCACGTGCCTTTATATTGTTGCTGTGGCATCTGCCTCCACTGCAGTCAGATAGCTGCCAAACAAGCCACCTCCATGTGGCAGAACCACTTGCTGACTTCTCAGGGCACACTTCTGACCCTGCAGAAGGAGAGGGGATGAGATTGTAAGGGCTGGTCACAAGGGATGGAGTATTGGAGGAGGTTTTGACCATCAGTTGACACTCCAGCTGATCCCAGCAATTGCAAGCTCCTCTGCCTCTGTCCTTGGGATTTACACTCTGCCTACTGTCCTCACATTAGGGGCTGTTCCAAGGACAGCAGCCTTGAGAAAGGGGTTGTTGAGACCATCTGAACTGAACCATGTGATGGTACCTAGTTAAGGCCTCTATATATAATTTTAAAATTCTGGTGGACAAGAGCAGAGATCTACTCATCTTGCAACCACCCAAGACAGGCCTCAAACTCTGTTGCTCATTACAGCTGCCACATACCAATCTGAGTGGTTGGCCTTTCTTTTGTCTTCCTTTCCTTCTGTGTACAGGAGCCAGTTTTCAAACTCACACAGTATTGTGTACCCAATACTGTGGCAGAACTAAAGCAGGAGATTTTTAAAAAGATACTATCTTTCTTCACTATCCAGATGAGGGAAACCACAGTGATAATGTAAAGGGCAGTCTGAAATGTGGTTTGACCTACTGCCACAGTCATGGTTTTAGACCTAGAAGGGGTATTAGAGATTCTTTCATTACAATCTTCTTTTACAGATGAGGAAACAGACTCAGAACACCAGAATGAGGACCAAAATCCAGATCACCCAACCCTATGCAACTTATGCTATGTCATGAGACATAAAGCATATTCTGACTAACCAATAAACAGTGGATTGTGGGAACACTAAAACCATGAGTAATATCTGACATGGGACATCACACTGGAAGGAAGCCTAGAGAGAACCAATTCTAGACTTTTCCTTTTACAGAGAAGACTGGGCTCAGAAACTGATCTACACCACAAGATGAGAAAGGAGTCCTCTTATCTTGAAAGACAATCCCTCTGGCAATTTCTGGCTCTCTCTTCCTGTACTTTAGTTACCTCTTATTACAGCACTGTAACAATATATTTGAATTTTCTGTTTATCTGTCTTTCCACTGGCCTGCTGCATCTATACAGGGATGGTTTACTTCTGTGTCCTGCTACCTAGCCACAGGGCCTAGCACTCAATAAGAGCAAAGAAAATCTCTAAAATGATAATCACTCTGCACCTCCAAGAAAAAAAGACGAAGCCCCAAATCTGGTGGAGAACTCCTAGTGGAAGCTTAAGATAAGCACCGATTCCCCAGGAGAAAATGGGACTAAAGCGCCACAAACAGTCCCTATGGACACACACCGACACACACAGCTGTCATTCATTCTGTGTGTGTGCAGGTGCATGCCCAGTCGTGTCCCACTCTTTGCGACCCTGTGGATTTTAATCCGCCAGGCTCCCCTGTCCATGGGATTTTCCAGACAAGAGTACTAGAGTGAGTCATTTATTGCTGCCCAGAAACAAGACACAACCCCTACAGTCGCGGAGAGGCAGCCACCGGCAAACCTAAGTCCACGTGGCGTTGGACGTGAGCTGACAGGTTTGGACGAGTAGTCAGGCGCTTCCCTCCGATCCGATCCCCCGGCCAGCTCTCTAAGCAGAACAAGTCCCACCTCTTCACCTCCTCCTTCCCAGACTCCACTCGTTTCCCTTTCCTCTCAGGAGCCCGAACTCTTCTTACCAACCTTCCTGCTACCTGGGCTTCAACACCGTCTGCGGCCGCCGGCACCGGAAACGCGCCCAGGTCCTCCAGGTTCCTGGCACCCACCCGCCCGGAACGCTTCTGCCTAGATCGGCTGCAGGAGGGCCCGTTTTGCTGAACACCGCTCGCCTACGCTTCCTCCCGACAGTCCGGCGTCATTCTAGCGAGCAGCCGCTAGTCTTGTTTTTCCCTGCTCTTCCGGCAAGCTACCTCCCGCCATTTTAAAATTTTATTTTTTTCGTTAAGATTCTTTGATTCACTTTCTTTTTTTTCTCGACCAAATTGGCTCCCGAGAGGTGGCGCTCACGCGAAGTCTGAAGAGCTTCTGACCTAGAAGTAGACCGTAGCCCTGTTTTTACATTTACTCGTTCTTTCCAGCCTGCCAAGCACATGTACTTATCCAAGTACCGTCTGTGTACCAGGCGCTGTTTCAGGGTCTGGGGTATGGCAGTAAGTTTTCTTGAAGCTGGCGATGGGATTGAGAATGGGGATAAACAATAAGCAAATGAGCAAATTCGTATGCAATATATTATCTGTATACTGTTTTTAAAAGCAGGATTGAGGGGAAAGTTGAGAAGTAAACTAAAGGCTCAAGGAGGGACTTTCCTAGTGGCACAGTGGATAAGATTCCGCCTGCCAATGCAAGGCACAATGGTTTGATTCCTGGTTCAGGAAGATTTCCCCATGCCAGGAGGAACTAAGACGGGGTGAACCACAGCTGTTGAGCCCGCCCACGGCAACTACTGAAGCCCATCCCCACAGCTAGAGCCCAATGTTCCACAATAAGAGAAGCCACCGTAATGAGAAGCCGGGGCACCACAACTAGAGAGTAGTTCCCCTTGATGCAACTGCGGAAAACCCAGGCAAAGCAACAAAGACCCAGCACAGCCAGAAATTAATTTTTTTTTTTTTTAAGTAGCATGGAAGAGGTCAGATTTCTAAAACACATACATACAAGCGCACACATAAACAGAACATCCTAGGAAGATGTGGGAGAACATTTAAATCCAAAAGACACAGAGGAATAAAAGTTTCCTAGTAGAAGGCCTTTATTTAAAAACAGAATCCTGAAGATATTTTTATCAAGCCAGCTTTATAATTTATCCTTATAAATTATCCTTTATAATTTAATCCTTCATGTAGGATAAAAGAGTCCTCATTTTTAGGGCATGATTTTCTTTAATTTCCAATTGAGTAAATGCTTGTAAGTTTTGTATGTACATTAACCTGACTGGAGTATTAGATGAAGTTTGGCAATTTATTGTTTTGTTTTGTTTAAGCTTTATTTCTCATTCTGAAGTCGGTTTGTCAAACTAAAATTGCTAGTGATGATCGTGTATTGAGCCACTGCTCTTAATATATTGAGCCAAGCTTGAGAGCTTGACTCCTCTAGGTTTGACCCCAGAGTTGTTTGAGTCCTGTCTTATGTATCTTGGGTTCTCCTGGTGGCACATAAGACTACCGTGGGTGATGAGATTGCAGAATTGCCAGTTCTGTTGGTTGTTTTTTTTTTTTTTTAAGTTTTTATTTTGTATTGAAGTATAGCCGATTAACAATGTTGTTGCGATAGTTTCAGGTGAACAGCAAAGGGACTCAGCCGTACATATACATGTATCGATTCTCTCGAAGTCCCCCTACCATCCAGGTTTGCACATAACATTGAGTAGAGTTCCATGTGCTATACAATAGTCCTTGTTGGTTATCCGTTTTCAATAGTGTGTACATGACCTTCAGAAGTCTCTAACTTTCCCGTCCCCCTGGCATCCATAGATTTGTTTTCTAAATCTGTGCATCTCTTTCTGTTTGTAAGTAAGTTCAATTGTATCATTTCTTTTTAGATCCCAAATATAAGGGATGTTATACAATATTTCTCTGTCTGACTTACTTCACTCAGTATGACAATCTAGGTACATCTATGTTGCCGCAAATGGCATTATTTCATTCTTTTGATGGCTGAGTCATATTCCATTGCATATACTTACCACATGTTCTTGGGGCTCCTGGCTGGCCTGAGTGGTAAAGAACCCATATACCAGTGCAGGAGATGTAAGAGATACAGGTTCCATCCCTAGGTCAGGAAGATCCCCTGGAGAAGGAAATGGCAACCCACTCCAGTATTCTCACCTGGAGAATCTCATGGACAGAGGAGCCTACGGGCTACAGTCCATGGGGTCACAAACAGTCAGACTCGACTGAAACAACTTAGCATGCACTCATGCACAAAAGCCATTTTCTATCGACGGACGTTTAGGTTGCTTCCGTGTCTGGGCTACTGTAAGCTGTGTTGCAATGAACATTGGAGTGCATGTATCCTTTCAGATCATCTTTTCCTCCAGATATATGCCCAGGAATGGGATTACAGGGTCACATGGTAGCTCTATTTTTAGTTTTTTGAGGAAACTCTATACTGTTCTCCATAGTGGCTGTACCAATTTACATCCCCACCAACAGTGTAGGAGGGTTCCCTTTTCGCCACACCCTCTCCAGCATTTGTTGTTTGTGGATTTTTTTGGTAACAGCCATTCTGACCGGTGTGAGGTGATAGCTCATTGTAGTTTTGACTTGCATTTCCCTAATAACTAGTGTAGTTGAACATCTTGGTGACGTTTAACACTGTTTTGAACGTCTGTTGTTCAAAATGAACATCTATTGGCCATCTGTATTTCCTCTTTGGAGAAATGTCTATTCAGGTCCTCTGCCCATTTTTCGAGTGGGTTTTTTGGTTTGATGCTGTTAAGCATCATAAGCTGTTTGCAAGTTTTGGAGACTAATCTCTTACCAGTCACATCATTTGCAGACAGTTTCTCCCAATCTATGGGTTGTCCTTTCATTTTGTTTCCTTTGCTGTGCAAAAGTTTTTGGATTTAAGTAGATTCCATTTTATTTTTATTTCCATTATTCTGGGAGATGCATTGAAAAAGATGTTTCTGTGATTTATGTAGAGAGTGTTCTGCCTGTTTTTCTCTAGGAGTTTTATAGTTTCTGGTCTCACATAAAGATCTTTAATCCATTTTGAGTTTGTTTTGTGTATGGAGTTAAAGAATGATCTAATTTCATTTTTTTTTATGTGTGGCCTCCAGTTTTCCCAGCACCATTTGTTGAAGAGATTGTCTTTCCAACATTGTGCAGTCTTTCCTCCTTTGTCATAGATTAGTTGACCGTAGGTGCGTGGGCTTATTTATGGGTTTTCTATCCTATTCCATGGATCTATATTTCTATTTTTGTGTCAGTACCGTACTGTTTTGATGACTGTAGTATAGATATGACTGTAGTATAGCTTTGTGGTATAGTCTGAAGTCAAGGAACCTGATTCTCCAGCTCCATTTTTCTTTTTCAAGATTGCTTTGGCAATTTGGGGTCTTTCCTGTCTCCATACAAATTTTCAGATTTTTTTTTTTTTGGTTCCAGTTCTGTGAAAAATACCATTGGTAATCTGATAGGGATTGCACTGAATTTCTAACACAAATTCAGGGTAGTATCTGCCTGAAATGCAGGAGACCCAAATTCAATCCTTGGATCTGGAAGATCCCCTGGAGAAGAGAAGGGCCACCCAGTCCAGTATTCTTGCCTGGAGAATTCCATGGACAGGAGCCTGGCAGGCTACAGTCCATGGGGTTGCAAAGAGCCAGACATGACCGAGTGACTAACACTTTCACTTTCAATTTAGATAGTATAGTCATTTTGACAATATTGATTCTTCCAGTCCACAAATACAGTATATCTTTGCATCAGTTTATGTCTTCTTTGATTTCTTTCATCAACAGCTTATAGTTTTTGGAGTACAGGTCTTTTGTCATCTTGAGTTGGCTTATTCCTAGATATTTTATTATATTTTAGTTTTTGATGTGATGGTAAATTGAATTGCTTCTTTAATTTCTCTTTGTGGACTTTCATTTTTAATGTATAGAAATGAAACAGATTTTTGTGTATTAATTTTGTATCACAAAATGACCATCTCTTATTTGTGTCCCCAATTGAGCATATAATTAATTAATAAGTGGCTTTCCCTATAGGTACAGCTGCATGAGATGAGGCCTTGCATTACCACTGCAGCAAGTTTCTCAGTCACCTGAGAAAATCGGAGGAAAGAGTCCTTTCTTCAGAGCTCAGAAGCTGTCATAAAGTTTCAGGTTTGTTTGTTTGTTTTCAGTAATTCTATCAAGGTACCCAGTTCAAGGAAAAATTACAAGCCAGTCTTTCCTATAGTAACTCAGTCCCGCCTTACTCAGTGTTTAACTGAGCAAAATCTTTCCAGTCCTTAAGCTGAGGATAACCACTCAGTATCTAATTGGGTTTTCCTAGTGTCTTTTACATTGAGGATAACCCACTCAATGGGTTGTTGTTCAAAGTTGTTAAGTCGTGTCTTGCCTGTTTGTGACCCTATGGACTGCAGCACACCAGTCCTCCCTGTTTCTCACCATCTCCCAGAGTTTGCCCATGTTCATGTCCATTGAATCCAGCCATCCCATCCTCTACCACCTTCTTCTCCTTTGCCTTCAGTCTTTCCCAGCATCAGGGTCTTTTCCAACAAGTCAGCTGTTCTCATCAGGTGGCCAAAGTATTGGAGTTTCAGTTTCAGCATCAGTCCTTCCAATGAGTATTCAGGGGAGATTTCCCCTAGGAGTGACTGGTTTGATCTCCTTGCTGCCCTAGGGACTCTCAAGAGTCTTCTCTAGTCTTTACTTGATGCATAAACTGAGCAAAATTTTCCCAACCTTTCATCTGAGGATAACGCAGGTACTTCTTGAAATTAAGTTTCAAGAATAACCTATTCCCCTATCAAATAAAATTTAGTATTATTTGATACAGGAGATCCTAGAACCAGGAAAGACTCACCCAAATTCATCTGGACTCCCTGCGGAGGCAGATGGGCACAAGAGGTCTCTGCTGGTACCAAGGTTCCACATACTTGTAGAATTCAGGCAAAGAAGAGGAATCTGCTCTGGTCTCTTTGTGGTCGCCATAACTGTAAACAACCAAACAAAGGAAAAATCCACAACCTGAAGTTGAGAGCTACATTTTATTTGGTGGGGATTTGTAGGACTCTAAGCCTAGGAGGCAGCATTCAAGTAACCCTAAGAGAATTGCTCCAAAGAAGTATAGAGAGTGTCAGGTTATATAGAAATTTTGCAACAAAGGGCAGGTAGTCTGAACATCAAAAAACATCAAAAGATTTGTAAATTAAGAAGACCATATGTCCCAGAGTTATCTGAGAGACTGTTTCCCAGCCTCAGTTAGGTCATTAAATAAACCTTAATTCACAACTTTTAGGCTGTGTGTTTCTTTTAACTATAAAAAGCTTAGAAAAACAACATGGTAAAACATCTTTAGGCAGAGTTTTCAGAATTGCCACCAAAAGCACCATCCATATAAGGAAAACACTGATAAATTAGATCTTATTGTTGCAGGTATGAGGACCCCTTCCTGTGCCCAAGAGTGGGCTTTTGTCTAACATTCAGAAATGAATTGTCCAAGGAAACACATATGCTAACAAAGCAAGAGACTATTGGGAAGGTTTGCCCAGGTGGAGAGCAGCAGGGTAAGGGAAGCCAAGAGAACTGCTCTGCCGTGCGGCTCACAGTCTCAGTTTTATGGTGATGGGATTCGTTTCTAGGCTGTCTCTGGTCAGTCATTTTGACTCAGGGTCCTTCCTGATAACACACACATCACTTAGCCAAGATGGCTTCCAGCGAGAAGGATTCTGGGAGGACATATGGACTGGTTTCTCCTGTCTCTTTTTGACCTTTCCTGAATTCTTCCAGTTGGTGGTGGCTTGTTAGTTCTGCCCTTCCTTACCAGGATCTTTCTGTTGTAAAATTACTCATGCAAATGGCTACTGTGGTGCCTGGCCAGGGTGGGCAGTTTCAGTCAGTGTTTGCCCTAACATTATCAAAATTAAAATCTTTGGCTCTTCAAAAGACCCTGCTGCTACTGCTGCTAAGTCGCTTCAGTCGTGTCCGACTCTGTGCGACCCCATAGACGGCAGCCCACCAGGCTCCCCTGTCCCTGGGATTCTCCAGGCAAGAACACTGGAGTGGGTTGCCATTTCCTTCTCCAATGCATGAAGGTGAAAAGAGAAAGTGAAATGCTCAGTTGTATCTGACTCTTTGCGACCCCATGGACTGCAGCCTACCAGGCTGCTCCACCCATGGGATTTTCCAGGCAAGAATACTGGAGTGGGTTGCCATGCCCTCCTCCAAGGGATCTTCCCAATCCAGGGACTGAACCCAGGTCTCCCACATTGCAGGTAGATTCTTTACCAGCTGAGATACCAGGGAAACCCAAGAATACTGGAGTGGGTAGACTATCCCTTTTCCAGGGGATCTTCCTGACCCAGGAATCAAACTGGGGTCTCCTGCATTGCAGGTGGATTCTTTACCAGCTGAGCTACCAGGGAAGATAGAGGGTGGGAAAAAAATATTTGCAAGCCACATATCCAACACAGCCCTTATATCTAGATTATACAGAGAATTCTCACAACTGCGATTCATGGGATCGCAAAGAGTCGGACACGACTGAGCGACTGAACTGAATTGAACTGAAACTGTTAAAAAAGATCAATTAGAGAATGAGCAAAAAACAAGAAATAGACATTTCACTGAAAGGATATACAGACAGCAAATAAACAAATGAAAAGATGTTCATCATTAGCCATTAGGAAAATGTAAAAATCACAATAAGGACTTCCCTGGTAGCCCAGAGATTAAGAAGCTTCCTGCCAATACAGGGGACACGGATTCTATCCGTGGTCTGGGAAGATTCCACACGCCATGGGCAACTAAGCCCACGGACCACAACTACTGAACCCTGCACACCTAGCTCCACAACAAGAGAAGCCACCGCTATGAGAAGCCCATGCTCTCCACAACTAGAGAAGTACTCAGCAAGGAAGACCCAGTACAGCCAAAGACAAACAAATAAAATTAGTTAAAAATTACAGTGAGATATTGCTATACACCTATGATGATGGCTAAAATTTTTGAAAAACTGTGAAAATGCCAAATACTCTCAAGGAGGTAGAGGAACTGTATCTACTCATATACATTGCTGGCAGGAGTGTAAAATGGTACAGCTACTCTGGAAAAATTTGGCAGTTTCTTATAAATCTAGCATATGCTTACTGTGTGATCCAGCAATCGCACTCTTGGGTGTTTATCCTAGAGAAAGTGATTTATGTTCTGTTCACACAAAAACTTGTACACAATTATAGTGTAAGCAGATAAGGTAGGGGGTCCCCAGAGAAAGAGACCTAGCATTGGTGTTTTTTACTTTAAGAGAAGCCATTTACTTTGTGATCAAAGTCTGGTCACAGGCTTGCCCTTGAAGAGGGTTCAGTAATTATGGATTCTGAAGGAACTAAAGAATGCAGGAACAAAGAGAAAGTAATCAAGAAGCAATCGTTTATTAATAAAAGAATCCGAGATCCTGAAGGGACATGCATAACAATATGATGCGTATCTTTGAGTTCAGCAGGAACTAAGGCCCCCACCCTCGTGGAGGATGGCTATAGGCTGAGATCCCAGACTGGTCAGAACCTAAGGAATAATAATATTGACATATTCTGAACCTCATGACTTCAGTTAACAAAAGCTTGAACTCTGTCAACCGTTGTCCCAAATCTAAGCTAAATTCTCTATTCAAGCCCCTTCATGAAGATACATGTACCCTTAGCTTAAAGCTTTCCCAATTTTGCTGTTGGGAGACACTGTTTGGGGAAATATCCTTGGTGTTCTCCTTACTAGCTGTAAGTGATAAATTCTTCCTTCTCCCACACTTTGGCTTGGATGTGTCTTTTTGCTTGGCATCCACAAAGAGGTGAATCCAGTTTTTGAGTAACAGAAGCTTTTTTAGCCCCAAACTGGAATCAACCCAAATGTCCATGATTCACTTTGCTGTACATATAAAACTAACACACATTGTGAATCAATTACACTCCAATAAAAATAAAGAAGCAACAACAACCCCCCACCCCAAGTATGGAACAGTATGTGAATGTGAAGTCACTCAGTCATGTCCGATTCTTTGCAACCCCATGGACTGTAGCCTACCAGGCTCCTTCATCCATTGGATTTTCCAGGCAAGAGTACTGGAGTGGAGTGCCATTTCCTTCTCCAATGGAACACTCAGTTCATCACTCAGTCGTGTCCGACTCTTTGCAACCCCATGAATTACAGCACTCCAGCCCTCCCTGTCCATCACCAACTCCCAGAGTTCACTTAAACTCATGTCCATCGAGTTCGTGATGCCATCTAGCCATCTCATCCTCTGTCATCCCCTTCTCCTCCTACCCCCAATCCCTCCCAGCATCACTCAACAATAAAAAAAGAAACCACTGATACATGCCATAACTTGGGCAGATCTCAAGAGAATTATGCTGATTAAAAAAAGCAAGTCACAAAAAAATTACTTTCTATACTATTGCATTTATATAAGATTCTTGCTGTTTTTAAATTTTATGTTTTTGCCAATATCACACGGCATGCAGGATTTTAGTCCCCTGACCAGGGATCAAATCCATCTTTCCTGCACTGGAAGCATTGGTCTTAACCACTGGACTGTCAGGGAAGTCTCTCTTGTTTTTATTTTTTCATATTCTTTTAAAATTTTTTATTTATTTATTTTATTTTTGGCTATGCTGGGTCTTTGTTGCTTTACACAGGCTTTCTGTAGTTGCAGTGAGCAGGGACTACTCTTCATCCCTATATGTGAGCTTCTCATTGCAGTGGCTTCTCTTGTTGTGGAGCACAGGTTGTAGGCACATGGGCTTCCGTAGTTGCAACACACAGGCTCAGTAGTTGAGGTAACATGGGCTTAGTTGCTCCTTGGCTTGTGAAATCTTGCCAGACCAGTGATTGAACCCGTGTCCCCTGCATCAGCAGGTGAATTCTTATTTACTGCACAACATTCTTGAAGTAATAAAATTATAGAGATAAAAAATAGATTAGTGGTTGCCAGGAATTAGTGACTAGAGAAAGGGCAGGGTACATTCTAAAAGGGTAGCAGAAGGGAATCGTGTGGAAATGGAATTGTTCTGTATATTGATTGTGGAGTGGAGACAGTTACATGAATCTACACATGTAATAAAGTTGCACAGAAGTATACACATACCAAAAAAATTAGTACATGTAAAATGATGAGATTCGAATAAATTCTTGGATTATACCTATGTCAATTTCAATATTGTAGTATAGTTATATAAGATGTTACCATTAGAGGCACTGGATGAAGGATACATGGGCTTCATACCTATTTTTTTTGTTTTTTGCAACTTCCCATGAGTCTAAAATTTCAGAATTTTAAAAATTTCTAAACAGAATCAGAAACACTGATTGAGGGCTTCCCTGGTGGTCCAGTGGTTAAGAATTCGCCTTGTAATGCAAGGGACACTGGTTCGATCCCTGGCTGGGAGTATCCCACATGCAGCAGAGCAACTAAGCCCATGTGCCACAACTACTGAAGCTCACACACCTCAACAAAGAGTAGCCCCCATTCACCGCAAGTGGAGAAAAGCCTGTGTACAGCAATAAAGACCCACCACAGCCGAAAAATAAAGCATAAATAAATAAATCTTTTAAGAAAACAAAAACTAATTGAGACTCTAATAGTAGTCTAAGTGGGAGATGATGGTGGTTTGCAATAGGTGGTGATGAAAGAAAAGTAGTTAGTTACAGGGTATATATTTAAGGTTGAACCTGAAATAGGAGGGAAGGGGGCAAGGCACAACCCCTAAAGAATGACATAACTATTGACAATACAACCTAAACTGGTTTGAACCAAGTAGGCCCAAGATAGAGGAAGACTCAATTCCAGTAGACCTTGAGCCTTATTATATGCTCATTGAAATGCATTTGTATGCTAACGGACTCACCCGAAGGCACCATGACAGTTGAAGGCCAACTATGAAAGACCAAAAGTGAGCAGTGGCTCAATTCCTAGACATCCTGCCTCTTCCCCAAAATAGTTGGAATAATCCTCCCAACTGGCCCATTAAAAACTTGGTAACCAGTTATATATTTCCAGGCTGTGCCCATCTTTTGAGATAGATTGCATTTTGTCTATTAAATGTGTGTCTCCCAGGGCGTCTCACCTCCTGAGGGGGCCCACACTCTGTCTATGGAGTGTGCATCTCCCTAAATAAACCTGCCTTCTCACTTGATTCTCAAGGCAGAGGGTCCTGCCTCTGTGCTTATATCTCTCACAAGCATCCTATATTAATAAATCTACTTATTGCTTATCACTTTGCCTCTCACCGAATTCCTTCTGTGTTAAGACATCATCTGAGCTTCAGTAAGTCCTGACACCAGGTGAGTGATTTTAATTAAAAGACAGTGGGTTCAAGGGACTTCCTTGTGGATCAGTGATTAGGAATTTGTGCTTCCACTGCAGAGAGCACAGATTTGATCCCTGGTCAGGGAACTAAGATTCTGCACGATGTGTGCTGCAGCCAAAAAATAGAAAAAGACAGTGAGTCCAAGTCTGAATCTGAGTTCAAGTCCCAATCTTGAGTTTTTGCTGAGTTCAAGTCCCATATGAATTGGGTGGTTTCAAGCCTATACCTAAATCTTGCTGATGAATAGGATGTGGGCGTGAGAGAAGAAAAAAGAGTTGTTGACTGACTGCTAGTTTTCTTTTTTCTTTTTTTGTAGGAAGTGAAAGTTGCTCAGTAGGGTCCCACTCTTTGCAACCCCAAGGACTATACAGTCCATGGAATTCTCCAGGCAAGAATACTGGAGTAGGTAGCCTTTCTCTTCTCCAGGGGATCTTGCCCAGTCCAGGGATTGAACCCAGGTCTCCCACATTGAAGGCAGATTCTTTAACAGCTGAGCCAGAAGGAAGCCCAAGAATACTGGAGTGGGTAGCCTTTCCCTTTTCCAGCAGATCTTCCCAACCCAGGAATTGAACCGGGGTCTCTTGGATTGCAGGCGGATTCTTTATCAACTGAGCCATCATTATCAGCTCAATAGAGTTCTATATAAAGCACCTTTTTAATGTTTGGAGTCCACTCTACTAATACTTCTAAAATATGTGTGTACAAATTAATCACTGGGAATTTGTTAAAATCCAAATTCTGACTCAGTAAATTCTGGGATGGATTCTCAGAATCTGAGGATTCCAATGCTACTGATTGGTAGATTGCAAGACTGTGTCTTAGAGTTAAGTTCTTTTAACTTGATGATTTAAACTTTATTGGGTGGGGGGGTCTTGCCCAGGCAAATACTGGAGAAGGGAGATGGGCAATAGAAAACAAGATGGTCTCATCACTTCCTGAAAGCCATTCTAGTTGCACGATTCACCTTAATCTTCCTTTCCAAACCTCACACAAAACCCTCCATGCTTCCATACATAAAGGTTTCTGCAAACCAAATCAGAAAAAAAACACAAATTTAAAGATGAAAGTAATCTTAACTGGCAAATGCACCAATATTCTCTCCAGAAACCCTATCTACAGGTTTCAGTGTCTGCTTGAAACCTCCAAGAATGGGAATTCACTATCTCGGACATTAGATCACTGGCTTTTCACCCACTCCTTGATAAAATAAAATCTGCCAATCAAATATATTCATCTCCCAAAATAATAATAGCAGTAATGTTTAGTGAATTGTAGTGACGATATCAACTACTGTGAAAAGAGAAAGAAGGGTCACTAGACCGCTTTGATAGAGTAAAGATTTTATAGAAGAAGTAGGATTTGTGTACACAAAAAGAAGATGGTAACTAGATAAGTTTGTAGGTACTATGAAATTAGGAAAGCAGCAAAGAGTAAAGGTGTAAGAGAAAAGCAGAAAATGTTTGAGAAACTGATTAGATATTCTTAATAAAGTGCTACAGAACAGTCGGGGACAGAACCACCAAGATTAGAGACAAATTTTAAATGCTAGGTTAAGTTAGGACCTTTGGCTATAATTAATGGAAACCCACTGAAGCTTGGGGATAGGATAGTAATGTGAGAAATATCTTAATAGTCTATAACAAAAAAACCTATCAAGGCTGATAGGGATAGAATAGGATAGTTACGCAGGTAGTTGTAGAAGTCCCAGTGGGAGATTATAGATAGAGAGGGAAACCTAGGAAAATTTGGGAGACCACTGTAAGTTAATGATCGCTCAAGAAAGCTATGGGAATTTTGTGGAATGAAGCAGGCTTACTTAACTACAAAGAACAAGATATACCTCAGGTCATTAAGTGAAAGAAAAATATTACCACCCTTCTGCTGATTTGATAGGTGCTGTGGCAGTCCTAGTTTGACCCAGTAGGGTCAGACACTCTCTTGTCAGATACAAAAGGAGGAGCTAGTGATGTAAGCCTGACATCTACTCAAAGAATGAGGAAGAAGGTGTATTTCCTCCCTTCCTCACTTTTCCTTTGATTATAAAAATGTAGCCCACTTAATCCAGAGGGCAGAGCCCCCTCACCTGCCTGCTTACATCTCTCCCAAGTGTCCTCTATTAATAAATCTACCTCTTGCCTATCACTTAGCCTCTCACTGAATTTCTTCTGTGCTGAGACACAAAGAACCTGAGTCTAAGTAAGTCCAGACATCAGGTGAGTGATTCTAATTAGAAGAATGTGGGTTCAAGTCCCAATCTGAGATGGATGGTTTCAGTGCCATTCATTCACTTTCAGTTCAGTTCAGTCGCTCAGTCCTGTCTGACTCTTTGTGACCCCATGAATTGCAGCACGTCAGGCCTCCCTGTCCATCACCAACTCCCGGAGTTCACTCAGACTCACGTCCTTTGAGTCAGTGATGCCATCCAGCCATCTCATCCTCTGTTGTCCCCTTCTCCTCCTGCCCCTAATCCCTCCCAGCATCAGAGTCTTTTCCAATGAGTCAACTCTACAGAGAAACAAATAGATCAGAAGAGATGATTCAAAATAACCCTGGTATGTAGGAAGGCCTATGTTTTAGACAGTAAAGAATCTAGCTAAAATTTGGAAAAGCAAGAAGTTGGAAGAGAAGAAACTCATTATTAGGATGCTGACATCATCAATAATCAAGGTATAAGGATTAAAGTGGTAAAAGGAATGTTTATAACAGAATTTCTAGGATAAACTCTCAGGAATTGATCAGATATAACTGAAAGAGAGAGGACCTGTTTAATAGTGATGATAGTGCTAAGGAGCATGGCTCTGTTTTAAAAAGATGTGAGGTGGTTTTTTTTTTTTTTTAATTTTGGCTGGGCTGGGACGTTGTTGTGGCATGAACTTCTCTAATTATGGCAGGCAGGCTTAGTTGCTGTGCACACGTGGAATCTTAGTTCCTCAACCAAAGACTGAACCCTGCATTGGAAGGCAGATTCTTAACTATTAGACCACCAGGGAAGTCCTGTCAGGGTGATTCTTGATTCAATCACTTATTAATTATATAAACTTGCAGAAGTTATCCAATATCACTAACCCTCAGTTTCTATATTTGATAAACCATCATAAGACTGTTGTGAGGATTATATAAAGTGATTCAATAAAAGTTTAACACACTGTCTGGCACATAGTAAATAATAAATGTCAGCTTTTTTTTTATAGCTATGGGTGACAAAATTATTACACCTAAGGAACTGTGACAATAATGATATTAACAGAAATAGGGAAGACCAGAGGGAGTCAGCTAGAGGAAGGTAAGTTTAATGTAATGACAAGTCTGATGGAGAGCAATGCAAGAGAGAAAATACGTAGTGATCAACTGCAGACATTTATCTGGGGTTCAGAAGAGATGCTAGGTCTAGGGAGAAACATGTAGAAATTATTTGCATAAAAGTGATTTGTAGGTCTATAAAATATTTATGAAGGGGCAATATTTACCATTCATTTATTACACAAAAGTAAATAATGACCAATGTTTATTGAAAGTTTGCCAAGTACAAAGTGCTTTACTTACAGTAATTTTTAAAATCTGAATAACCCCTTAATAATATACATACTACTATTATCCTCAATCTATTTTTTTCATCTCCTTTTTTTTTTTAAATAAAGAATCCTGGGACTTCCCTGGTGGTTCAGTGGTTAAGAACCCTCCTTGCAATTCAGGAGATGTGCGTTTGATCCCTGGTAGGGGAAATAAGGTCCCACATGCCTCAGAGCAACTAAGCCTGCATTTTGCAAATACTGAGCCCCCGTACTTCAGAGCCCTCAAAGCACAACTAGAAAGTCTGTGCACTGCAAAAAAAAAAAAAAATCCCTCGTACTGCAACTAAGACCCAATGCAGCCAAATACATAAATATTAAAAAAGAAAAAAAGAATCCTAATCACTTGAGGTAAACGATGCTTTGTCAGATAGTGAAGCAATTAGGTGTATAATATATAAATAACAAAACTGAAGGAAAGAAAGCACTGATTTGAAATTTTCTTCTTCTATGTTTGGATGGAAAATTAAGAAAACTTCCAATTCAAAGTTCTAGGCACAAAATTCAGGTATGTCATGTGGTAGACTTGCTTCTTCAACTGGAGATTAATTCAGCAGCCAGTTTTAAGAATATACCCTTTAACAAACAGCAAGCTACAAAATGATGGTTGGGAATTTCCTGATGGTCCAGTGGTTATGTTAGGGGAAGCACACTGACAAACTGCTCACCCTGGCCAGGCACCATAGTAACCATTTATGCGAGTTATTTTACGACAGGAGGTCCTGGTAAGGAACACAGAGCTAACAAGCCATCACCAACCGTAAGAGTTCAGGAAAGGTGAAAAGGAGACACCACATGTCCAACCACCTCCCAGACTCCTCCTCGCTGGCATCCATCTTGGCTGAGCAAAGCATATGCCACCAGGAAGGACTCTGAGTCAGAATGATTGGTGAAAGACAACCTGAAAACTAACCCCATTAACACAAAACCGGAGACTGTGAGCCACAAGGCAGAGCAGTTCTCCTGGGCTCCTTTACCTTCCTCCTCTCCACCAGATGCCCCTTCCCAATAAAGTCTCTTGCTTTGTCAGCACCTGTGTCTCCTCAGACTATTCATTTCTGAGTATTAGACAAAAGACCCCCTTTCAGGCCCTGGAAGGGGTTCCCCCTTCCTGCAACAGTTAGAACTCTGTGCTTCCACTGCAGCGGGCACGGGTTTGATCCCTGGTTGGGGAACTAAGATCCTGAAAGCCACATGGTGCAGCAAATTTAAAAAATTAAAAAAATTATCCTCATGAAGAAGATAGTGATTGAATTTGATTTTTGCAGCTTGGCTCATTCCCCAAAGTTCAGGCTTTGGATCCTAAAGTCTTCTTTAGCATTTAACTAGTTCATTATTGGTGGAAGAGGCTGGGACTGTCTCTCTACAAGTAAACTGACCTTTGTCTAAATCACTTTTATAATGAGAGAGAAGCTAGATCATGTTGCCATGTCTCCTCATTCGCCAAATCTTCCTGGGTGATGCAGAATTTATTCCCACGTGGGCAGGGGTAGAAGTACACCTCTGAGTTCTTTACATATTAGAAGGCTTTGATCTCCATCTCATTGTGAAACACTGCCATCATCACTGGGGCCATAGAGGTCTGCCACCTCTGCCGTCCTACCCAGGCCAAGGCCAGTCCCCAGGTCCCCAACCAGCCAGGCCTATTCGTATTCTTCAGGTGAGGAAACTGAGGTCCATGGGGCTTGAGTAACTTGCTCAAGTTTAGATAGCTAAAAGAGGTAGAACCAGAATTTAAACTAGCTCATGCAGTGTCAGAGCCTGGGCTGTAAACCACATACGTGCTGCTTCACTCTGCAACAAGTTATATTCCCGGTCTCACTTCCACGGAGGGAATCACTGTGGGGTGCAGACCAATACTCTTAATACTGTGGACAGAATAGAATTGACTTAGGTCATGAGTGTCTTGTTATTAATGATTTAAGGAATCAGAACAACTAATGCATTATGCCTGTGTATGAGAAACAGAAAGACACCTGGGAATGCAGGGCAAAAAGAGAACATTCATAACAATATGTGGGAATGGGCCCCCAGGGCATCTTCACTGTCTGCAAGCAAGAATGAAATACGAACCCTCCCACCTTTGACTCCAGAGTCAAACTACAAATCAAACAGCAGGATCGGTCGGTGAGGGTAATTGCCTGTTGCACAAAAACTATACACAGATCGTCCGTCTGCCTCTAGCTATAGAGTGTGGAAGGAAAAACTACCTCCTCAGTCTTCTGAGTGATTCCCTGATCACTGAGGCAGGGAGAGGGAGGGTTTTTCGGGACACCTGCATTATTTGCTGATTGGGGAAGGAATCCACTCCTCACACAGACTGGTTCAACAACCATATAAAAAGGGCACTATTCTAAATCCTATTTTACAGGTGGGGAAACAGAGACACAGGACTGTTAAATAACTTATGAAGAATGCAAAACTAGTAAGTAGTAGAGCTGGGCTGTGAATCCATCTTACTCTTACTCCAGAGCTCACATGCTTAACTACCATGCTATACCACATAGAACATGATGTCCTCAGAAATCACAGACTTCTCTAGCCCATTGAGACCTTAAGGATCACAACCCAGCCCAAATTACATCAGTCATCTTTGTTCTATTCAACTATATTGCCTGCTTTTGATATCCCTGAATTTTCTGCTCTTGCCTCTGAACAATAACACTAATACCACTGATCTTGTCTCCATAAACTCCTCAGTCCCATTTATTTTTACATTCTCTTACGACTCTCCTCTTGTCTCCACTTTGTTTCTTTCTCTCTTGTCTTCAAGTTTCAAGCTTGGTATAATAAAGGTAATAGGTATATTAAAGCCTTTAGCAAAAGTAAGGACTTTGCCTATAATAGTCTGTCCACTTGCCTTAACCCTGATAGTCTTTCAGGATAAAACTCTCTGCAGAAAGGATTATGTAGCTGAAGAGGTTCTACATTCAGAGCAGGGATTTAGCTTCAATCTGTTTCTTGCTTTCACATCCTTTGATTCTCCAGACTGCCTACTGGAAGCCTGTGACTTGCACATGGTACCTTTGGTCTGTACTGTTGAAGATGATGATAGTAGACTGATTCAGCCATATCTCTCCTTCCTCCTTTCAACTTCTTCAAATTGGGGCTGAATGTAAATGTCATATAATCTGTGACTTCTATAATACTATGATTGTAGTGCCTTTTGTATTAGTCAGGATAGGCTGGGTTGTGCTTAAGAAGAAAATGTCTTGGTGCACGCACTTAAACTGATCGTGAAACAGAAGGGAGGGAGGCAGGACACAACTTGGAAGGAATGACATCTGACAAAACATAAACTGATTAGAATCAAATGAGTCCAAGATGGCAGACAAGTCAGCTGCAACTAGAACTTGATCCTCAGTATATGCTCATTGTAACTCATCAGCAAGCTAAATGACACACCCAGAGGCACCATGACAGTTCCAAGCTGACCATCAAAGACCAAAAAGTAAGCAGTAGCCCAATTCCTAGGAAGCTCTGCCCCTTCCCCCAAATAGTTGAAATAATCCTCCCATTCATTACCCATGAAATAACCCAGCTCATAAAAGCTAACTACACCACATTTCAAGGCCACACTCACCCTCTGCAATGGCCCACATTCTTGTCTATGAAGTGTTGTTGTTGTTGAGTTGCTAAATCATGTCCAACTCTTTGTGACCCCATGGACTACAGCACACCATGGTCCTCTGTCCTCCACTATCTCCTGGAGTTTGCTTAAATTCATGTCAAGTGAGTTGGTGATACTATCTAGCTATCTCTCCCATCCTTTTCTCCTTTTGCCTTCTTTGGACTATTTTTCTCTCTAAATAAATCCACTTCTTACCTATTACTTTCTCTCTGACTGATTTCTTTCTGTGATGAGACATCAAGAGTCTGAGCTTCATTAGGTTCTGAAACCAGGTGTGTGATCTCAGTTGGAAGATCATGGGTTTTGGCCAGGTTTGAGTCCCAGGACATGGGTTCAAGTCCTAATCTGAGTTGAAAGGTTTCATTTCCATGGCTTAATATCCTAGTCATTTCAGATGCTATAACAAAAATACTGGGACTTCCCTGGCGATCTAGTTATTAAGACTCCATGCTTCAAATGCAGGGGGGATGTTCAATCCTTGGTTAGGGAACTAAGATCCCACAGGCCAAACAGAGAGGCCAAAACCAAACAAACAAAAAAACCCAAAATACTATAGAGTAGGTAGTTTATAAACAACAAACATTGGGGAATTCCCTGACAATCTAGTAGTTAGGTCTCTGCATTTTCACAGCCAAGGGCCTGGGTTCTCCAGGAACAAAGATCCCACAAGCCACGGTGTGTCCAAATAAAGAAACAAACAGCAAACATTTAGTTCTCATAGTTCTAGAGACAGGGAAGTCCAAGATCATGGTGCCAGTAGATTTGGTGTCTAGTGAGAATCCCCTTCTTCACTGATTGCAGTCTTCTCACTGTAACCTCACCAGTGAAAGCAAGCATGGGATCTTCCAAGATCTTTCTATAAGGACATTAATCTTATTCGTGTGCTTAGTCACTCAGTCATTTCCAACTCTTTGTGACTGAATGGACTGTAGCCCATCAGGCTCCTCTGTCCATGGGGATTCTCCAGGCAAGAATACTGGAATCAATTGCCATGCTTTCCTCCAGGGAATCTTCCCAAAGCAGGGACTGATCCCAGGTCTCTCACGTTGCAGACAGATTCTTTACTGTCTGGGCCACCAGGGAAGCCCCATGAGGGTGGAGCCCTTCCCAAAGGTCCCATCTCTTGATACCATTATCTAGGGTCTAAGGATTTCAACATATGAATTTGGTTGTCCAGAGATGGGGATGGGATATAAACATATAATTTATTGCACTGATCAAAACCAGACTTTATCACTCACCTAAAATCTGCTGCAGGGCCATGATCTCTGTGGTTGGTTCTTCCCCTGCAATGACTTGCGAGCCTGATTCTTTCCAACATGTGACTCTGCCATCTTAAGACAAAGCCTATGTGCTGCACAACAGAGCAGAGACAGCTGCAGAGTCAGGCAGTGGCCCTTAAATGACTGGCTTGGCCTGGAAGTGACACTTGTCACTGTTCCTTCCAGCCCATTGACCAGAATTAGTCAAATGACCCTGCCTAACTCTTAAAGAACCCCATGAACAGTATGAAAAGGCAAAAATATAGGACACTAAAAGTTGAACTCCCCAGGTTGGTGGGTGCCCAACATGCTACTGGAGATTGGGGGAGAAATAACTCCAGAAAGAATGAAGAGACAGAGCCAAAGCAAAAACAACACCCAGTTGTGGATGGGACTGGTGATAGAAGCAAGGTCCAATGCTGTAAAGAGCAATATTGCATAGAAACCTGGAATGTTAGGTCCATGAATCAAGGCAAATTGGAAGTGGTCAAACAGGAGA
This sequence comes from Aepyceros melampus, assembly GCA_006408695.1. Taxonomy (NCBI): domain Eukaryota; kingdom Metazoa; phylum Chordata; class Mammalia; order Artiodactyla; family Bovidae; genus Aepyceros; species Aepyceros melampus. The sequence continues at coordinate 168,762 of SJXQ01003421.1, forward strand.
TGACAAGAGTGAACGTCAACATTTTAGGAATCAGTGAACTAAAATGGACTGGAATGGGTGCAGATGAGCATTATATCTACTATGTGGGCAAGAATTCCTAAGAAGAAATGGAGTAGCCATCATACTAAACAAAAGAGTCCAGAATACAGTACTTGGATGCAATCTCAAAAATGACAGAATGATCTTGATTCACTTCCAAGGCAAACCATTCAATATCACGGTAATCCAAGTCTATGCCCCAACCAGTAATGCTGAAGAAGCTGAAGCTGAATGGTTCTATGAAGACCTGCAAGACCTTCTAGAACTAATATCAAAACAAAGATGTCCTTTTCCTTATAGGGGACTGGAATACAAAAGTAGGAAGTCAAGAAACACCTAGAGTAACAGGCAAATTTAGCCTTGGAATGTGGAATGAAGCAGGGCAAAGGCTAATATAGTTTTGCCAAGAGAACACACTGGTCATAACAAACACCCTCTTCCAACAACATAAGACAAGACTCTACACATTGACATCATCAGATGGTCAATACCAAAATCAGATTAGTTATATTCTTTGCAGCCAAAGATGGAGAAGCTCTATACAGTCAGCAAAAACAAGATGGGGAGCTGGCTGTGGCTCAGATCATGAACTCTTTATTGCCAAATTCAGACTTAAATTGAAGAAAGTAGGGAAAACCACTAGACCACCAAGTATGACCTGAATCAAATCCCTTAGAACACACTGGTCATAACAAACACCCTCTTCCAACAACATAAGACAAGACTCTACACATTGATATCATCAGATGGTCAATACCAAAATCAGATTAGTTATATTCTTTGCAGCCAAAGATGGAGAAGCTCTATACAGTCAGCAAAAACAAGATGGGGAGCTGGCTGTGGCTCAGATCATGAACTCTTTATTGCCAAATTCAGACTTAAATTGAAGAAAGTAGGGAAAACCACTAGACCACCAAGTATGACCTGAACCAAATCCCTTACGATTATACAGTGGAAGTGAAAAATAGATTTAAGGGACTAAATCTGATAGACCGAGTGCCTGATGAACTATGGATGGAAGTTTATGACATTGTACAGGAGACAGAATCAAGACCATCCCCCAGAAAAAGAAATGCAATAAACCAAAATGGTTTTCTGAGGAGGCCTTACAAATAGCTGTGAAAAAAAGAGAAGCGAAAAGCAAAGGAGAAAAGGAAAGATATACCTAGTTGAGTGCAGAGTTCCAAAGAATAGCAAGGAGAGATAAGAAAACCTTCCTCAGTGATTAGTGCAAAGAAATAGAGGAAAACAATAGAANAACGCTGGGCTGGATGAAGCACAAGCTGGAATCAAGATTGCCAGGAGAAATATCAATAACCTCAGATATGTAGATGACATCTCCCTTACAGCAGAAAGGGAAGAAGAACTAAAGAGCCTCTTGATGAAATTGAAAGAGGAGTTAAAAGTCAGCTTAAATCTTGACATTCAGAAAACGAAGATCATGCCATCTGGTCCCATCACTTCATGGCAAATAGATGGGGAAACAGTGGAGACAGTGGCAGACTTTATTTTTTGGGGCTCCAAAATCACTGCAGATGGTGACTGCAGCCAAGAAATTAAAAGACGCTTACTCCTTGGAAGAAAAGTTATGACCAACCTAGTTGAGTGAGTGAAATCACTCAGTCATGTCCGGCTCTTTGCTACCCCTTGGACTGTAGCCCAAGAGGCTCTCCTCTGTCCACAGGATTCTCCAGGCAAGAATAGTGGAGTGGGTTGCTTTTCCCTTCTCCAGACCAACCTAGACAGTATATTAAAAAACAGAGACATTACTTTGCTAACAAAGGTCTGTCTAGTCAAGGCTATGGTTTTTCCAGTAGTCATGTATGGATGTGAGAGTTGGACTATAAAGAAAGCTGGGCACTGAACAATTGATGCTTTTGAACTGTGGTGTTGAAGAAGACTCTTGAGAATTCCTTGGACTGCAAGGACATCCAACCAGTCCATCCTAAAGGACATCAATCCTGAATATTCATTGGAAGGACTGAAGTTGAAGCTGAAACTCCAATACTTTGGCCACCTGATGTGAAGAACTGACTCATTTGAAAAGACCCTAATGCTGGGAAAGATTGAAGCAGGAGGAGAAGGGGAAGACAGAGGATGAGATTGTTGGATGGCATCACCGACTCAATCGACATGAGTTTGAGTAAACTCCAGGAGTTGGTTATGGACAGGGAACCCTGGCATGCTGTAGTACTGAAACTCCAATACTTTGGCCACCTGATGTGAAGAACTGACTCATTTGAAAAGACCCTGATGCTGGGAAAGATTGAAGCAGGAGAAGAAGGGGAAGACAGAGGATGAGATTGTTGGATGGCATCACCGACTCAATGGACATGAGTTTGAGTAAACTCCAGGAGTTGGTTATGGACAGGGAGCCCTGGCATGCTGTAGTCCATGGGGTCACAGAATCGGACAGGACTGAGAGATTGAATTGAACTGAACAGAACTCTAAGGGATACAGGAAAAAGAGGATCACAGGGCATTCTTGAGCTGGAAATGTCTTTGCCTTCTTACTATTGTATCGTATATGCAATCTTGTCTCTTTCCCAGTCTAGTCACAGCCCATTCACCTGTACCTTCTACCTCTAAATTCACTGCTACTGCTACTGCTAATTCACTTCAGTCGTGTCCGACTCTGTGCGACCCCATAGATGGCAGCCCACCAGGCTCCCCCGTCCCTGGGATTCTCTAGGCAAAAAAGCTGGAGTGGGTTGTCATTTCCTTCTCCAATGCATGAAAGTGAAAAGTGAAAGTGAAGTCGCTCAATTGTGTCTGACTCTTCGCAACCCTCTGGATTGCAGCCTACCAGGCTTCTCCACCCGTGGGATTTTCCAGGCAAGAGTACTGGAGTAGGGTGCCATCGCCTTCTCTGAATATGCTATCTAGGTTGGTCATAAATTTTCTTCCAAGGAGTAGGCATCTTTTAGTTTCATGGCTGCAGTCACCATCTGTAGTGATTTTGGAGCCCCCCAAAATAAAGTCTGACACTGTTTCCACTGTTTCCCCACCTATTTCCCAGATGCCATGATCTTCGTTTTCTGAATGTTGAGCTTTAAGCCAACTTTTTCACTCTTCTCTTTCACTTTCATCAAGAGGCTTTTTAGTTCCTCTTTACTTTCTGCCATAAGGGTGGTGTCATCTGCATATCTGAGGTTATTGATATTTCTCCCGGCAATCTTGATTCCAGCTTGTGCTTCTTCCAGCCCAGCGTTTCTCATGATGTACTCTGCATAGAAGTTAAATAAGCAGGATGACAATATACAGCCTTGACATACTCCTTTTCCTATTTGGAAACATAACTTTGCCTAATTCCTCAATTGTAAAATGAGGGAATTGGACTCCATTCTACTCTAAGGGACATCCAGTGTTGAAATCTCATGTCCAAAGAAATGATTTTCTCACCAGGAATTTCCAGCACTGTGGCAGAAGGAAAGACTCTCTGGTGCCCCTTGAGTCATACATATTAAATTGAAGTNCAGGAGGAGAAGGGGATGACCGAGGATGAGATGGCTGGATGGCATCACCAACTCAATGGACATGAGTCTGAGTGAACTCTGGGAGTTGGTGATGGACAGGGAGGCCTGGCATGCTGCGATTCATGGGGTCGCAAAGAGTTGGACACGACTGAGCGACTGAACTGAACTGATCTGAACTGAGAGCCATGTTTTAACAGTTTTGTGCTTTTTTTTGCAGGGTGACTTTGCTATTTAAAATGGCCTGCAAGTACAGAGCTGGAGTGCTGTCCAGTGTTCCTAAGCTCAGGAAGGCTGTTAGGGGCCTTACAGAGAAGATAAATGTCAGATAAGCTTCACTGAGGTGTGAGTTACAGGGTTGCTGGCACAAATTCAATGTGAATGTATCAACAATGTATATTAAAGGCACTGTCTTAAAACAGAAACACAAGTAAATAAAACAAGGTTTTATTGATCAGTTGATGAAGACGTAACAAGAGACTTCCAGGAACCTAACTCTGTTTTCCCTCGGGAGCAATGGTTTCGCACTAATTCAGGGTTCCCAGTTGGTTTACAGTGACAGAACATGACTATTGCAAATAAGAATTGACTGTTCTAAGCATAGGTGCCAAGGACACAATTTGCACAAAACAGGTCGAATTGTACTCACGTGCACACTCAGTTCAGTTCAGTTCAGTTGCTCAGTCATGTCCGACTCTTTGCGACCCCATGAATTGCAGCACGCCAGACCTCCCTGTCCATCACCAACTCCCGGAGTTCACCCAGACTCACGTGCATCGAGTCGGTGATGCCATCCAACCATCTCATCCTCGGTCGTCCCCTTCTCCTCCTGCCCCCAATCCCTCCCAGCATCAGGGTCTTTTCCAATGAGTCAACTCTTTGCATGAGGTGGCCAAAGTACTGGAGCTTCAGCTTTAGCATCAGTCCTTCCAAAGAAATCCCAGGGCTGGTCTCCTTCAGAATGGACTGGTTGGATCTCCTTGCAGACCAAGGGACTCTCAAGAGTCTTCTCCAACACCACAGTTCAAAAGCATCAATTCTTCGGCACTCAGCCTTCCTCACAGTCCAACTCTCACATCCATACATGACCACAGGAAAAACCATAGCCTTGACTAGAGGACCTCAGTCGGCAAAGTAATGTCTCTGCTTTTGAATATGCTATCTCAGACCAAGGGACTCTCAAGAGTCTTCTCCAACACCACAGTTCAAAAGCATCAATTCTTCGGCACTCAGCCTTCCTCACAGTCCAACTCTCACATCCATACATGACCACAGGAAAAACCATAGCCTTGACTAGACGGACCTTAGTTGGCAAAGTAATGTCTCTGCTTTTGAATATACTATCTAGGTTGGTCATCACACTAGTACACACATATAACTATGCTCCTCTGTGTGTGTGCAGTCCATGTACTCAGCACTGCCATCAGCACCAGCACAAGCCAAGCGTCCTGAGGGGCTGAGGAATAAAAGCAGAAACTCAGAGGGTAGAGCCAGATGCCCCTGGATTCAAATCCCAGCTCAGAGGGGAGCTGTGTGCCTGCAGGCCAGTCATAATCAGGGCCAGTTTCCTTATGTGCACATGAGGTTAATCACTCATATGGTGAAGTGGGCCTGTGCACGTTAAGGTGCCAAGCACAAAGCTGAGCACACCACAAGCCACAGAGAGGAGAGGGTTTGGAGCAAGCAACAGGACAGGGCCTTTTAAGGCCCTTGTTATCTATTCCAGTAGTCATGTACAGATGTGATGGCTGGTCCATAAAGAAGGCTGAGCGCTGAAGAATTGATGCTTTCAAACTGTGATGCTGGGGAAGACTCTTGGGAGTCGCTTGGCCAGCAAGGAGATCAAACCAGTCAATCCTAAAGGAAATCAACTCTGAATATTCATTGGAAGGACTGATGCTGAAGCTGAAGCTCTGATACTTTGGCTACCTGATGTGAAGAGCTGACTCACTGGAAAACACCCTGATGCTGGGAAAGGTTGAAGGCAAAAGGACAAAAGGGTGGCAAAGGATGAGATGGTTAGATAGTATCACCAACTCAGTGGACATGAATTTAAGCAAACTCCAGGAGATAGTGAAGGACAAGGGAGCCTGGCATGCTAGAGTCCATGGAGTCCCAAGGAGTTGGACATGACTTAGTGACTGAATGGCAACAATAACAGTCTATACAGGGCATGTGTGGGGGACCAGGAGTCAAACTTAGGGCCTCCTCCTTAGCACACTGGCCTTCTGGCTCTCAGAGACCTGGCTTCACTCTGCCCATTGGTACTTCTAGGAACACCTGAGGCTAGGAGTCCAGGAACCAGAGGCTTGGGAAATGGAATATTCCATGTCATATCAGTAAATAAGGGTGTCACAGTCACCAGCGATGGCAGGTAGCCTTCCAAGCCCCTGAGCCTAAGGAAGCTCAGGAAGGTGGGGAGTGCCTGCCACCTAGCAAGCATCAGACTGCAGCCACCAGACTGCAGCCACTCTCTACTGTGAGCCTTGAGGAACTCAAGGTGTGAAAACAGAATATTGGCCCCAGATAGCTGAAGTGCAAATCAAAAGAATGATGACTTCAGCACAGCCAAAAATATAGAAAAATATATATATATATATGAACGATTTCAGTGAGCCCAGACTATTGCATCTTCCCCAAAATAGAAAAGCACTAAATTCCTTAACTTGGGAAATTCAGCTTTCTTTAATTAACAACAATCTTTTGATGTTCAGACTGCCTGTCCTTTGTTGCAAAACTTCTGTATAATCTGGCTCCTTCCCTTGCCTCCTCAGAACCGTTGTCTCAGGGTAACTTGAGATGCTGTCTCTTGGGCTTGAAGTCCTAAAAATCCCCACCAGATGAAACATAACTCTCAACTTTTAGGTTGTGAACACTTTCTAGGCTGACAGGGTCAAAGCCAGAGGGTGCTCAGAGGCAGGAAAGTCCAGAGGTCCCAAACTGGCAGCCCACAGGCTATATCATGCAAATAGACCAGTTTGCTTTGGCCTGCATGTGTGTGTATTTTATTTTCAGTCAACATTTATAACTTGAAAGATTTCATACAAAAAACCCGGAGAGTTCTAGCCTGTCTTAACCCCAATGATCCTGAGGCTCTGTGCCCGCATTCCTGCAGGGCAGTGATGGACTGAGGCTGAAAAATGGCTCCATTTGGTCAATTTTCACCCGCACTCTTGCTCTTTATCTGTTTTTGTTTTTTTTTTTCGGTTAGCTGTCTGGTGTTGGAGTTTGGAATCTCTAGTCTAGTCTGATCCCATTTTCTAGGTAGAGATGTGAGGTTGGGGGAAGGAATGGCCCTTGCCCAAAGCCCCAGGATGAACTGATGGAGCTAAGACTCGAACCCTTGCAGTTTTGAACCCAGGGCACTGGACATACAGGGAAGTTGGGAACACGGAATGAGGGACTTGGGCTGAAGGGCAAATTCTGCTTAGGAGAAGTCTGCTGGGGCAGAAAGGTAAAGCAGAGACCAACAGCTCTGGCTGCAGTTAGCCCAGTTCTCTCCTTCCCACCTGCTGGCAAACACCGCCTCCTGACTGTATAAGCTGAACTCTTCCTGGCTGTGTGGCCACAAGGCTCTCAGGTGTCCCTCTTCCTGACTTTTCTCCGGGGCACACAAACATCTTCATAATCACAGGGGCCCTTGAGGAGGCGTGTAGAGCAGGGGCTTTTCCTAGGGCAGAATCCATCTGGAAAACTTAATTCTCAGCAGAGGACTGACCTTGGGCTTTTGCTTCCTCATCTGCAACATGGAGTTTCCATTGGGAATTTTAATCCGATAATGCTTGTGAAGAGTCCTGGCACACACTACCCAATGAGCAATAATTCCATTTCCTTATTTTATAAACCAAGGCCCAGAGACATAACTCATCCCAAGAAGGTCACAAATTAGCTACAACTGGATAATTTTTAAATGTTAAATATAGCTCTATTTATGAATATTTTTACTATAGCTATAGGGCTTTGCTGGTGGCTCAGATGGTAAAGAATCTGCCTGCATGTGAGACACCCTGATTTGATCCCTGGGTCAGGAAGATTCCCTGGAGAAGGGCATGGCAACCCACTCCAGTATTCTTGCCTGGAGAATTCCATGGATAGAGGAGCCTGGTCAGCTACAGTCCATGAAGTTGCAGAGCTGGAGATGACTGAGGAACTAACATATTCCAACTATAAAAGTAGCATGCACCTTAAAAAAAAAAACCCTCCAGTTTTGCTACTCAAAGATAAACCACCGATTAATTTTATTATTGCTCTAGAATCTAGTATTTTCTAAGCATAAAAGAAAAACTGTATTGTCGGGGGGCTTGTTATTTTTACACAGTTATAGCCATGGTAGCGGAGAAGGCAATGGCACCCCACTCCAGTACTCTTGCCTGGAAAATCTCATGGATGGAGGAGCCTGGTGGGCTGCAGTCCATGGGGTCGCGAAGAGTTGGACACGACTGAGCGACTTCACTTCACTTTTCACTTTCGGGCATTGGAGAAGGAAATGGCAACCCACTCCAGTGTTCTTGCCTGGAGAACCCCAGGGACTGGGGAGCCTGACAGGCTGCCATCTATGGGGTTGCACAGAGTGGACATGACTGAAGTGACTTAGCAGCAGCAGCAGCCCCAGCCATGGTAGAGAGGCAACATTGTATCTTTCAAAAATTTAATACAGTTTATGAATTGCCCATGATATGGCATTTTCTTTATAAAAAGTATTTTATGGGCTGTATAATAATCCATTTCATGGCTCCATCATGGTTATCCTTCACATCCCCTTTTGGTGAACATTTAGACTTTTTCACTCTCAAAAAGGATGCCACAGTAGGCATCTTCATGCATAAATGGTTTTCTGTATTTAGAATTATTTCCTCAGGATGAATCCCCAGGAGAGATTTGTAGGGTTAAAGAAGATGAATACGCTGCCAACTGCTTTGCTAAAGGGTTGAGTTGACAGTTGATTCTCCCCCCATAACATATGCACAGCAGCTGTATTTCCCCTCGATAAAACCACAGGCACTTAGTTTTGGCTCCTTAAAGGCAAGGAGTTCCAGTTCAAACACAAGAATGACCCAAGATGGTCTTTCTGTATCTCTTTGGCTAGTGACAAGTGTTCTCACCCCCATGTGGCAAAGAGGGAAACTGAGGCCTCCTGGAGAGCCTGAGCTCAAAAGTGGCCTCCCTCCATGCTCCCTCAAGCTTTCTCCCTCTCCTACTCACAGCCTTTCTTATCTGTGTAGCGGCTCTGGCAAGGCCATGTTGGTCAATGTTTACCAAGTGTCTGTGTGCGCTGGGTTCTCCCCAGTGGTCCCAGTAATCAGAGTGTGTGTCGGGAGGGGCTGGGTAAAAGATGGAAAGTCTCTGCAGAACTCAGGAGCAGGTTTCTGCAGATGGATGCAGAGCTGTCTGTAGGGATCATTCCAGGTTGAGCACAGGAGGCGGGAGTCAACACTCCAGAGACCTGCGGGAGGATGGCAGAGACAAGGGGCTGGGCACACCGGTCAGACAGTGCGGGGCTCAGAGGGAGCACAGGGAAGACTGGGTGCTGTGGGAGCACCTTTTGAGGCTACAGTAAACAGTTGTGAGGAAAGGAAGGACAAGCTCAGGTTTAGAGCATGGCAGGCAGCTCTGTACCAGTCCTGCTGAGAGTGGGCTGGAAGAAATGAGGAGAGGCACCAGGAGACGGAAGATGGGAGAAAAGGAGAGAAAGTGAGAGAAGCAAAGGTGGCTTTGAGAGAAATTTATGGGGAAGACAGGGCTCGGATGAGATGGGCAGACCAAAGAGAGGGAAGAACCGTGATGATGCCCAGGCCTCTGGATAGGTGGGGGTGATGGGCACTCATCACTGCCCATCAGATATTCGTCTCCCCTCTTCCTTTAATAACAGAACCCTATTTTTGTTCAAGGGGAGCTATACACCCAGTTTAAAACAAACAAGTGTCCAGAGTGGCGATGGGAATTCTGGCCTGTGCACTGTGAGTAGTAACATCCCGGCTAGAGTCAGGCTGGCTGTTGTTTAGCCTGTGAGGGCCAAAAGAGAAGTGGGCATCACGCCTTCAGTGGCTCGGAGTCTCCCAGGTGCCAGGAACAGGCTTGCGTTCAGAATCAAGGCCTAGCAGACACCAGCTGAAGGAAGTGAGGCAGCCAACCAGGTGATCAGGGCCTAAGAACCCCACATAGTCAACCTGGGAATGGGCCCTGAGGGAGTGTCACCATCCATCTGTCCTGGGACACAGCCTAGCACAGGAGAGAGAGCATGGCACTGGGAACCTGGACACCCAGCTCTGCCACTGACTCACAGACCCGAGGGTGCCCCTCTCTTGAGCTGGTACCTCAGTGTCCCCATCTGTAAAGGAGGAAACACCCCAACCTCATGGAGCTGTGTGACCACCTGGCCTCTTCCTTCCTTGTCAGCCTCGCCTCCCATCACACCTTCCCAAGCATCTTCACTGTCACTGATTGATCCTGTGACTTCACCATGCTCTGACATGTGCAGTGCCCTCCACCTAGAGCGCCCTTCCAAGCTTCTTCCACCTGCTTATCTTCCAAGTTGAATTCAAGCATAGATGCCTGTGTGTGGCTCCACAGAAGACAGAGTTCACAGCTCAGCCACGGTGGCCGAACTGTACCTCTGACTTTTGGAGCACTCGTTATACCAATAAGATACGGGCTGTTTATACACATCAGCTATGGATCACTATCTTCCATCTTTTGAGGGTTTCTAAGCTTACACACACACACACACACACACACACACACACACACACACGCAGCATGTATCTGCTGGAGAGCTGCAAAAGGGCACTGGCAGAACAGATAATGGTGTCCTGATCCAGGCTTCACATGCCCAGAGCAAAGCAGAGAAATTTGCCCTGCACTGTTCTAGCCCGTGCATCTCAAACCCGGCCTTCCTTAATGAATTCATGGCGCCTCCTCCTCTGTCTCTCGAAAGCCTTTTCTAGCAACAGGTGGTGCTGACACACTCCTTGTCCTTGGAGTTGGGATGGTCAGGGAGAGAGCTCTGCACCAGCCTCTCACCCCCAGGAAGGCACAGTTGTGCCCATAGAGCAGACAAGGGGAGGGAGGTGCAGAGAGGAGACCTGCCTCTCTGGGGTCACAGGGATCAAAGACATCAAGACCTCCAGCCTGGGCCCTCTTCCTCTAGAGATCAGAGGTCTGTGTGGGCTCTGACACCACACCCCATGGTCGCAGGGACTCAGGCCCCCTGTTTGCAAAACGAAGTTGCTGAGGTGTGTGAACCTGAAGTACTTCTAGGTCTGTCCTGTGATTCCACATGCTAGTAGAGAAGGACTGAATTCAGAGGCTAGAGTCTCCCAGGAAGCTAGTTTCTCTCTCTTACACACACACATACACAACGCATTGAGTCTGCAACTCCCACAGGGCCCTCTGGGGCAAGACAGAGGTTGGGAGAAAATAGTTGCAAAATATATATTTGACGAGGAACTTGTATCAAGAATGCATAAAGAACTCTTACAACTCAATAATAGTAAGACAGCCAAATGGTTAAATATTAAAAGTTGGAAAAAACTTTGAACAAATAATTCACCAAAGAAGATATATGGATGGCAAATAAGAACACAAAAAGATGATCAACAGCATCAGTCATTAGGAGAATGCAAATTAAAGCCATAAGGAGATACCACTAGACACCTATTGGATGATTAATGATAAAAAGACTGATCATACTCAGTGCTTTGAGGATGTGGAGAAACCAGAACTCTCATACATGCTGCTGGGAATGTAAAATGGCACAACCACTTTGGAAACACTTGGACAGTTTTAACTTAAATATGTATTTACTAAAGGACCTAGCCATTCCACTTCACTCCTAGTTTACCCCAGAGAATAAGAAGGTATATCCACACAAAGACATACACAAATGTTCACAGCAGCTTTATTTGTAATAGCAAGAAACTAGAGAAAAACCAAAGTGTCCGTCAGCAAATAAAGGGAAAAGCAAATCATGGTTTACCCTTACACACAGTGGAGTACTACTCAGAAGTAAAAGGAATACACTATTGATAAACACAACTTGAATCTCTAAATAATCATGCCAGCTGAAAGAAGCCCGATCCTCTCCCCCAACCAAAAAAAGTATATGCTATATGGTTCCATTGATATAAAATTCTAGAAAATACAAAGTAATTGATAGTGACAGAAAGCAGATCAGTGGTTGCCTGGGGAGGGGAATGGAGAGGGAAGTATGAGAGGAAGGAATTACTACAAAGGTGCAAGAGGAAACTTTGGGGGTTGATGGATGTGTTAATTATCTTAATGGTGGTTTCATAGCTTGCATACCATGTCAAAAGTTATACTTCTAAGTAGGTGCAGCTTGATGTATACATCAAGAGCTGGAAGGAGGGGAAGGGGCCAGAGAAGAGAAGAAGGCAGGGCAGCAGCAAGCAGGAGGGGTCTTTCTTGGAAGCCTGGCATATGCACAGACATGGACACAGATGCACGGACGTACATGCAGTGAGTATGAAACCACCACATGGCCTCTAGGGAAGTTCTAAGAGTCGCTTTCACTCAAGAGATTCCATCTGCAAAAAACATCAAGGCTATTTGCCATTTGCTCATTACTTGTCCAGAGTACTTCCTGTATGCCTGGCTTGCACTGGGCACTGGGGATTCAGAGACAAATCAAACACAGGCCTTGCTCTGGGCAGTTCATGCTATTGACCATGGTGTAGCCTTCCAAAAATTCAGCCTACACATTTGGCCTCATACCCTAAACATCCCAGCTGGGTTCCCTTCATAGGATGTGTGAGAACTCTTCTTCTTAGACCTGACTTTGTTTCTAGCCTCGTCATCCCTTGGGAGAAAGCCTCCAACTAGCTCATAACACCAGCAGATTTTTGTCTTTTATCTGTGCTAAGCAGACATCCAAGCCAAACCCCAACTGTTTCTCATAATTGACTAAGGAGATCTGAGTCAAAGTCATCACAGAATCACAGAACTTAAGGACAGGAAAGAATGTGAAGATTTCAAAGTCCAATGTCCAGTGATGCTGATTGAAGCACCGTTTCTCTGAATACCATTCCTGTTCTGCAGTCACCTAGACTCAGTTTGAATAGCTCCAGTGAGAGGGGAGCTCACTACCAACTGAAGGTGTATCAGATCTTTGGAAAACTAGAGAAGTTACAAAGTTCTTTCCTTCTAACTGGGTGGAAGGGTACTAGCATTTATTAAGCACCTACTGTTGCTAAACCCTGTGCTGTGGGCTTTATACACATGGGATTTCTAATCTAGTTTAATTCTCTACCCAGCTTTGCTCCTATGAGGCTGGAATTATGACTATGAAGCCCATTTTTACTACTGAGGAAACAAAAGGGTCAGAGAAATCAAGTGACTTGCCCACAGTCACAAAGTAAGTCCATGTTCAAGACCAAGGCGGCAGTCAAGCTTGTACAGCTCCAAAGTCCATGTGCTCAGCTAACCTCTCAGAGAGCAGGGCGAGGGAGCTGATGCTGTCCAGGCTTGGATCCTGTGCTCCCCCACTGGAAGGCTGACCTCTGAGATTCCTCACAACAGCCATCTCCTGCTAGTCCTAACAACTCTGAGGCCCATCCTCTCCCAGGCATGGAGCCTACCCGCCCCCTGTTTTTAGAAGGAAGCCACAAGCCAAGGAGTTGGCTCAAGCAGTCCTACAGCTCTTGGCCGGGCCCTGGGTACTGGGGGCTGCTCTCGGTAGCGCAGGAAATGGGAGGGCGTGGAGGGTCAGGTGCTCTCCATCCTCTGAGCACACAGAGCTAACCCTAATGACTAGGAGGCTGGGCTCTGGGAAGGGGCTGACGAACAGGGACTCCTGAAAGATGCACATGAACTGGGCCTTGGGACAGATGGGAACATGGGGAGATAGCAGAGGTGACGGGAAGAGCATTTCAGGATGAATTAAAGTAAAGGAGGTAGAAAGGAGGGGCCCGCGGAGGGAATACTGCTGACTGGGCTAGAATTTGACCAAGGGCCCCTTACCGACATTTCTAAAGCAGCAACATACCCTTCTTTAGCTCTTAGGCTGGCTCACTCCAGTCAGCCCCAGGGCTGGTGATCTTGCTCGGAAGAGCCCAGCTAAGGGCTGAGGGGGGAGGAACGGATACGCACAGGCCCAAAGAGCAGAAACAGGGAGAGAAAGAGGATGAAACAGCAAAGGGAGAGAAAGGAATGGGGAGAAGCTGGCCTCAGGAATCGGTTATTCGGGAGCTCAGCCACATACAAAAGAGAAGTTGCTTCAATTCCCTGTGACTCGACTTCGTCTGTTATAATAATACTCTCCTCGAAGAGCGGTAGGAGGATGGGCCATGTCACACATCCCTGTGCCTCTTATCATTCGCCGGGACAAGGGCTGGGACCCAGCGGGGAGAGAAGCAATTGAGGCCACAGAGAGGAGGCGCATTTGTGGGGCCATCTGCCATGTGCCAGGCCTTTTGGCAGAGCATCCTCTCCTCTCAGGCACGAATGATCGATCCCTCTTTGGTAGATGAGAACATGGCCCAGCGTAGGGGCTAAGACAATGTGTCTGCGGTCCCAGGCTGACCAGCCACAGAGCTGGAGATGAGCCAGGCCTGACTCTGAAGCCAGAGCGCACCCTGAGCAGCAAGTCGCCCCGAGGAGGCCCAGGTCGGCTTCAGCTCTGTGGCCCAAATGAGAGGAAGGTGACCTTAGTCAGCGCCCTAGGCTTCACCTCACTGCAGAGGCCACATTTGGCCTCTCCTGTCTCCCCCAGGAGAGCTCAATGTCCAGTCTGCCACCTCCAAAAGGAGGTGAGTGGTACAATGAAGAGAGGAGCAGTGGCTGGGAGGGAAGAGGGGGACGTGGTACCAAACTAGCCTCCTAATGAGGCTTTGGGAAAGACCCAGGATTCCCTACGCCATTTCTACCATTTAAAAAAGCTCTGGAGAACAGGGGAGTTGCCCTTCGCCGAGAGGTACTAACTCTACAGCCCACCTAGACTGGTGGGCTCACCACCCCAGGACTTGCTCAGCTTACCCAGTCCTACTCCTCTCCCTTTTCCCAACCCTTCAGATCCTGCTCTAGTTCCTCCCACTAGTAAGCCTTCCCAGATAGCCCCAGCCTACGTCACCCTTTCTCTTGGGGATGCCAGTAGCACTCACTGCTCGCATCACCTGTGACCAGTCCTATGCTAGAATTCCCGATCCTCTAGATTACAAGACTATTGATCATCGCCATTCCAAATCCCTTCACATTGCAAGAATTCCTTCTAGAACATCAAGACCTATGTGAGCAGTCTGGAGATGAGGAACTAGCTCTCGAAACATACTGCTTCATTGCTAGATGGTTTTTCAGTTTAGCATGATTTTCCTTGAACTGAGCCTAAACTGTCCTCCCTGGCTGGCACCTGTAAGTGCTGATCTGGGGTCTGTCCCTCAGGGCACGTGGCAGCCCAAGGTCTCTCATGTGAGTGAAATCTGGGTTTCTGCTACACGATCTCATACCCGCTGACCACTATTCCATCCCACAGTGTGGGAAGCCACGCCTGGGTTGGGGTCCCAACCCCACCACTTTCTGGTTACACGAGTATGGCCAGTTCCTTCTTTCCACTGGTCTCAGCTTCCTCAGTTATAAAAATGCCCCACCTCACCAGGTGGTATTGCCTCACCTGTTGAATGTGGTAGCTTTATTGCTTTACTCATTAACCACGTTTTTTGAAGCAATATGGCTTAGAAGAAAGAACATAGCTTTGATGCCAAACGGACCAGCATTCAGTGTGGGCTCTGCTATACAGTAGCTCTGAACAAAACTACTTCCCCTCTCTGAGCCCGTGTCCTCATCTATAAAATGAGGATAATATATGCTAAGTGGGACTGAGTTGTTTTGCGTCTTGTTTTTTCTAACAAGTATCTTGGCCTTTCTTCTGGATCTGCCCAGTTTTGCAAGGTTACTATAAAGCAGCTACCCTTTTACTGAGCACCAGCATGTGGCAGGCACAGTAAGTGTTTCAGATGAAGACTCCATTCAATCCCCATACCCACTCTCTAAAGCAGGTACTAAAATCTAGCATCTAACACTCAGAAGGCACGCAATCCAATGGCAGCTGTTGTTAGTATTTCTATGAGCCAGGCTCCATGTATCATCCATATATCTTTATCAGCCTCAAAATCTCCCTGAGTGGGAGGGACTGAACATCAGTATCTGCTTATAGACCAGACACTGTACACACTGGCTGAATGAATGAATGGAAATATTTCTTTGCATTCTCCCATGGTGGGCTGGGTAAAGCCTGACCACGGTATGTGCTTGATGAATATTTGATTAAGTGGAGCCACAAAAATGAACTGTCCTCAGTGGCTTTAGTCTGAATCCCAGAATGCCTTGAAAGCATGTCAGTGGGGTTTCTCCAGCTAATCAGGAGGTCCTTTCTGAGAACACCCCAGGCTTCCTTCACAATCAGATCCCAGCTTTTCCTTGGGGGTGGCTATGTGGCAGAGCTGTCAAAAAGAGACCACTACTGTCCAGACCTCATCATAACCCAGGCAGAGGTGGTAGAAGTAGCGTGGCTTCTAGAGAATAAGAAATGCCCCTCCTGCTGAAGAGATACCAGCACCTCTCCTCACACCTGCTTCTCAAGGGTGGCTTTTATGCCAGCTTTACTGGCCATCAGTCAAATTCCCCCTTGTGAGGCAGCTGACCAAGCTTCCTGTGGAAGGGAGGTTGGCAGGTGCCAGGGGGGCTCAGAGGGGTTTGGAAGCCTCAGTCTCTAGAGACTCCTTCCTGATAGTGCTGCCAGAAGCGAAGGGGCACAAATTGGGCCTTTGAAGCAGGCGGCCCAGAAGCAGAAGATCCAGTGGCCAAAGCAATGTGCTCCCCTGTCTTGCAGGGAAGGAGGGCATCCCTGGTCCAGGTCTGCACTCTCAGCTTCATTTCTCTGTCCTCATCCTCAGCCAACAGCTATGAGCACTACGTGTCTGGCATCGAACACTGCACATCAGGGAGGACAGACTGATGGCCTGACACAGACACACTTTAATGGGTGTATTTTCAAAGGCTGCCTAGTTGGCCACATTAAAAAAAAATCAAAAGATGTCACAAACATTCAGATTTCTGTCTTATTTTTTATTATTGTAATTATTTATTTTTTGGTCATGCAGCTTGTGGAATCTTAGTTCCCTGACCAGGGGTCGAATCCATGCCCCCGGCTGTGGAAGCATGGAGTCCTAACCATTGGACAGCCAGGGAAATACCTGGGTTTCTTTCTTATAAATGAGAAGATCCAAAAACATGTGACCCACATTCTTGCGTGGCCGGAGTGGCAGGCAGGCTAGCAGCTGCCTCTTTCCAGCAAATACTCTCCAATTTGCTATCATCCTCCAAAGCTCAACATGGACAACAGAGTTTGAGGCTCCTTCCTTTACATGTTTTATTATAGCATATGGACCTCCTCTAGTGACATTAGGAGGTAGATAGATAGCATCATGTCCCCATTTCACAGATGAGGAAGCAGAGGCTCTAGAGAAAAAATTAGCCAGGATTGAGCCCAAGCAGCCTGACTTCAGAGCCAAACTCAAGGACAGTGAGTGTGTGCAAAGTCACTTCAGTTGTGTCTGACTCTGTGTGACCCTATGGGTTGTAGCCTGCTCCTCTGTTCATGGGATTCTCCAGGCAAGAACACTAGAGTGGATTCTCTTTCTCCAGGGGATCTTACTGACACGGGGACTGGACCTGTGTCTCTTATCTCTCCTGCATTGGCAGGCGGGTTCTTTACTACTAGCACCACCTGGGAAGCTCCCTGGTCTGCTGCAAAATGTGGACAATGCAATGAGACTTTTTTTTAATATTTATTTTTATTTATTTGGCTGTACTGGGTCTTAGTTGTGGCATATGAGTTCCTGTTCCCTGACCAGGGATTGAACCCAGGCCCCTTGCATTGGGAGTTTGGAGTCTTAATCACTGGGCCACCAGGGAAATCCCTGCAGTGAGTTTTTAAATACAGCAAAATGCATTTGATTTGAAGGAATCATTTTTTTTTTCCTGATTTTATATAGCCTTCTTACTTTGGGGATAAACGTATTAAAATGTTCTTTTTCTCTCTATATGACTGTAACAATAAATAGAGCGAGTGTTATTTGTCCTTATTTGGCAGAGTAAAAAGTTGAGCAACCTAGGATATTTTCTCAAATGTTCTGATCTTTGAAATCTGTCTGAGGACCATTGCTCTGCTATACAGCCTTCCTGTCCAGAATGAAAGCATGTTTCTGCTACTCCTCATGGTTCAAAAACCCCCCACCTTGATCTGCATCTCATCCTATCTTTGAAGAGGTAGCTTTTTAACTGAGCCTTTCCCAAACACTCTCCTTCCAGCAAACCCACAGAGCATGTGTTCATACCTTTAGTTATATTTATCTCATTCTTCCTCAGGTTACAGTTATCTGTATCCTATCCACTCTTGTACCCCTTAAAGTGGTTCTAGAACAGAAGAAAGTGTTGCAGAATTGTTAACCAGTCAGTGCTTGAAGAGATCACCATCTCTGCCTATCATTTTGCAGGTGTGGAAAGCAAAGAGCCTTGCCTCAGGCCACCCAGGGAGTCCTGGCAGAACTGAGGTCAGTCTCCTGGCCCCTCGGCGCTTGCTTTTTCCACTGTACCAGGTTGCTTCCCAGATGTTCCCTTTTGGTTGGCTCAGCACCTCAGTTCAGAGGTGCTAGCATATGACAAACACTTCATAAATGCCTGTTCATCAGGCAGTACAAAGCAGCCTGGGAACACAGGCCTCCTCTCTCTAAGGGCCCTTAGCTTCACATCATCTGCATCAAACCTCTACTCGGTGTGAGCTGCTCATCAAATGAAGAAACGGCCTCTTAGGTCCCTAGCGACCTAGATGTAGAAAGATACCCTTATGGCTCAGAAATGCAGTTCCCATAAGGCCAGAGTCCGGCCCTCAGCCTTGCTGAGTGATCTTGGGTAAATGCCTTCACCTCTCTAGGCGTCAGGTGCTCTGGACAGGTGGAATAATGACATGAGGAAGAAGTCCTCGAGCCTACTGGATGGTTATAGACACTAGACAGGCTTTCCAAGAGGCGCCTCAGAGTCCTGCTTCTAGAGGCCTCTGCTGACAGGGAGGGTTCCGGGCCCCCTGAGACAAATGGATGGTTCCTTTGGAACTGAGCCACAGAGTGAGTTGGGATGGTCCCTCAGATTGTGGCCACTTTTTGGGTTGCTGCAGTCAAGAGTCAAAAACTCCTTGGAAACATCCTAATCTGGGTAGAATATTTATTATTATTACTATTAATAACACACAAATTTAATGCAGAAAATGGCATCATTTCTCTAAAGTCTTCTTGAGAAGAGGAAGAGGCCATCCTTTTCTCCCTGTCCTATTACATTCACATCAGTGTTATCACAGCTCCTAGATGGTCCAACCAGACCCACAGGCTTAGATATTTGTCTCCCTCTATTAGCTGTGAGCTTCCTGAAATTAGGGATCGCCTCTTACTCTTTTCTGTATCCTATGTGCTTGGTCTAGGGCCTGATAAATAAATGATAAACAAAGGCTGATCCATGTTTAGCCAGACAAGAAACCCCTCCACTCTTGTTCTGGGACAAGGCAGCATTTAGGCTCTTTAGAGTCATAGAGGCAGCCAATGCATTTAGGACATGCAGAGAGAAACAGGCTAACCTGAAGTCACGCTGTCAGTGAGAAGGCTCCAACTAAAAGCAGTTCTTTCAACTCTCAGATAAACTGTTTCTGGTTCTACCACAACTTAGCTGTGTAACTCTGGGCAAGATCCTTTGTCTCACTGCCCTCGCTTCCTCATTTGTAAAATGGGTAAGATTAAAGTCTAAGCCTACATAATAGGATTATTTGAAGAGTAAGTGAACCTGTGTAAAAGAGCACAGGACCTAGGAGGAGCTCAAAACGTGTGCCTGTCATGACTGTCATTCACTCCCAGCCATTCTCCTTGGTAAAGGGGTACTGGCCACTCACCAGCAAAGCCGAGCTTGCACTTCAAGAAGACTTTACAGCACTAACTTACACACTCGTCAGCCCAGCAAGTTCCCCCGCAACAGTCCCTTTGGGGAAATGCCTGATCTTTTGTCACGACTCCTTCACAGCTTTCCCTTCTCCAAAACCCTAGGCACAGTTACAAGTGTACACACAACTCACAGCAGCTAGAAGCGGAGGTAGAGAAACCTTTGCAAGAGCTCACCCTTTCGCCTCAGATAGACCAGGTGTCGGATAACAGTTCTGCCACTTGAGTTCTGTAGCCTTAGGAAAGCCACTCTCTCTAAGCCTCAGACTCCTCTACTTTCACATCAATATAATCTGTTACAAGGATTACCTGAAACAGGTAATGGTCTGCTATTCCATAAATGATATTCAGAGTAATAATAGTTGTCTTATTTTTATTTAACAAAATCCACTTGACAAAATGTCAGAAGCAGAAGGAAGCTTCAGGATCATGTCTTCTCATTTTATACCTGGGGAACTAGAGGTCCTGAGAGGAGTTATGATTGGCCCAAGGTCACTCAGTGGGGTGGTAGTAGAACAAGACCTGGGACCTGGGTCTCCTGATTTTTTGCTACATGTCTATTTTGATTGTTTGATTCTCCTTATCTGCTCCTTCCCTGAAATACAAGAAGAGGCTGGAATCACTCTCTTCCCAATTTTCTTCTCTTTATGCTCATCTTTCACCAGCCAGAACCACCTGTTTGTCAACATCATCACTCCCCAAGGCACATCTAGTTCCTTCAAGCCTGACTCAGGGAGAAGGTGAAACAACTGTTGGCCACTGGCAGTAGCAATAGTAAGAGCCAACCAACAATTGGCACAGTACTATACTTAACAATGCTTTTCCCTACACTGTCAACACACTCCCGCAGTTTCTTTCTAACCTAGTTGGTTTAAGGACATAATTTCCTCAAAGTGTTATTTGACCCAACACTTACTGAAGACCTGCTTTATGCCTAGCCATGGGCTAGAGGTTGAAGACATAGAAAAAAGTCCAGGCCTCTGCTGGGAGGAGCTCACAAACTAATGGGGATGTAGTGGAGTTGGGGAAATAATTTCTTATGGCTCAAATGGTGCAGCAGCAAAATGCCCTGCACTACCCTTATGGGGAGCCTTCTTTATCATGCTGTCAAGAGGCAGAAAGTATCTGTGGAATAAACTGCAATAAGAAAGGGTGAATGTAAGGCTGAACAGGACAGTAGGAGGGACGGTAAAGAATAGGAAATACAGACACCAAAGTCCTTATCTCATGGAGATTCTAGTGAGAGACTCCTGGAGCGCAAGGGAGCAGGAGTGGGATCCAGGTGAAAACAGGAAGGCTTGGTCCCTGCCTCCCTGTCAGCACATAAGATTTTGATGCTTCTGTTCCCTAAGGGACTCTGCTCTCTGATGCCAACATTTTCCAAACCCAGTGCTGGGCAACATGTGCCTCCTTGGGACCACCATGTGCTGGAATGATGTCAGCATCCTTGCAGCAGAAATGTTTGTACCTCCTGCTTGCTTCCTAGGCCCTTCAGCCTGGCAGCCCAGCCCACTCCAGCACACATTATCCCCTGGCAGGGAACCATCTATAAGGATGTGGAAGAGACTGGAGGGGAGGGGAGAAAGCAAGGACTAAGAGAAGCCACCCCTCCCCTCTTCCTCCAATCTACCTCCCAAGTCCCACAATCCTGAGAACCTAGTATGTGCCAGGTACAGGCACTATTTTCAGTGCTTTCATATAGGTCTCATTCAGTCTTCCCATCAACCCTCTGAGAAATTCTTCCCAGATGTACAGATGAGGAAACTGAAGCTTGGTAGAGGGAAGTAGCTTGACAAAGGTCATTCCAGTGATGGCACGAAGATGACAATACAGGACTGTCTGATGCCTCCAGTTCTACAAGGCCCAACAGTCAATGCTTCCCTAGAGAAGTCCTGAGTTTAAAGAGATCAACTGAGGAAACTCCAATTATTTCATAGACCCAAGTTTAAATTCTAGATTGCTTTTAATAGAGATGTCCCCTTGACATGTAAGAGCTGCTTGAATGGCGTATTAAAATCGTACAGACCATCTAATACAACTCCTGCATTTAACAGACAAGCAGACAGACACCCACGCCTAAAGGATTTTAAGATGGCTACTTGGGGCCTCTGAGCAGGCTAAGGGACATCAAGAACCCCATTCTCTGGCACCTTCCCTCCCTTACCCTGCCTGCAGAGATCACCTTCTTTGGGGAACCAACTCTAGCCTATCCCACCTCCAGATGGACAGAGAAGGCAGAGGAAACAGGCCTCTCCTCAGACTGCAGGGGTGAGGGAGGGAATGTGGGACTCCCCTGGCCAGTTGGTGTTCCAACAGCCCAGCTCCCGGCTGAGGAGCAGAAGGAGAAATTATCACATCTCAAGGAAGCTCCAGGGAGACTGAGGCTCAGAGCTCCTA
Source organism: Aepyceros melampus (assembly GCA_006408695.1). Taxonomy (NCBI): domain Eukaryota; kingdom Metazoa; phylum Chordata; class Mammalia; order Artiodactyla; family Bovidae; genus Aepyceros; species Aepyceros melampus. The sequence continues at coordinate 190,660 of SJXQ01003421.1, forward strand.
CTCTAGGGGGTCAGGGGCATTTTTTTCCAGATCTACTGCAGGGCCTTGATTCTTCTGGGGGTGGGGGTGCAGAATAAGGGAAGGAAGCAGTCATTGGCACTTGACCTTGGGCTGGGTTTGAGGTTCCATCCTCCCCCCAGTCTCAGGTACCCTTGCTCCTTCCTCCTCCAAGAAGGAAGGAGGCTTAAATGTTTGCCAAATGCTGGAACAGGAGACACATAGAAACGGGGTGGTCCCTAAAATCCCCTAAAATCGCCCACTTCAGGCATCTTCTCTCCTGCTACCAGCATCCTCCAACTGGTGAATTTCAAGGTGGTGGCGGTGGTGGGGCGCTTAGAAGGGTGTAGAGAAATGAAGGGAGGGTAAGAATGAGTCACTGTTAACCCCTCCGCGGCTGGTGCCCTCTGAGGGATTCTACCGCAGCGAGCGGCCCCCGCCCGCAGCCCGCAGCGGTGCAGCACACGCGGCCCCCCTCCCGGCTCCGCCGAGGCCTCCTCACCTGAGTCCACTCGCCCTCCGCAGCCCCGCCGGCGGCTCTCACCGCTCCGGCCCGGCTTGGCGCAGCGCCTCTGCAGTCGCTGCTGCAGCTGCCTGGCCCAAATCAGCAACCTGCGGCGGTGGGGAAAACAGACAGACAGGGGCGGGTGAGCGTGGGCGGGGACCCGGGGCGGTCGAGTCCCCCCGCCGCTGACAGCTGGGCCGCCGCCGCCCGAAAAGCCGGGAGGGCTGGCTGACCGCTGGGCGCTCTGGGCGCTCCGACCGCTCCCCTGCACCTCCCCTTCCCCCACCCGCACTTGGCACTTTGGGCCGCGGCGGCAGCGCTGGGGCGGTGGTCCCCGGAGGTCCCTGTCATCACCTGCGGAGGCTTCCATGGCTTCGGCTGCCCTGCCCAGGCCGCCGAACTGCTCTCCGGAGCCCCTGCTGGAGGCGGCTAGCTGGGTGCCCGCCGGGGCTGGAGCTGCCGGGAGGGAGGGAGGGACAGGGAGGGTGAGGTGGATGCAGGGGACCAGCCAGTCGGCGGCTCGCCGGCAGCTGCGTAAGCGCCCCGTCTTCACTTTCCTTCTTAAAGAGATAGTTAGCATCTTGCTCCAAGAGATTTCAGGAGCGGCGATGCCAGCATGCGCCGAATAGGGGTGGCCTCTCCTACTTCCACACCGGCCTGTACTTAGAGCCGGTGATGGCACCTGGCCAGAGCATGTTGGCTCACTGACAGGTCGTGTGACCCCGGACGAGTCTGTCACCTCTCTGGGCCTCAGTTTTTTCATCTGTGACATGGGATGTTGATACCAAACTCACTTCTTGTCACATGGTGGTCTTAAATAGTCATTTGATCCTAATTCCTTGAAGAATATTTTCACTCAAGTACCCCTGAGTATTTAATGCAAACAGTACTCAGACTACTTAGGAAAATGATAGTAAGAATCTTAAATATCTGAAAACAAAAAACGTTTTTCTTTGAGTTATTAAGATGGTGAATCATCAGAAAGATGGAAAGATAAAAGCAATCACAACCTAAAATAAGTGTTCATTATACACCTTTCCCCTCTGGGTCTGTCTTCCATCTACTGTCACAGGGAAGAAGAGAAAAAACAAGTGGGAAAAGTCTAGAAAACTGGACTCTCTGCCTAGCTCTTCCACTTCTAGTCCTGTAACTTTATAAAGTCACTCACTCTCTGGGCCTGGATTCTTATCTGCTCTATGTGTGGGAAGCTGGGTGCAGTGGGTAGGTGCTCCCTCCTTCAGAACCAGCCCTAACTATCTGATCAGTAACTCCTTTACTCAAACCATCCCTCAGTTCTTCCAGTTGTTGTTTAGTTGCTAAATCATGTCCAACTCTCTTGCAATCCCATGGACTATAGCCTGCCAGGATCCTCTGTCCATGGCATTTTCCAGTCAAGAATACTGGTGCAGTTTGCTATTTCCTTCTTCAGGGGATCTTCCTGACCCAAGGATCAGACCTGTCTCCTGCATTGGCAGGCGGATTCTTTACCAGTGAGCCACCAGGGAAGCCAGGCCTTTCTTGACCACCTTAAATACAATAGTGACTCCCTCCTCCTTCACTTCCTCTGCCCTAGTTTTGCTGCATTTCACCACCATATTAAATTTTTACTATTTGTAGTCTTTCATTATTACCCCCACTAGAATGTACACTCCATGAAGGTAGGGACTTTGTTTTATCTCTTGCCATATTCCCATTGCTTAGATGATGCCTGACACCTATCACATGCTCAATAAATATTGACTAGGTAAATGAAAGCTAAGCATGCATTGTGCCAAGCCCTAGTTTCTATAGAACATGAGGTCAGATGTTATCCTGGTCTCTAAGATTGCTAAGTCCCTAAGTCTCTGTCTACTCTTGGCAAGGCTTAACTTCGTACCTTTCACCCTAAGCTGACTTTTCCAGAGAAGTATTTGTAAAGTGAATTCTCTGACTTCATATCATGACTCTGCAATACTGGCCTGGTAAGAAATAGTTAATATTTATAATATACAATTATAATATTTACAATATACTATATATAATAAGAAATAATTGTTTTAAGTGAACTGTTACTTTTCAGAGTTAAATCTTTTTTTGTAGCTCTGATTTGTGGTAAAGCCATGATTCTGTAACAATACATATAATTTTTCAAAAAATGCCTATAAATTTTTTGGCATTGGTTATATTTTCCTCTCATTCATTTAAACTGAATTCTTCTATCAGATGTCTGTATTATGCTTCGTGGAAAAATATGACAGAGCAATTGTAGTAAGAATAGGAAATTGTAGTTGAAAAAGCCATGTGAATTAAGGCCTGCTGTCTAAAAAACAAAAACCTAATGCTAAATTAGCAAGTTAATTGATGAAACATTTTATCTGCTCTAAAGCCCTTCTAAATAATATAAGTGACTTACTTATACTTAAAGCAAAACCAAAGGAAGCCATGTAATTACTGTTTGTTTATCAGGAGATAATTTCTGAAATCCTCATTTAAAAATATTTTTTGTCTATCCTCATATTTTTTTCCTTGATATTTAGAAGACTACATTTTCCAGAAATATCCACAAGGAACTTCACCCCCCAAAAGGGAGAGGATCTCTATGCATGTTACTGTTCTCTGGGATGGTGTTAGCTAGCAAAGACTCTTCAGCAACATAAAGCATGTGATTGAGAAGAAGATAGCCAATGTTTAGTTACAATAGAAATTGTAAGCAATGAGGATTTTAAACACAAAATGAATTATTCAAAAGAAACTAGTAGTTTTGCTTTTGTTTTGTACAAATTGAGAAATACTTAAATTGTTTATTTTCAAAAGCATTTCTGGTTCCAGTTCTGGGTAAGCACATTCCTCCCACTGAATGCCACAATAAACCTGAAGAAAAGGCATGTAGCAGCATTTTTGAAAATGTATTTTCTGAAAATACTTGCAGGCAAAATGGGGTAGGAGGATAGAATTTGACACACCACTGACTAGTTTACTAATTTTGCTTCCTCTGGTATCCCCCAGCCTGGTCTCAGTTCAGTTCAGTACAGTCGCTCAGTTGTGTCCGACTCTTTGTGACCCCACGAAATGCAGCACGCCAGGCCTCCCTGTCCATCACCAACTCCTGGAGTTCACTCAGACTCACGTCCATCGAGTCAGTGATGCCATCCAGCCATCTCATCCTCTGTCATCCCCTTCTCCTCCTGCCCCCAATTCCTCCCAGCATCAGAGTCTTTTCCAATGAGTCAGCTCTTCGCATCAGGTGGCCAAAGTATTGGAGTTTGAGCTTTAGCATCATTCCTTCCAAAGAACATCCAGGACTGATCCCCTTCAGAAGGGACTGGTTGGAAATCCTTGCAGTCCAAGGGACTCTCAAGAGTCTTCTCCAACACCACATTTCGAAAGCATCAATTCTTCGGCGCTCAGCTTTCTTCACAGTCCACATGACCAATGGAAAAACCATAGCCTTGACTAGACAGAACTTTGTTGGCAAAGTAATGTCTCTGCTTTTGAATATGCTATCTAGGTTGGTCATAACTTTCCTTCCAAGGAGTAAGCGTCTTTTAATCTCATGGCTGCAATAACCATCTGCAGTGATTTTGGAGTCCAAAAAAATAAAGTCTGACACTGTTTTCACTGTTTCCCCATCTATTTCTCCTGAAGTGATGGGACCGGATGCCATGATCTTCATTTTCTGAATGTTGAGCTTTAAGCCAACTTTTTCACTCTCCTCTTTCACTTTCATCAAGAGGCTTTTTAGCTCCTCTTTACTTTCTGCCATAAGGGTGGTATCATCTGCATATCTGAGGTTATTGATATTTCTCCCAGTAATCTTGATTCCAGTTTGTGCTTCTTCCAGCCTGGTCTCAGTTCAATTCAGTTCAGTTCAGTTGCTCAGTCATGTCTGACTCTTTGTGACCCCATGAATCGCAGCACGCCAGGCCTCCCTGTCCATCACCAACTCCCGGAGTTCACTCAAAATCACGTCCATCGAGTCTGTGATGCCATCCAGCCATCTCATCCTCAGTCGTCCCCTTCTCCTCCTGCCCCCAATCCATCCCAGCATCAGAGTCTTTTCCAGTGAGTCAACTCTTCGCACGAAGTGGCCAAAGTACTGGAGTTTCAGCTGTAGCATCATTCCTTCCAAAGAAATCCCAGGGTTGATCTCCCTCAGAATGGACTGGTTGGATCTCCTTGCAGAGATAAAGTAGCGCGAAGGGACTCTCAAGAGTCTTCTCCAACACCACAGTTCAAAGGCGTCAATTCTTCGGCACTCAGCCTTCTTCACAGTCCAACTCTCACATCCATACATGACTACTGGAAAAAACCAAAGCCTTGACTAGATGGACCTTAGTTGGCAAAGTAATGTCTCTGCTTTTGAATATGCTATCCAGGTTGCTCATAACTTTCCTTCCAAGGAGTAAGCATCTTTTAATTTCATGGCTGCAGTCACCATCTGCAGTGATCTTGGAGCCCCCCAAAATAAAGTCTGACAGTTTCTACTGTTTCCCCATCTATTTCTCATGAAGTGATGGGACCAGATGCCATGATCTTCATTTTCTGAATGTTGAGCTTTAAGCCAACTTTTTCACTCTTCTCTTTTGCTTTCATCAAGAGGCTTTTTAGTTCCTCTTCACTTTCTGCCATAAGGGTGGTGTCATCTGCATATCTGAGGTTATTGATATTTCTCCCAGCAATCTTGATTCCAGCTTGTGTTTCTTCCAGTCCAGCATTTCTCATAATGTACTCTGCATATAAGTTAAAGTAGCGCCAAATCTAGAATTGGGGAATCAACACAGAGAATGCCTAGTTCTGGCTTGAAGGTCAGGAAAAAGTGAGGGGAATAATTTTACTTTTATTTTATAATCTTTTCTTCATTATCTCATGACCCAGTCCTAGGGAATCCTGCAGTGGTGGCTGTGACATCTGGGACCCACAGGTCTCTAAAACCCTGAGGGAGGAAGAACTTCTCCAGTCAGAGTAGCTGTGGGCCTGAGAGTGTGAGCCTCTGCGGTATTTGTGTTTTGTCTCTTTCTGTCCCTCCCACCATTTGGGTCCAGATGCAGGTGCAATTGTGGGAAGAAGGCAGGAAAACAGAGTGGAGTAAATAAAGCTACAATCTCCAGCCTTCTGGTGAACCCCAAAGAGGATGAACTAAATCATTATAAGGATAATAAAAAATGATAATTCTGATTACTACTGAAAACTAAGAATAAAGAAAAATCTTGCAAGCAATCAGAGAAAAATGATGTATTATTTACACAGGAATAATGATTTGAATAACTGTGAATTTCTCAACTGAAACCATGAAGAGCAGGAAAAAAATGGAACAAGAATTTTATATTGCTGAGAGAAAAGAGCAGTCAACCAGGATTCTACACATAGCAAAAATATCCATCAGGAATAAAAGTAAAATAAAGACATTCTAAGATAAAGGTAAGATAAGAAAATTTATTTTCAGCAGATCTGCTCTGAAAGAACTGTGAAAGAAAATTGTTCAAACAGAAGGGAAATTTTATTAGAAGGAAAGTTAGAACATCAGGAAAAAAAGGACAATAAAAATGATAAATATTTGGTGGGTAAATTTAATAGACTATTCTCCTCTTGAATTCTTTAACATGTGTTTGACAGTTGAAAGCAAAAATCATAACACTGTCTAGTAGGATTTCAATGTAGATAGATGTAATATATAAAACAATTATGATTACAATATAAAGTAGGAAGTCTAAAGGAACTTAAATGGTACAACGTTTCTATACTTTGCTCAAGGTGGTAAAATATTGATTCTAAGTAGTATGAAAATTTAAGAATTTAATTTTTTTTTCTTTAATTAATTTTTATTTTTTAGTTTGTTTTGCTTTCCAATACTGTATTCATTTTGTTACACATTGACATGAATTAGCCATGAGTGTACATGAACTCCCAATCCCGACCCCCACCTCCACCCTCCCGCCCCACACCCTCTCTCTGGATTATCCCCGTGCATCAGTCCCAAGCATCCTGCATCCCTNTTTTTTTTAATTAATTTTTATTTTTTAGTTTGTTTTGCTTTACAATACTGTATTCGTTTTGTTACACATTGACATGAATTAGCCATGAGTGTACATGAACTCCCAATCCTGACCCCCACCTCCACCCTCCCGCCCACACCCTCTCTCTGGATTATCCCCGTGCATCAGTCCCAAGCATCCTGCATCCCTTAGAGTTACCATTTAAAAATATCTACAAGAAAGATATAGTAAAAAAATTAAAAGCCAGATAAATTATAATGGAATTCTAAAAACAAAGTTCAGATATTCCAAAAGAAGGCAAGAAAGGAGGAAACAGAAGTGACAAATAGAAGAAACAAATAGTAGACAAATAATAAGACGGTAGATCTAAATCCAAGCATGTCAGTATTTACATTAAATGTAAAAACACATCAACTAAACAAAGATTATCAGGATGGACTTTAAAAATGACTTAATTAGATGTTTTCCACAAGAAATTCACTTTAAAGAATGATATAGGTAGGCTAAAAGTAAAATATGGGGAAAGATACACTGTAATACTAATCAAAGGAGAGCTGGAATGTCTTAATATAAGAAAATGTAGACTTCAAAGAAAATAAAATTACCAGAGACAAAGGACTCATTATACAAAAATAAAAGGGTTACTTCACCAGGAAGATATAATAATTGTAAATAATTGTAGAAAAGCTTCAAAATACATGAAGCAAAACCTCTCAGAACTGCATGGAGAAACAGATTCACAATGAAAGCTGCAGACACAAACACTCCTTTTTATGTAATCAGTAGAACTAGCAGACAGAAAATAAGTTAGGATACGGAAGAACTGAAAAGCACTATTACAACTAAGTTCAATTGACATTTATAGAACACTCCACCTATCTACTACAGAACATATTGTTTTCAAGACAGACCCCATACTAGATCATAAAACAAATATTAATAAATTTAAAAGAATCAAAATCATTTAAAGTATGTTTTCAGACCATAATGAATAGAATAATTACATAAAGGTAACAGGAAATTCTCCCTTGAAAATTAAACACATACTTCTAAATAATCCATAGGTTAAAGGGGAAGTTTCAAGGAAAATTAGAATATATTTTGAACTGAACAAAACTGAAAATACAACTTATCGAAATTAGTGCAATGCAACTAAGGCAGTGCTTAGATGAAAACAAATGGCATTAAAAGTTTAAAGAAGGAAGGTCCAAAATCAATTAAGCTTCTACATTAATAAAACTAAAAAACAAGAGAAAAATAAACTCAAAGCAAGCTGCAGGAAGGAAATAATTAATATCACAGTAGAAATCAATGAAATTGAAAAAAGAAAAGCAAAGGAGAAAGTCAATGAAACCAAAAGCTTTGAAAAGACCAATAAAATTAATATGCCCCTAATATGACTGAAAAGAAAAAAGAAGACAGAAATTAACAGTATCTAGAATGAAAGAGGCAGAGAAGGCAATGGCACCCCACTCCAGTGCTCTTGCCTGGAGAATCCCATGGACGGAGGAGCCTAGTGGGCTGCAGTCCATGGGGTCGCTAAGAGTTGGACACGACTGAGCGACTTCACTTTCACTTTTCACTTTCATGCATTGGAGAAGGAAATGGCAACCCACTCCAGTGTTCTTGCCTGGAGAATCCCAGGGACAGCAGAGCCTGGTGGGCTGCTGTCTATGAGGTCGCACAGAGTCGGACATGACTGAAGCGACTTAGCAGCAGCAGCAGCAGAGTGAAAGAGGGGTTATTACTATGGACCCTGCAGATATTAAAAGGATAATCAGGGAATATTCCAAAAAACTGTACACAATTTAGATGAAATGGAACAATTCTTTGGAAACCACAAACCAGGAAAACTCACCCAAAATGAAATAGACAATTGCATAGCCTTGCTGCTGCTGCTGCTAAGTCGCTTCAGTCGTGTCCAACTCTGTGCGACCCCATAGATGACAGCACACCAGGTTCAGCCATCCCTGGGATTCTCCAGGCAACAGTACTGGAGTGGGGTGCCATTGCCTTCTCTGGCATAGCCTTACAATTATTTAAAAAATTGAATTCATAGTTTAAAACATTCTAAAATATAAATCTCCAGATCCAGATGGTTTCATGGGTTAATTCTACCAAACACTTAAAGAAGAAATAGTACAAATTCTACATAGTCTTTTCATAGAAAAATAAATAGGAAGGAACAATTTCCAAGTAATTTTTATGAGGTCAGTATCATACTGATTCCAAGATCAGAAAAAGACAATACAAGAAAGACAAATATAGATAAATATTCCTCATGAACACAGATGCAAACATCCTAAACAAAATGCTAGCAAATCCATATGGAAAGATGCTTCACATCATTAGTTATTAGGAAAATGGAAATCAAAACCATGAGATATTACTTAAAACTCACTAGGATAGCTGTAATCAAAAAAAGGGGCAATAACAAGTACTGGTGAGAATATAGAGAAATTGGAACTCATACATTGTTGGTAGAAATGTAAAAAGGCACAGATATTTTGTAAAACAGTTTGATAATTCCTTTAACACTGCTGCTGCTGCTAAGTCACTTCAGTCGTGTCTGACTCTGTGTGACCCCATAGACGGCAGCCCACCCGGCTCCGCCGTCCCTGGGACTCTCCAGGCAAGAACACTGGAGTGGGTTGCCATTTCCTTCTCCAATGCATGCATGCATGCATGCTAAGTCGCTTCAGTCGTGTCCGACTCTGTGCTTCCCTATGGACAGCAGCCCACCAGGTTCCTCTGTCCACGGGATTCTCTAGACAAGAATATTGGAGTAGGTTGCCCTTTCCTTCTCCAAATTCCTTTAATAGTTAAACATAAAATTATCATTTGACCCGGAAATTCTACTCCTACGTATATATTCAAGAAAGAGAAAACAAGTATACAAAAAAACTTATAACTTACAAACTCTTGTTCAGAGCAACATTATTCATAATAGTGAAAAATGGAAACAACAACAAAATGGAAACAAGCCACATCTACCAACTGATGAATGGGTAAACAAAATGCATATTGATATGATAGAATATTAATTTAGCCATTAAAAGGAATGAAATAGAGATACACTCTACAACATAGATAAACATTATGCTAAGTGAAAAAGGCCATATATTATATGACTAACAAAAAGTGGATTAGTTGTTGCCAGGAGTTTAGGGGAAGGAGGGATGAGGAGTCATTGCTTATAGTACGGGATTGCTTTTTGGATGATGAAACTGTTCTAAAATTAGATAATGGTATTGGTTCCATAATACTGTGAATATACAAAAATTCAATACCTACTTATGATAAAAACAAACACCTCTCAGCAAATTAGGAATGAAAAGGAATATCCTCAACCTGAAAAAAATTACTGACACATGCCCAAACCCACCACTACCCCACCCTTACCCACACAACATACAAAACAAACTATACCTAACATCATACTTAATGGTGAATGTGCAAGAAGGAATGAGTTCCTTCCTGTACTGGGAATAGATTAGAAAGAAGGAAATGAAACTGTCCCTATTTGCAGTCATGATAGTCTGTAAAAAATCCCAAGGAATCTATAAAAAACAAAGTTCTAAAAGTAATTTGTGAGTTTAGCAAGGTCACAAGATGGCAAGAATACACAGAGCTATACAAAAAAGATCTTCACGACCCAGATAATCACAATGGTGTGATCACTCATCTAAAGCCAGACATCATGGAATGTGAAATCAAGTGGGCCTTGGGAAGTATCACTACAAACAAAGCTAGTGAAGGTGATGGGATTCCAGTTGAGCTATTTCAAATCCTGAAAGATGATGCTGTGAAAGTGCTACACTCAATATGCCAGCAAATTTGGAAAACTCAGCAGTGGCCACAGGACTGGAAAATGTCAGTTTTCCTTTCAATCCCCAAGAAAGGCAATGCCAAAGAATGCTCAAACTAATGCACAATTGCGCTCATCTCACATGCTAGTAAAGTAATGCTCAAAATTCTTCAAGCGGGCCTTCAGCAATACCTGAACCGTGAACTTCCAGATGTTCAAGCTGGTTTTAGAAAAGGCAGAGGAACCAGAGATCAAATTGCCAACATTCGCTGGATCATTGAAAAAGCAAGAGAGTTCCAGAAAAGCATCTATTTCTGCTTTATTGACTGTGACAAAGCCTTTGACTGTGTGGATCACAATAAACTGTGGAAAATTCTTAAAGAGATGGGAATACCAGACCACCTGACCTGCCTCCTGAGAAACCTGTATGCAGGTCAGGAAGCAACAGTTAGAACTGGACATGGAACAACAGACTGGTTCCAAATAGGAAAAGGAGTACGTCAAGGCTGTATATTGTCACCCTGCTTATTTAACTTATATGCAGAGTACATCATGAGAAATACAATGCCAAAGAATGCTCAAACTACCACACAATTGCACTCATCTCACATGCTAGTAAAGTAATGCTCAAACCTCTCCATCCAGACTTCAGCAATACATGAATCATGAACTTCCTGATGTTCAAGCTGGTTTTAGAAATGGCAGAGGAATCAGAGATCCAATTGCCAACATCCACTGGATCATGGAAAAAGCAAGAGAGTTCCAGAAAAAAACATCTATGTCTGCCTTATTGATGATGCCAAAGCCTTTGATTGTGTGGATCACAATAAACTGTGGAAAATTCTGAAAGAGATGGGAATACCAGGCCATCTGACCTGCCTCTTGAGAAATCTGTATGCAGGTCAGGATGCAACAGGTAGAACTGCACATGTAACAACAGACTGGTTCCAAATAGGAAGCGGCGTATGTCAAAGCTGTATACTGTCACCCTGCTTATTTAACTTCTATGTGGAGTACATGATGAGAAATGTTGGAGTGGAAGAAACACAAGCTGGAATCAAGGTTCCCAATAGAAATATCAATCACCTCAGATATGCAAATAACACCACTCTTATGGCAGAAAGTGAAGAAGAAATAAAGAGCCTCTTGATGAAAGTTTAAGAGGAGAGTGAAAAAGTTGGCTTAAAGCTCAACATTCAGAAAACAAAGATCATGGCATCTGGTCCCATCACTTCATGGGAAATAGGTGGTTAAACAGTGGAAACGGTTTCAGACTTTATTTTCTGGGCTCCAAAATCACTGCAGATGGTGACTTCAGCCATGAAATTAAAAGATGTTTACTACTTGGAAGAAAAGTTATGAGCAACCTAGACAGCATATTAAAAAGCCCAGACATTACTTTGCTGACTAAGTTTCGTCTAGTCAAGGCTATGGTTTTTCCTGTGGTCATGTATGGATGTGAGAGTTGGATTGTGAAGAAGGCTGAGCACCAAAGAATTGATGCTTTTGAACTGTGGTGTTGGAGAAGACTCTTGAGAGTCCCTTGGACTGCAAGGAGATCCAACCAGTCCAGTCTGAAGGAGTCAGTCCTGGGATTTCTTTCGAAGGAATGATGCTAAAGCTGAAACTCCAGTGCTTTGTCCACCTCATGCGAAGTATTGACTTATTTGAAAAAAACTTTGATGCTGGGAAGGATTGGGGCAGGAGGAGAAGGGGATGACAGGGGATGAGATAGCTGGATGGCATCACTGACTCGATGGACGTGAATCTGAGTGAACTCTGGGTGTTGGTGATGGACAGGGAGGCCTGGCGTGCTGCGATTCTTAGGGTCACACAGAGCGTGACATGACTGAGTGACTGAAGTGAACTGTACTTGCTTAGTTAGATAAGGTATACCTGTTTGAGACTTGTTTTTAAGTTTAGAAAAAATAAATAAATAATGGATACAAAGATACTTTTGTCTAGGACTCCAAATATTGCATTATATCGGTCATTGTTTGGATACATTTAATAGTAAATGAAGTAGTTAAATAGAAAGGAAATTCTATTAATCATCCAGAGTTTCTTTTTCTTTTTTTTTCATATTCAGGCAAGGCCTCACAGTCTATATTTTCATGATAATAAGCACCTTATGGTTTCACTTTGTTGATCCCTCATTCAGCATCCGTTCCACTAAAAGTGGGTATTCTATTACCCACTTTAGAAAATTCATTGTCTTAGCAGTAACTGATTTGTTCATAGGCATAGGTTTTTTTTTTAACATATGACCAGTGTCTAGTATTAGTTTGACTATATTAGTCATATAATGAGTTATCTGAAGGCAGTAATAATACACAGGAAACTAGTGCAGAGAAGTGGAAAGGACATCACATCATAAACGCATTGAATTGCTCATCAATCAAATTCCTGGGGGGTAGTTGATGTGATATGGTAAGTCTAATTATTATCCAAGTATATCGGATCTAGGGTTTTCTGTTAATTGTAACTTGCACTATTCTAACATATACAAACCTTCTTTTTATAAGATGTAGGAATTAGGAATAGCTCTAACATGTTAAGTTTTTATATTAGACTTTGAATAACTTTATTAAATTATTGTTAATTATAAAAGACATAAGTATTATAATATTTACTACTTAACTTTAAAGTCAGCTCATTTATATGTAAAATCAATTAAAGAAGAATAAGCAAATCTTAGATTTGTTTTAAATATGAAATTTGTTATTTCTGAAAAAGAAATATTACTTAATTTTTCCCAAGTTCAAGAAAACAATAGAGAATGGACTAATAAGTACTCAGAGCACTGGTTCACAATCTATTTCCTTAAACACATAATCATACTATCATCCTGGCTAGAAGCAGAGTCATATGTCTTACTGACCATTGAGTACAGCTTATGAAAGTATTTCTAAGCTAGTGTCCAAAAAATGAGAAAGGGAAATTATAAAATGTATCTTTATTACAACAAATTTAAAAATAAACTGATTTTCTTCCTAGAGAATGACATAGTGCATGTCATTTCTATAGTTCTTGATCATAAAATCTCAGTATTGTTGAAAGTATGAAACAACACAAGAAGAGTTAATCAGGAGAATATGGAACAATGTGTGAAGGGGAAAATTTGAACTCTACCATTTTCTCTAAGGTCCAGCTGACACAAATAAAATATCATTCCTACTTTTTTGAACTCTAATTTTATACAGAAGTTGGGAAAAATGTAGATGTTTGATGTCTTCAACCAATAAGGGGAGACTAAATCAAAAGAGATTAATATATAACCAGCACTAACAAATCTGTCTCACCAAAATGAAGTCTCTCAGTCGTGTCCAACTCTTTGCGACCCCATGGACAGTAGCCTACCTGGCTCCTCTGTCCATGAGATTTTCCAGGCAATAATACTGGAGTGCATTGCCATTTCTTTCTCCAGGGAATCTTCCCAACCTAGGGATTGAACCCAGGTCTCCAACATTGTAAACAGACACTTTACCATCTGAGTCACCAGGGAAGTCCTGCCTCACCAATGTTGTAGCTAAACTGATGGTAATAAGAGTACTATCTATTACCGAAAGACAAACAATACCCAAAAAACCAAAACACAAAAATAACTAGGTGATCAAGGAGTGAAGGAGTTAAATAAATCAATAGACTCAGCTACATTTGACATTTCTAAATAAACAGGCAGGATAAACAACGAGTGTATTCAAAGGATAGCTGCTTTTCAGAATCCATAAGGAGATGCAAAGATAAAACCAGAATTACTCAATCTCAATATCTTGCTCCCAGATATTTTGTGGAAATAATGATGGCAGGGATATTATTAGAAAATATGATCCTAAGAAAAATGAAATTCTAATAATTTTAGCAATCTGTAACTTAAGGCCAACTTGTTAATCATTAACCAGTACACCAATGGCTTAAAGCCAGTTATGGTATTAATTACACTAATATAAGGTATTATGTTGGCGTTAGTCATTAAGTCATGTTTGACTGTTTGTGGTCCCATGGACTATAGCCCACGAGGCTCCTCTATCCATTGGATTTCCCAGGCAAGAATACTGGAGTCTATTGCCATTTCCTTCTCCAGGGGATCTTGTCTCCTGTTGGAAAGCAATTTGTGTACTACTGAGCTACCTGGGAAGCACTGTAAGGCATTATACACTCCACTTAAGCAAAGATGACTAATCTAGGTAAAGATAAAAGCCTGTTATCAGGGATTTATTTAAAGATTTAAAGAGAATCTTTAAATCTATAAATTTAAAGATTTACAGGGAATCTTTAAAAGAAGAACACAAAATGTTATCAATCTGAAGATGGAGAAAAGTTGTAAACTTTAAACATTTACTATAAGAGCTAGAACAGCTATGTTAAGTATGAAATAAAGACAATCTTTTAAAATAAAGTAATGAGAGATAAAGATTATAATTATTTGGAAAAGGTTTTATCAGCTGGAATACACAATTCTAAGTATATGCAATTAATAGAATTATTGTTATATATAATAATATATTAGAATTAACCCCCTAAAAAGATGTCCTTTTCATTATAGGGTACCGGAATGCAAAAGTAGGAAGTCAAGGAACACCTGGAGTAACAGGCAAATTTGGCCTTGGAATACTGAATAAAGCAGGGCAAAAGCTAGTAGAGTTTTGCCAAAAAACACACTGTTCATAGCAAACACCCTTTTTCAACAACACAAGAGAAGGCTCTACACATGGACATCACCAGATGGTCAACACCAAAATCAGATTGATTATATTCTTTGCAGCCAAAGGTAGAGAAGCTCTATACAGTCAGCAAAAACAAGACCAGGAGCTGCCTGTGATTCAGATCATGAACTCCTTATTGCCAAATTCAGACTTAAATTGAAGAAAGTAGGGAAAACCACTAGACCATTCAGGTATGACCTCAGTCAAATCCCTTTTGATTATACAGTGGAAGTGACAAATACATTAAAAGGTCTAGATCTGATAGATAGAGTGCCTGATGAACTATGGAATGAGGTTCATGACACTGTACAGGAGACAGGGATCAAGACCATTCCCATGGAAAAGAAATGCAAAAAAGTAAAATGGCTGTCTGGGGAGGTCTTACAAATAGCTGTGAAAAGAAGACAAGTGAAAAGCAAAGGAGAAAAGGAAAGATATAAGCATTTGAATGCAGAGTTCCAGAGAATAGCAAAAAGAGATAAGAAAGCCTTCTTTAGCGATCAGTGCAAAGAAATAGAGGAAAAGAACAGAATGGGAAAGACTAGAGATCTCTTCAAGAAAATTAGAGATACCAAGGCAACATTTCATGCAAAGATGGGCTCGATAAAGGACAGAAATGGTCTGGACCTAACAGAAGCAGAAGATATTAAGAAGAGGTGGCAAGAATACACAGAAGAACTGTACAAAAAAAATCTTCATGACCAAGATAATCACGATGGCATGATCATTCACCTAGAGCCAGACATTCTGGAATGTGAAGTCAAGTGGGCCTTAGAAAGCATCACTATGAACAAATGTAATGGAGGTAATGGAATTCCAGTTGAGCACTTTCAAATCCTGAAAGATGATGCTGTGAAAGTACTGCACTCAATATGTCTGCAAATTTGGAAATCTCAGCAGTGGTCACAGGACTGGAAAAGGTCAGTTTTCATTCCAATCCCAACGAAAGGTAATGCCAAAGAATGCTCAAACTACTACACAATTGCACTCATCTCACACACTAGTAAAGTAATGCTCAAAATTCTCCAAGCCAGGCTTCAGCAGTATGTGAACCATGAACTTCCAGATGTTCAAGCTGGTTTTAGAAAAGGCAGAGGAACCAGAGATCCAATTGCCAACATGCACTGGATCATCAAAAAAGCAGGAGACCAAAAGACTATTCTACACATCTGTGTCTCTTTTGCTGTCTCGCATACAGTGTTATCATTACCATCTTTCTAAATTCCATATATATGCATTTTGGGAGAGGGAGAGGGTGGGATGATTTATAAGAATGGCATTGAAACATGTATAATATCGTATATAAAACGAATTGCCAGTCTAGGTTCAATGCATGATTCTGGATGCTTAGGGCAGGTGCACTGAGATGACCCAGAAGGATGGTATGGGAAGGGAGGAGGGAGGAGGTTTCAGGATGGGGAACACATGTATACCTGTGATGGATTCATGCTGATGTATGGCAAAACCAATACAATATTGTAAAGTAATTAAATTCCATTTAAAATAAACAAATTTATATATTTTCAAAAAGCAATAGAGTCCCAGGAACACATCTATTCTTGCTTTATTGACTATGACAAAGCCTTTGACTGTGTGGATCACAATAAACTGGAAAATTCTGAACGAGATGGGAATACCAGACCACCTGACCTTGATCAAATTGCCAACATCCGCTGGATCATGGAAAAAGCAAGAGAGTTCCAGAAAAATATCTACGTCTGCTTTATTGACTGTGCCTAAGCCTTTGACTGTGTGGATCACAATAAACTGTGGAAAATTCTGAACGAGATGGGAATACCAGACCACCTGACCTGCCTCTTGAGAAACCTGTATGCAGGTCAGGAAGCAACAGTTAGAAATGGACATGAAACAACAGACTGGTTCCAAATAGGAAGAGGAGTACGTCAAAGCTGTATATTGTCATCCTGCTTATTTAACTTCTATGCAGAGTACATCATGAGAAATGCTGGGCTGGAAGAAGCACAAGCTGGAATCAAGATTGCTGGAAGAAATATCAATAACCTCATATATGCAGATGACACCACCCTTATGGCAGAAAGTGAAGAGGAACTAAAAAGCTTCTTGATGAAAATGAAAGAGGAGAGTAAAAATGTTGGCTTAAAGCTCAACATTCAGAAAATGAAGATCATGACATCTTGTCCCATCACTTCATGGGAAATAGATGGAGAAACCGTGGAAACAGTGTCAGACCTTATCTTTTTGGGCTCCAAAATCACTGTAGGTGGTGACTGCAGCCATGAAATTAAAACACACTTACTCCTTGGAAGGAAAGTTGTGACCAACCTAGACAGCATATTAAAAAGCACAGACATTACTTTGCTAACAAAGGTCCATCTAGTCAAGGCTATGGTTTTTCCAGTTGTCATGTATGGATGTGAGTTTTGGACTGTGAAGAAAGCTGAGCATTGAAGAACTGATGCTTTTGAACTGTAGTGTTAGAGAAGACTCTTAGGAGTCCCTTGGACTGCACGGAGATCCAACCAGTCCATTCTGAAGGAGATCAACCCTGGGATTTCTTTGGAAGGAATGATGCTAAAGCTGAAACTTCTTAATTTGGCCTCCTCAGTGAAGAGTTGACTCATTGGAAAAGACTCTGATGCTGGGAGGGATTGGGGGCGGGAGGAGAAAGGGAATGACAGAGGATGAGGTGTCTGGATTGCATCACTGACTCAATGGACGTGAGTCTGAGTGAACTCCGGGAGTTGGTGATGGACAGGGAGGCCTGGCGTGCTGCAATTCATGGGGTCACAAAATGTCGAACATGACTGAACGACTGAACTGAACTGAATGTTATATAACAATTAACAGCATTGTTGTTATATATAATAATATATAATGTTATATATAATAATAAAGTATATAAAGTAAATCAACTTTAGAACTATAAGTAGAGACAAATTTACAATGATATTTTGATATATTTAAACATATCACTCTGTAAGTGATAGGAAAAATAAAAATGTATACTAAACAGCATGAATAAACCACAGATTTCATTGGAATATGAAAATGCTTTTCAAAGGTCCATATGCTTTTTAACAAGGTAGATCATTTCTTGAGTCAAAATAAAAATTAAAATAAATCCAGAAATTTTTTATGCAGTTTCCTAATGACTGGGTAAATTTCAGATTTCAATAACAAAAATAATTAGAAAAAATTTTCAGAAGCTTGGAAATTATGTTACATTCTATGCAATAGGTTAAGGCAAATACTAGTAAAAAATTAGATATCAATTAAAAGATGAAAGTTGACAGAGTGGGAGAGTCACAGATTTCTTTCTTGTAACTACAATGGGAGAGTTCTAAGGGGAATAAGATTCCTCAATATGTTTTAATTCCAATTGTGTATCTATAAGTTCTTTAGCAGTATATAATTTCTCTTTTGTAAGGGGCCATTGTTCTGTCCAAATGGGCTCGTCATTTTTCCAAGTTATTTAAATAGTTGTTTTGTTTGTTAAATGAGCAGTGGCCCCTAAGAAAAATGTGGAATGTATATTTGAATTTGTCATTGCATAAGTAAATCTCTTCTTATTAGATTAAGGGGTGCATCTATTATATAAGGTTGTAATGTAGCAGGCTGGCCTTCTGTCCCTCATAAGGATAAATTTGAATATATTGATAAATTTCTTGTATTTTGGTTTGAGAAAGTCCTGTGGTTTGGTAAGAATTTTTTTGTATAGGCCAAGATTTGGGTCATAAGTGTTTGGAAATAATAGTGATATAAGATCCAATATTAAAGAGACCAGAAAATCTTTTATCATTAATTTTATTTATATTTGATCAGGCATATTCAGATACCAATGATGTACATAAGCATTGTTTTTTACTGTATTACTTGATCCATTTTGTGTGTGTATCATGAGAGAAGTTAGTAGCAGTACTAGGTAAAAGAAGTAATTGGGCAATTTTATTTCTGTATCTGAGATGACATCATAATTTGAATTTTTCCCTTGTTATCTGAATCAAATTATTCCAGGGTGAACAGTAATTCCCTTAGAAGTCAAGCTAGATCAGCCATGTGCAAAGCCAAAATGAATGTAGGGGTCCAAAATATCCAGTAGATATTTTAGAAGGGATTGTTTGAGGGAAAAGGAGAAAATCGTTTGGAGTTGATATATCAATGGCAGTATTGTTGGCTGTTGAGGATTTGAGAGAAAAGATGGAGTTTGTCCCTGGTTTTTGTTGATGGGGACCTGGGGAGTCCCCAGCTTGGATTTTCCTTCAATATCATATTTAGATTGACATATTTTAGCCTAATGTATCCTTTTATGGGAATTAGGGCAGAATTTTGGAAATTTTTTATTATTTTTAATATTTTCTGCATGTTTCTTAGGGCAATCTTTTTTTATATGGGTCTTATCCCCACATGTAAAACATCTTTTATCTCCATTTTAAAAAATAGTAGCCATTGTTTCAGTTAACATTTGCATTTTTGTGTCTTAGACCCTAGATTGTAGCAAGCCTTTAAATAATCACTGACAGTTTCAGTCTCATGTATTGGAATGATAGTCCTTTGACATTCTTAATTTGTATTATCATGTGCAAGCAGTTTTCTTATTTGTAAGTTGGCTTCTTTTTCAATTACATTACAGGATATAGCAGTTTCTAGTTAACTAGAAAATCAGCCTAGGCTTCATTAGGTCCTTGTAATATCTAGTGTAACTACCTTTAGATTTTTCTTGAGGAATAATTTGATCCCAGGCTTCAAGGGCAATTTTTTTTCTATTGTTCATGCAATAAAGGAGGACATTGTATTTGAGCTTCTATTGTCTCATGTTCTGTACCAGTTAACACTTCAAAAGTGATTTGGTTCTGGGGAGTGCCAGCTCGAGCATTAAGATTGGCACAATCCTGAGCCACATCTTAAAACCACATAGACCATAGAAGATATTCTCCTGGTTTAAGGACAGTTAATTCTGGGACCAAAGATAGGTTTCAGTCATTCAAAGCTTTGTGTATAAAATTTTATTTAAAGTGACAGAACAAATAAAGCTTCTGTCATAGGTATTAAAAAAAAAAAGTGAGAGGATAGAAAGAGTATTTGTCTCATTAGTTTAAGTGGAAAAATGATGAGCCTATTTGGGCAGAACAATGCTGCTGCTGCTGCTAAGTCACTTCAGTAGTGTCCAACTCTATGCAACCTTATGGACAGCAGCCCACCAGGCTCCTCTGGCCACAGGATTCTCCAGGCAAGAATACTGCCTGGACAGAACAATGACCCCTTACAAAAGAGAAATTACATGCTGCTAAAGAACTTATAGATACACAATTGGAATTAAAACATATTGGGGAATCTTATTCCCCTTAGAACTCTCCCATTTTTTGTTATAAAAAAGAAATCTGGCAATTGGTGTCCCTGTTCGTGGGCCACTTGTTGGTCTTTAGTACAGACTGGAACCTGGTGGACAAGAGTTGACAAAAAGAAAGAGAGAAAAAGAGAGAGAGAGAGAGCAGTATCTCTTGGGTTATATAGAAAACCAATAAAGCCCATGCACAGGACTTGTACCACTCAAGAAGATACAGGGCATCCTCTCAAGGAGGTCTTGAAAGCCCAGGTGAGAGAGAGAGCTCAGCAGGTTTCCACGCTCCAAAGAGAATGAAGACAGAAAGAAGGACGCAGGGGACTCAAGTCCTAGTGGAGCAAATGTATTTTATTAGCAGAAATGCAGGCTTATATATCTTTTGTAAAATGATTACTCAACCATTACAAAGGATGAAACTCCATCAGTTGCAACAAAATGGATAGTCTAATACATACAAGGTTGCTGACGCTGAAAAGAGCCACTGAAGGGAGTTACTGAAAGGAATCCAAGCAGGTACCCTTTCCCATGATCTCAGCCCTGAGAAATGAATGCAGCTCTAATTGGAACCGATAAGGAACAGAGAATCCATGAGAAATGACACACAAAGGAAGAAAAAGTGTGACCTTTTGGATTCCTTAAAGTTGAACCTCCCCTGACAATACACTCTTTTTTTTTTTTTTTTTAATAATTGGGGGTGACTGTAGATACTTTAGTGAAAAAGTTCCTGACCAAATGAGTTTGTTTAGTTTGAACAATTTTAGTTGAAAGGCATCGGTATACTATGCATATAACCACTAGGACGATTAAAACTTCAGTACATTTAAGGAAACATTATCATGTAAGTCTTGCAAATGAAATTTGATTTGTTTCCAATTGTAGGCATTATGGTTGAACCGAACAGGGGTAATACAAAATTGAATATAATTCCAATCACATTTTAGCATAATTTGTTTTTGTAAATCTATTAATTGATCTCTGACCCATTGGATGGCTATTTTTATTTCCTATATTTCACCTTGAATTTCCTCATTTATCTGAGCCTGAGTGGTCCACATAGTATGAGCATCTTTAGTCCAATTTTGGATAAAATTGTGTGTTTGAATTGAGATTTGTAAAGTAATGTTGGCAACAGCAGCAGTAGTGCAAATGGCTATTAATCCAAAAATGCCAAGCATTAGCCATCCAATGAATTGTTTAGATGGTTGGCGTAATTTATTAAGTAACCAGGAAGCAAGTCTGGCCATGGGACCTTCCTCTCAGGGTCATTGGAGATCTATTGGCAACCATAGGTTATGTCGAGATACAAGAATCAGAAGGGATTCTCCCTTTTTTTTTTTAATAGACATGGAGGGTTAAGACAAGTATATAGTTTGCAATTTATACCAGTTACAGAATGTAAAGTCTTATTAAATTGCAAGTTTCCTATAGCTACAACAGAAAGGGGAACATAAGCTTGTATAAAATAAGACTGATTAAAATGAAAGGAATAATGACTAGAATTGCAACTAGTCTCTGTGAAATATCCAGTCCAAGTTACAAGTTCTTTGGTGCTTGTAGCAAGCTTCCAAATGTCCCATTGTTCAGGTCCAATCCATTTATTGAGGACAGTTCTAAGGCAAGGGGATGTCATTCCACTGTGAAGCCAGCCAAGAAGTCCTTTGCAACATTCCATCATAATATTGGTAATCTTCCATGCTACTTGAGTAGCATAATCACATATAGTGCTATTAATATCATCTAAACAGTCAAATAACTACATACCATGGGGTCCCCAATTGACAATGGTGTAATTGGCCACAAACATTAATTTTCCTGATTTGGCTTGACACTTGTCCCAATGAACAGAAATATACTTAAAGTTCTTATAAGTAAACCCTTTGCATAATATTTTTTGTCCTTTCCCTAGAGTTTCAGTAGTATTGACATGGTTCTCATAAAAAGAAAGTGTAGTAAATAATCCAAGCAATGTCCAAAAGTCCTTTTTCGGAGGCAGAATAAAAGCCTAAGTTTTTCGGCTAATGTTTATGTATAATTCTGCTGGGCCCATGCATAAAGGAAGGATTTCATAATCTAGAAAAATATTAATTAGTTTCCCTTCTTCTTCAGAGTGTGAGGGCCCCTCCAGGTTCCAAGGAGGAGGCATATGTATTGAGTCATTGGTTGATAAGATTGGTCCTCTTTTTGTCCATTTTACAACCTGCAGTAAAGGGGGGTTGGGTATATAAGCCCAGTAAGTATGATTCATTAATTCAGCTTGAGCAGGGGAAGCAAAAGCAAGCAAAGCAAATATCCGTTCAGTTGCTCAGCCTTGTCCGACTCTGCGACCCCATGAATCGCAGCACGCCAGGCCTCCCTGTCCATCACCAACTCCCAAGTTCACTCAGACTCATGTCCATTGAGTCTGTGATGCCATCCAGCCATCTCATCAAATATAGCAACAAAAATATTTTCTGGATACTGAGGCATTCCCTGTTAAGAAACCAGATTTTCAACTTGATTGGTAAAGGTTTTTATCTGTCTCCAAGTAGGGGGATCATGAGATAAATGACGTTGAGTGCGGCTTTTTTTTTTTTTTTTTTTTGAAATCTCTGAAACTTGTACTGGAACTTCCTCTTCCTGAGGATTTCACCTTTTCCTCCCTATCTTGAGCGCCAGTGGTTCCCCGGGGGACGGATCATCTGGAGAAATATAAGCATATCCCTTTCCCTGTAAAATTAATTTCCCAGACTTCCATTGTTTGGTTAGCCCATTTTGATACCAATTGGGCAGAGGAAGAGAGGCATCCTGTAATTCCTTGAAATGTTTTTCTGCTCTTGTTAAGATATCTCCTTGTGGTAAGTTAAAAAAAAAAAAGTTCAGCTATATGTTGTATACAAGAAATTAACTTTAAATATGAGGAATCAGAGGGCTCCCCAGGTAGCACTAGTAGTAAAGAACCCTCCTCCCAGTGCAGGAGACATGAGAGATGTGGGTTCGATACCTGGGTTGGGAAGATCCCCTGGAGGAAGGTATGACAAGCCACTCCAGTATTCTTGCCTGGAGGATCCCCATGGACAGAGAAGCCTGGTGGGCTACTGGCCACAAGTGGCAAAGAGTTGACCAAGACTAACACAACTTAGTACTCTCACATGCACACATAAGGAATCAAGATTGGGAGGTTTTGAAAAGGAAAACTGCCAACTCCAATAGTGGACATTATGAGTTGATTTATGCCTTTCCCCAACGAAATTTCATAGAGTTCTGGATTTTCTGAGTGTTGAAGAAGAATTCAGTTTAAAGTGTAAAAAAATCAATGTAAGAAAGCAACTTTAATGATTCCCCTAATGATTCCCCTTAATGTTCAGACTAGAAAGAGTAGTGAATTAAAATATTAGTTAGGAACAATAAAAAGTTAAAAAAGCAATGGTTAACATTTTTATTAGCAAAGTGAAAGGTTTTGAAAACAAAGTACAATGATTTGAGAACAACTTGACATTTCAAGGGTTTTGGTAAACAATGGAATGCTGGAAATTGAGTTGATGAAGGTGATATTTTAAAAAATGATAAGAACTAATGAAGGATTATAGAAGTGAGTAGGAGGGAGATCAAGGTTAGATAGTATTTGGAAGAGAGAAGATCACAGAACTGAGGTGACAGTTACTGAAATATTATCTTCATTGCTACTTAAAACCCAAATATATGTAACAAGGATAATGCTGAAAATAGTGATAAAGAAGTCACCTAGGAGTTATAAGTTTTAATTCAAGTATCAATAGATAACTGCAACAAAGAGAGATAGTTTGTGTGATTTTATGAGAATCAAGTCAGAGTATTCTAGGTAATTTGGATGTGAAATGATGTGGAAAGATAGGTTGGGAGTAGAAAAGAGGACATTTCCCCACAAGTATCAACAATAGAAAAGAGATGTGGGACAGAATAGTGACTTGAAAGTTTGATATATTAAATACAAACAAAATTTCCTTATTTTACTGTTATTTATGTTATATGTACATTTTAATACAATTTAATATATTTAAATTAGATAATTATTGTTTAGAAAATGCTACAATACAAGGATTTGAAATTATTGAGATTTGCATTTTAGTATGGTTTTGGGTTTAACAAACAGTCTCCTAATTGACACTTTATAATGAGATATACATAAGAAGAAAGTGAATTTTTATTTGAAAGTTATATTTTAACATGAAGTCAAATAGTCCTAAAAGTGAAACATCTAATATTTGATGTTCTCAAAGTAAGTTTCAAATATTAAGAAGGATGTTTTTCTGAAAAAATTAATGATTTATGCTAATATAGTAATATTATAATCATTTTTGTTTCCAGGGTAGCATTTGCTTTCAAAATATCTCTGGGGATTATATTGTAGTAACATTTCACAAGTGTATAAAGACACAATTGAGATTCCAGAGGAAATTATGCTGACACATCAATAGTCTTAGAGTGATGAGCTATAATTTTAAATATTTGATGCAAATAATCTTCTTAGTTGATATTGACTACAATTCAAGTAGTGCTTGTTTCAGTTATGAATTTCTTTTTTACTTTCTTTTTTTTTTTTTAACAATCTCTAAGAGAAAGAAAAGTTACTGCAATTGCTTCAAGACACTAAGCTATTTGATTTCTGGTGCTTAAATTGTCACAAAACTTTTAACAGAAACTCACTCCTGAAATATCTTTCTGGTTAATATGTGTCACAGGTATAGGCTTTCATACAAGTTCTGACTTCCCATTTGAAAGAAAATCAACTCCTGGGACCCTGGGGTGGGAAACACTGAAGAGCTCATTTTACCATCAATGATGAGGTAAGAAACAATTGTTTCACTTTTGTTTTCAAACTATTTTTCCTATGAGACCAACAGGATCTGGTTGTTTTCTGGTTGTCTTTCTGGCAAGCTGCAGTCCATGGTGTCACAAAGAGTCAGACACAACTGAGCAACTGAAATGAACTGATGTATTTCATCATAACATTTGTTTTAGCCACCACATTGATTTTCCTAAGAAGTAATGGAGCTGGGTGCCAATAGCTTTGAAAAGGTGACACATTTCAAAAAAGAAAGGCTCAAAGAAAGAAAATTAAAACATACTTCAGAAAGAACAATGTTGTCTTCAGCTATCAGTTTGAAGAAGAGTTTACAAACAAAGCACCAAATATTATACAAATGATCATGTTGAAAATAGAAATCATCCCTTAAAAGTTTCTGATACATAGGATTTGCTCTTAAATATTTATTTAACTGAATTCATAAGTACTATTTTACAACAGTTTGAAACAACTACAAACATCACATAAAAAAACAAACAAACAAACAAAAACCCCAAAAGAGAAATTTTAGATTACTTGGGACTAATTATATTATTGGTAATAATGGACTTATTTTAACATCTACCAAAAAATGTATCAATATTTTAAGCCTAGTGAGTAAGCACAGAATGATGGCTACTGTCCAAAGAGTACTGAGTATTAACTCAATGTAAATTCAAAACAGCAATATTCAGTTCAAACATAAATCCCACAGAGGCTTACATTAAAAGGAAATCAAAGCTCTCTGCAGCAATGAAAAAGCAAAAGAAGGATATTCCAAGTATGCAGTGTTCTAAGGTTAACAATGTTGGATAGCATTTTACACTAGAATTCAATGTTGTGAGTTCACAGTAATCTGTATGTGTAGCTGTCATTAAATAGGAAGCATCTAAATTCTAGACAAGAAAGGAAGTACACCTAGTTTATGAATAAACTTTCTTAAGATTGTTGGCATATGTGTATTTTCATCAATAAACTGCAAATCGCTTGAATTTATTGGACCCACATACAAGTGGAATCATTCCTCTGAAGATGCAGCATATGGACAGCATTTACTGCACTATTTCAAAATGAGTGTTGAGAGACATTTTTCTGTGGGTTTCTCATATTTGGTTAGGTTTTATCTCTAATGAGCTATTCCTAAAGCATACTCTCCTGGGTCCTGAAGTAGAAGGCTCTGATCTCTAATCCTTCCCTCCTCTGCTTGGTGACATTGAAGAAATGCTATGAGCTGTCTTTCAGAGGCTTTTTACTTGGGTTTTTAAGACCTAACTCTGCAACCTCAAATTTATGTGTGTATATATACATATATGTGTATATTTATATATACATATTAATTTAAATGTTAATATTTGGGCGTCCTCTGTCTGCAGCAGCGGCAGCCGAGGCGGCGGCAGGGAAGGCGGCTGCAGCCCTGCCCGGTCTCAGAGCTCGGCGCCCAGGAGAGTCCAGGGGAGAAGTGGAGAAGGAAGGCACGGAGGCGAGGAGGATCTGCACCGAGCCAGCTCCTGGTACCGCGGCCCCAGATCAGTGGTGGCCCAGAGGAGACACCCCGCTTCTGAGGTCAGGGCAGCGGCCGGGATGTCCGAGGCCAGTGGCGGCAGGGAGGAGACACACCATGTCTGAGGTCTGGAGTGGCCGAGAGAAGGCACCTCGCCCCAAGGCCAGGAGCAGCAGCTGAGAAGAGCCACCCACGCCCGAGGCCAGGGCCGGCGGCTGGGAGGAGCAACCCGAGGAGTGGTGGCTGAGCAAGCACAGGAGGGCCTAGAGGAGCTATCCTACGTTGAAGGTCAGGAATGGTGGCGGTAAGGAGATACCCCTCATCCAAGATAAGGTGCAGTGGCTGTGCTTTGCTGGAGCAGTCGTGAAGAGATACCCCACGCCCAAGGTAAAGGAAACCCAAGTAAGATGGTAGGTGCTGCAAGAGGGAATCAGAGGGCAGACACACTGAAACCATACTCACAGAAAACTAGTCAATCTAATCACACTAGGACCACAGCCTTGTCTAACTCAATGAAACCAAGCCATGCCTGCAGGGCAACCCAAGATGGGTGGGTCATGGTGGAGAGGTCTGACAGAATGTGGTCCACTGAAGAAGGGAATGGCAAGCCAACTCAGTATTCTTATCTTGAGAACCCCATGAACAGTATGAAAAGGCAAAATGGTAGGATACCGAAAGAGAAACTCCCCAGGTTGGTAGGTACCCAATATGCCACTGGACATCAGTGGTGAAATAACTCCAGAGAGAATGAAGGGATAGAGCCAAAGCAAAAACAATACCCAGTTATGGATGTGACTGGTGATAGAAGCAAGATCTGATGCTGTAAAGAGCAGTATTACATAGGAACCTGGAATGTCAGGTCCATGAATCAAGGCAAATTGGAAGTGATCAAACAAGAGATGGCAAGAGTGAACTTTGACATTCTAGGAATCAGCGAACTAAAATGGACTGGAATGGGTGAATTTAACTCAGAAGACTATTATATCTACTACTGCGGGCGGGAATCCCTCAGAAGAAATGGAGTAGCTATCATGGTCAACAGAAGAGTCCAAAATGCAGTACTTGGATGCAATCTCAAAAATGACAGAATGATCTCTGTTCGTCTCCAAGGCAAACCATTCAATATCACAATTATCCAAATCTATGCCCCAACCAGTAATGCTGAAGAAGCTGAAGTTGAA
>SJXQ01003422.1:6285-148311 GCA_006408695.1 Aepyceros melampus
TATGCAATACTGCTCTTTACAGCATCGGATCTTGCTTGTATCACCAGTCACATCCATAACTGGGTATTGTTTTTGCTTTGGCTCTATCCCTTCATTCTGTCTGGAGTTATTTCGCCACTGATCTCCAGTAGCATATTGGGCACCTAATGACCTGGGGAGTTTCTCTTTTGCTATCCTATCATTTTGCCTTTTCATACTGTTCATGGGGTTCTCAAGGCAAGAATACTGAAGTGGCTTGCCATTCCCTTCTCCAGTGGACCACATTCTGTCAGACCTCTCCACCATGACCCGGCTGTCTTGGGTTGCCCCGCCGGCATGGCTTAGTTTCATTGAGTTAGACAAGGGTGTGGTCCTAGTGTGATTAGATTGACTAGATTTCTGTGAGTATGGTTTCAGTGTGTCTGCCCTCTGATTCCCTCTTGCAACACCTACCATCTTACTTGGGTTTCTCTTACCTTGGATGTGGGGTATCTCTTCACGGCTGCTCCAGCAAAGCACAGCCGCTGCTCCTTACCTTGGATGAGGGGTATCTCCTCCCACCGCCCTTCCTGACCTTCAACGTGGGATGGCTCCTCTAGGCCCTCCTGCGTGATTACAATTTGAAACAACTTTTTCTGTCAAATGAGTACATTCGCCAGGGTGAGGTGGTACACTGCATTTTTCTTTTGGGTGGCTCCTTAACTTGTCCTGATAGGGCTAAAATAGGAAGCAAATGAGCCCTGGCATGTACAGACTGAATGGTTAAGGAAGCAAATGTGATCAGTACATTTCTTCCTAAAATACTTTCAGATTCATAAACTCTTTTGAAGCACAAGAATATTCCAAAGGGTTCTTTCTTCATCTCCAATCCAGATTGGATTGAGAACATCCAAGAAGGAAATATTGATTCTTTTTCTGGGGCAAAAAAGACATCTGCTGTTGATTTATCAGTTAATCTATTCTTTCAGTCAACAGCTATATAATGAATCGAGAAGGCAATGGCACCCCACTCCAGCACTCTTGCCTGGAAAAATCCCATGGACGGAGGAGCCTGGTAGGCCACAGTCCATGAGGTCGCTAAGAATTGGACATGACTGAGCGACTTCACTTTCACTTTTCACTTTCATGCATTGGAGAAGGAAATGGCAACCCACTCCAGTGTTCTTGCCTGGAGAATCCCAGGGACGGGGGAGCTTCATGGACTGCCGTCTATGGGGTTGCACAGAGTTGGACATGACTGAAGTGACTTAGCAGCAGCAGCATATAGTGAATGCTTACTATCAACTGTCTTCAAGGAGTTCTTCTAGTGCTAGAAGGTATTGTAGTGAATAATAGACAATACTTCTGCCTACTTTGGGCTAGTTGAAATGAGTGGCTGCTTGAGGGGAGAAAGAAAATTGGGTTGTTGCCCATTTCTGATTTTTATAAATTTTGTTGCTATACATATTCTCATATGTAGATTTTGGTGAACATTATACATATACATCTCTTTGGGATTATAATTAGGAGGAAATATTTAGGATGTGAAGAAGATATATATTTGGCTCCAGTCAAAGGTAAGATGTTCAGAAAGTTCCTCTTCAGTGATGTCACATTAGTAGTTTGAAATTGGCTCTCAGGGGAGCATTTACATCATAGGCAATACTAGAATCCACACCCCCCTTTCCCAGTCCTGTCCAGTGCTCTCCTGAGTCAGCTGTTCAACATTTACTGGCATTCCACTAGCTTTAGTAGTTATTTTCTTATAGTTTTCCAAATTTGTCTTTACTAGCTTACCAGTTTATACTCCTGTCAACAACACAAAAGAATTCATGTTGTTCTATATTCTCACCACCATTTATTATCTTGATTTTTAATTTTAGCCATCCTGGTGGGTATGTAATAGAATGCCACTTTGAGTTTAATGGCACTTGGGAAAGTTTTAGGTTATTTAAATTAGCTTGCTACGTGGATTTGTGAACATAGACAAGCATTGCATGAATAAAACTGCCTAAAATTCATGCTACAGGAGAAATGCTTTTCTTCTACAGAAGACTAGAAATGCTCCCTATGTTAGATAATTTTCATCCTTTTAGAAAGATTTGAAACTTCATTTTAAACTTTCTCACTACTTCTTTTAGTTAGAAATGTCTGGATTTTGATATCAAATGAAATTTACCAATGCCCCTTTAAAAAAAAAAAAAGACATGTGTGATCTCAATATAAAAGATGAATTTCCTCTTGACTCCTACTTGTGTGGTCCAGTGGGATGACAGATGGTCTGAACAACAATGAGGTATTGGCTCTAAAACCACATCAACTTCTTCATGGGTGTTTTGGGGTTGGGGAGGGGTTGCCTTTCTGTCTGTTTCACAACTGCAAGCAGCCTTCTCACTGGTGATTTGTGGTGATTGCTCCAGCCTCTTTAGCTTTATCTAAGTTACATGTTCTTCCACATGAAGCGATTGACTGATGGTGGCAGAGTTTAAAATAACTCAGTGCATTTGGATTTGAAAAGTTAAAAACTCTTTTAAACTAAAGCAGCGTTTGCTACTATATTTGAAAAGATCTATCTATCCAGTTGGACAAGCACAGCATATGCTTTTTGGTACATCTATTATTTCTTTCTTAATTTGGTAACGGGAAGTAAATGAGGGTATATAGGAATATATAAATACACACGTTTTCAAAGAAGGGACACATTCTGCAAAACACTGCAGATATTATATCCGAGGAAGAATTTGAATGCCATGTGGATATGAAAAGTGCAAGTGGTGTGGATGGAAATGGGTCCCTAGATACTGGTGATATAATAAAAAAGATACTGAGGAAGAACATATGGAAAACTCTATATGGTGACGATTCTGGATCTTGCCACTTTGGGGGGCCACCTTTAATTTATCCTTTGTCCTAAAATGTTTTGCTTGTCACATTATGTTGTATAAATAAAGCTGTAGGACAACTGTGTTAACAAAACAAACAAACCACAAAATCCTGTATTGATTTGGCTGTGCCATCTTTGCAAACATTTGTGCATTTAGGAAAGTAAACAATTATTTACACAGAATTCTTCGGGATTTTAAAGCAGATGGGATGTGTCGATGGTTTGAATCCAGAAAGAGATTTGAGAGTCAAAGTGTAAATGAGTGTGATGGTGGAGCTCGGAAATTCTGAGGTCAGGAGGAGGTGAGGGTGACAAGAAACAGTGTTCGCAAAGCTTCTACCAGTAATTCCACACCTCAACTTGTGTCCAATTTTTTCCTATCTTTGTCTCTCTTCACATTCTCTCTTTCACTTGTCTCTTGGGCCCCATCCTTGCTTCTCAACCATAACTCTCTCTCTGGACCATTCACAATCCTATCAGAACACAAAGATGCTCTGATGCTTCCTGTCTTTGGGACAGAAATCTCAAACCTTCTAAGTTTCCCCACCAGTATCCCCTTCTTTGCTGAATGTGAGAGAGACAGAGATGTGTCTGTTTCCCTGCTGGCTTTCTCTCCTACTCATCCTGGCAGGAGTCTTGTTGCTGGCTCTTCAGTACTATTCCCTGAACTTAGCCACAGTGAGCGACACCAGTCACATCAAGGTGCCAAGTCACCAGACATCTTCTGCCCTGGTTTTCCTCTTCCCCAGCTCATCCTTCTTTCTCTCCTCTTTGTTTGCCAGGCTGCAGTCACAGTTGTCTTCTCTTGGATCTTTGAGCAAGTGTAGCTCTCTTCCTCTTCAGGGCGTATGCACTACTTCCATCTTGGCAAGAGAGGGCTTCTCTCCACTCTCTGCATGATAATTTCTCACTATTAGGTCTGAGCTTTAATGTCATCTTCTCAGAGTTGCCTCCCTTAATAATTTTATTTAAACTCATCCCCTCAGTGCTTCTCTCTTAGCTACTTGTTTCTAGTTTGCATTTACGATATACTTTGCATAGTTGTGTATTTATGGTCAGGGGCTTGCTTCTCATTTTCTCCGTCTTCCTCATTAGAATATAAACTCCATAAAGACAGGAGTTTATATTCTAGGGACCAGGAACTTACCTAGAACTGTGCTAGGTATTATCTATGAGTGAGTAAAAATGGAACCAGATTACAGTTCATATTATTACTATGTTTTCATTCCAAAAAGTGTCATTTTGAACTCAAGTAATTAAGTGAAAGAGGAGAGTCTCAAGTATTTTGTGTGTGTGTTCGGTCGCTCAGTCGTGTCTGACTCTTTGCAACCCCATGAACTGTAGCGCGCCAGGTTTCCCTATTCTTCCCTATCTCCCGGAGTTTGCTCATGTTCATGTCCATTGAGTCGGTGCGTTTTTTGAGTTTCATTTTTCATATATGTGATACTGCTATAAATACATTAACTTTTCAGAGAATTTTCATCCAAAAAATTTAGGTAACATTTTAAAAGCTTTGGATTTCATCATCTAACACCCCACTTAACCGAATCTGAGAGTATTCAATTTAAGTAAAAGTGTGTGCCTTTGTGCACTGTGAACGCTGCTAATGTTCCTCATCCTCAAGTCCACTCCTCTCCACCGGGTGACTTTGAGTTCTGCCTTCCTCCCGAGCTCTAATGTCATATGATTTGGGTCGCTCTTCTTAGTCTTGTTAGCTTTCACTTCCAGTGTAATTGCAGCCAGAAGTGGAGGGTAATTTGCATGCTTTTGACAGGAATAGCTCTGGATAAACTTTTATTAATGTAATTAGCTTGGCTTAATTAAGGGTCAAACCTGAGGGGCTTCTCCAACCATTGCTATTCTATACCCTGCTTTAAATGCTTTTAGTCTTACCCAGGGAACTTCCATTCCAGAACAGATAAATCCCAGCAGGATGTTCTGACCTGGTTCTGTCCCCAGAACACACAAACAGATAAATTCAACTTCAGCTCCACGGTCCTGGTGTTTTTGACTTGTTAATCTTTTCCAAGGCTGCATGGCAGAGACATTACTTCTGTCCTGTTTTCACTTTATTCTCTCTTCTTAACTCCCAATTCTCTTTTTCAACACTAAAATCAAAGGATTATCTTCAAAAAGCTATTGATAACTACATATATGTCTGAGAAAAGTGGCAGACCCTGGTAGAGACACAAGGGTTTTCCATTATTTTTTCTTCAGAAGACAAATTCTTACAAAATAGCTTTTAAGGAAAAAAAAATAGGTATTATTGCTTCATACTGCTGTCAGTTTCTGCTGTACAGCAAAATGCAGCATCCACACATATCCATATATCCCCTTTTTTGGATTTGCTTCCCAATTAGGTCACCACAGAGTTCCCTGAGCTCTACAGTAGGTCTTCATTAGTTATCTATTTTAAACATTGTAGTGTATACATGTCATGTCAATCCCAATCTCCCAGTTCATCCCCCTTTCCCCCTTGGCGTCCATATGAATATTCTCTGCATCTGTGTCTCTATTTGTTTTGCAGATGGGCTCATCTGTGCCATTTTTCTGGATTCCACATATATGCATTATTTTTTTCTTTTGACTTCCCTCTGTATGACAGTCTCTAGGTCATCCACATCTCTGCAAAGGACACAGTTTGTTCTTTTTTTATGGCCGAGTAATATTTCATTGGACTGCAAGGAGATCCAACCACTCCATTCTGAGGGAGATCAACCCTGGGATTTCTTTGGAAGGAATGATGCTAAACTGAAGCTCCAGTACTTTGGCCACCTTATGCGAAGAGTGGACTCATTGGAAAAGACCCTGATGCTGGGAGGGATTGAGGGCAGGAGGAGAAAGGGACGACCGAGGATGAGATGGCTGGATGGCATCACTGACTTGATGGATGTGAGCCTGAGTGAACTCCGGGAGTTAGTGATGGACAGGGAGGCCTGGCGTACTGCGATTCATGGGGTCGCAAAGAGTCGGACACGACTGCGCGACTGAACTGAACTATTTCATTGTACCCCATCTTATCTACTCATGTTGGTGGATGTATAGATTGCTTCTATGTCCTGGCTATTGCAAACAGTGCTGCAATGAACATTAGGGTGCACATATCTTTTAGAATTATAGTTTTCTCTGGGAGTGGGGTTCCTGGGTCATATGGTAATTCTATTTTCAATTTTTTTTTAAGGAACACCCATACTGTTCTCCATAGTGGCTTTATCAATTTACATTCCTACCAACAGTGTAAGAGGGTTCTTTTCTCCACATCCTCTCCAGCATTTATTGTTTGTAGATTTTTTGATGATGGTCTTTTAACTGGTATAAGGTGATACCACATTGTAGTTTTGATTTGCATTTCTCAAATTACCAATGACATTTTTCACAGAATCAGAATAAAAAAATTTTAGTTTATGAAAACACAAAATACTCCCCACCAAGCAACTTCGAAAATGTTCTATTTCATTCTTTCACATGTAGCTGTCCAGTTTTCCCAGTACTACCTGTTGAAGAGTGTTTTCTCCATTGCATGTTCTTCCCTTCATCACAGATTAATTGACCACAGGCATCTGGGTCTACTGACAGGTCTTCTCTCCTATTCCGTTGACCTGTGTCTCTCCGTTGACCTGTGTCTCTATTCTTGTGACAGTAGCATGCTGTCTTAATTACAGTAGCCCTGTAGTATCGTCTGGAGTCATGGAGCCCGATTCCTCCTGCTTTATTTTTCCTTCTCAAGATTGCTTTGGCTATTTGGAATCTTTTGTGCTTGCATTCTGAAGTCAGCCCTGGGATTTCTTTGGAAGGAATGATGCTAAAGCTGAAATTCCAGTACTTTGGCCACCTCAGGCGAAGAGTTGACTCATTGGAAAAGACCCTGATGCTGGGAGGGATTGGGGGCAGGAGAAGGGGACAACAGACGATGAGATGACTGGATGGCATTACTGACTTGATGGACGCGGGTCTGAGTGAACTCCGAGAGTTGGTGATGGACAGGGAGGCCTGGCGTGCTGCCATTCATGGGGTCGCAGAGAGTCGCACACACCTGAGCGACTGAATTGAACTGTGCTTCCATACAAATTTTAACCTTTCTTGTTCTGCTGCTGCTGCTAAGTCGCTTCAGTTGTGTCCGACTTTGTGCGACCCCATAGACGGCAACCCATCCGGCTCCCCCGTCCCTGGGATTCTCCAAGCAAGAACACTGGAGTGGGTTGCCATTTCCTTCTCCAATGCATGAAAGTGAAAAGTGAAAGTGAAGTCGCTCAGTCGTGTCCAACTCTTTGCAACCCCCTGGACTGCGGCCTACCAGGCTCCTCCATCCATGGGATTTTCCAGGCAAGAGTGCTGGAGTGAGGTGCCATCGTCTTCTTTCTTTTTCTAATCTTTTTTTTAAATGTCATTGGTATTTTGATAGGAATTACATTGCATAATACATGCACATGAATCAAAAACCTAAGATTATATTTCAAGAATCTTGTCCTAATTTTTATTACTCCTGATTGCCTTTTCTCATAGGATTTTTTTTTCCTTTATCCATAGGAAATCAAATTCCATTTTGTTCTTTTAGTTGTTTTTAAAAAAAATATTACCCTTTTTATCAAACACCCCTAAGTGCAACTTCAGAGCCTGACCACCTCACTTGCCTCCAGTTTTACTACTAGCTTCCGTCATCTCTGCAGGAGCCAGCTCTGGGGCTCTAGGTCACTTCCCTGAGCCGTGCACAGGCTGTCACGTCCAGTCCACCTCCTACCTCCTACGCCCCTTATCTCACATGAAGACTTCCCTATTGGCACTAAGGTATCAGTGGCACACTTGGTGATGGTTTGCTTAACTTAATGTGAAGTGAACCTTTGTCCAGTGAGATATGGAAGCCGGTGATTGTTTCTTCCCTGTTATTTAGTTGCTAAGTTGTCTAACTCTTCTGCAGCCCCATCAACTGTAGCCCACCAGGGTCCTCTGTCCATGGGATCCTCCAGGCAAGAATGTTGCAGTAGGTTGCCATTTCCTCCTCCAGAGGATCTTTTCGATCCAGGAATTGAACCCAAGTGTCCTGCATTGGCAGGATTCTTTACCACTGAGCCTCCAGGGAAACCTTCTTTCCTGGATTCCCACCAGAATGGGCCGTCTCCAGTCATGGTCATTTATATGGGATCTCACTGGATGTTCTTGCGAGAGAGAACCAGTGGTTGTGCTTGATGAGAGGCTGATCTGCTTTACACCTTGGCAACCAACTTCCATTAGTGCCCTGATTTCGTTTATCCTTCTGTCCCCAACAAAGGAGCAGCTTGTCTGGCTTTGCCTCAGGGTCTGCATTCTGAGGAACCTAGGTCAAAACTCTGTATTTCTAAACAACTTGTTCAAAGTCATCTTTTTCAATTTAAGACATTATCAATTGAATTTCTTCATGAAAGATGGGGACTTAGTGGTTTTACATTTTTATTCACCACCCAATAATTTTTTTCTCTCCCTATTCCCTCTACCCCTGGAGAACGAAATGGCAACCCACTCCAGTACTTGTGCCTGGGAAATCGCGTGGACAGAGGAGCCGGGCTACAGTCTGGGACCACAGAGTTGTACACGACTGAGCAACTAAACCTACCTCTATTGGCTTCCTTGGTGGCTCAAGGGTAAAAAAAAATTGCCTGCTAATATACCCAAACACTAAATCTATAAATATCCTGTTTACATACATAATCTTCACAACCACTTTATAATGTTGCTATTACCATCACCATGTAGCAAAGATGTGTTGAGAGGTTGAGTGGCTTGGCAAAGGTTACACAGTTGGGTGATTTCTAATTGGTTGTCTTTCATATTCATTTGAGATCTCTCACAGTGAATCCAGGGAAGTTTACATAATCTAAATATCCTTGGTGAGAGCTGAAACACATTTATAATCACACTCTACCAAATGCCTAAGTCTTTTAGAAAGTTGCTTTTGGCTAAACGGATCATAAACCTTACAGTCTTATGAAAGCACTCAGGGGCTACACATTTTTTAAAAATTTCATTTCTTGTAGAAAAAGGAAAACGTTCTTAGTTGTACTCTGTTGCTGAATTTTAACCCGGAGTAAGAGATGCCTTTCTCTGTGAAACAGAGCAGGACACCTTCATTTGTTTTTCCCTTAGGGGTTAGCTCTGGGGGCTAATTTTTGTGGTAAGCTGACTCAGGATCAGGGAATATCAGGAGTGCAAAAGCCAACAGAACCTTGAACAGGAAGAAGAAAAGATAGGATCAGGTGAGGATGATAAATAGAATACCTGTCCGGGAAGGGTCAGACCCTGGTGACGCAAAGATAACCAATCAGAGCTAGATTCAGGTTCTATACAACACCAGGTTGGGTCAAAATCTGGTTAATGAAGCTGAAGTCCTAATTGGAGATAAATAGTTTAAGCTGAGGAAGCTGCAAAAGTCACCTTTTATAAAAGTGAACACATGCTGGGATTCCCTGCTGGCTCGGTGGTAAATTACCCGCCTGCCAATGCAGGAGACATGGGAGATGCAGGTTTGATTCCTGGGTCAGGAAGATCCCCTGGAGAAAGAAATGGCTCTCCACTCCAGTATTCTTGCCTGGGGAATTCCATGGACAGAGGAGCCTGGGGGGCTACAGTCCATGGGGTTGCAGAGTCAGACATGACTGACTGACCACCACCACCTGCAGCTAAATGCTGGGCGGGGGGGGAGTATCACACCACAGTTCTGCCTAGTTAACATATGACCAAAACCCCAAAAAGGATACGGTGCTGCCCAAATCCTACTTTATTTCTCCATGAGGTGGAGTTCCCTTATAATTTTTCTCCTCAAATTCCTACATCAACTTGCTTTAAACTACATTAATCCTCAATTTTTTCATCATCAGTAACTCTTATACTTCCTTTTTGTGCTCAGTGGTGCATTATGGAATAAAAATGCGTAACTAAAAATGCAAACTCTTTATAATAAAAACCACCATAAACATTAGCAATGCCCAGCTGGGCTAAAATAACTAATGAGCCACGAACAAGTTCCTCTGATCTCCCCCAACCATTACAAATACACTGACTTGATAAACCTTCACATTACTCCATTTTAAAGAGAAACATGTTCATGTTATTTAAACAAGTTTAAAAAAGAAAAAAATCAATGCTATTACCACACTTACATCTTTAACACTGTAAACTGCATGATGGCAGTTCTGTGAATATACATTACCATATTTTTTCACAGTGAATGTTGTATGACCCAATGAAAGTCCACTTGGATTTTTTGGCAAATGAAGCCCAATAAAATATCCAAATGTGATAAACAGAATCTCTCAGATGTCTTGTTTCTTATGGTCTCAGCCCTATTCATATCAGTTTCATGATATAAATCAACATTCTCTAGATGAGGGTGAATTATAAACTATAAGTAATTCTATGCCAAAGGATCTACAAATAATTATGAGACTCAACAGCACAGCCTTCTCCAGGGCTAATTTTACTGTTTTTCTGTGGTCATTTAAGAAAACTGACAGGGAAAGTCTTCTAACCAAACATAAATGCTGATCATTATACAATTAAATATAAAAGTGTTTTAGAAAATAAGAGAAAAAAAGCTTATTTGGCAATGTGCTGTTACTTATATACTAGCACCTCTGAGCCCTAAAACAAATTCAACATTTACAACTCATGCTACATCTATTTTAGTTAACTGAAAGCTCACCCAAGAGCAGAGGTTCAAAGAAACAGGGAGCAGAATAAAATACATATTTAGTGGGCACTTATGAATTGAACAGAAATTAAGTTTGAATATGGCCCATTAAACTCTTCATTAAAGACATTCTGCTGCAGAAGATTCACACATTATTACTGGCCCCACCGATACGATGCTGCTGCTAATGATTTGATTTGTGGGAGTAGAGTTTTCTTGGAACTTTAAAAGTTGGCATTCTCAAACTATAATGTATTTTATCAAGATACACTCTTCATTCTATTACAAGGATATAGGAAACGTGACCATAACCAAGCTGTAAGTTCAGCCAGGCACATAGTTTATTATCTTTATAAAGAACTATAAGTCACTGTACTGTTTAACTTATTAACAGAAAAGGTGACTATAAATGTACTTAGTTTTCAAAGTGGAAACTTATATTGCATTTATTTTCCAAGCAGAGGAATACTATGCCTGAAAAAAAATCTCATGAATCATTTTACATAAAGACTTTCATCATCTATATCCTACCCCACACTACAGTTTTTGTCTTTCTGATTGAAAGTAATTTTTCTGTCTTCTTGATTCAGGGGAGAGAGACAGCGTGTGTGTGCGTTGTGTGCATGCATATTGGGGGGGGGGCGGAGTAGTATTAAAGTACTACAAAACATTTTATTCACAATTAAACCTGAGACTTAAAATCCAGTGAAATTACATCAGAATGAGTAGAACACTATCAGGTTTCGACTTAAAACTCTATTCAAGAACCACTTTGAGAAATAAAAAAAAAAATTGATGGATAAATAATCACTTATACTGCCTATATCATGTACATCAACTGCATTACACATGAAGTGCTATAATCAAACATGGAGGTTAAACAGCTTTTGGTAAATTTAAAGTGGATAGAAATGGAATTCAGTGGCAATATTCTGAGAGGTAGGTCATTTACTAAAATTTGACATAGTATCAACCCACTTTCTGAACTTCAGCAATAAAGCTAGTTTTAACTTTACTCACTTAAATGGCACACATTTATAACTCCCAAGATATTCTTATAAACACTACCTAAAATAATACATAAAAAAAAAGACCAATAACCTGGAAGTGTTTTCACCTATTATCCATTTACTAAATGTAATTCTTTATACATCTATTATACATTTAAATTTCTTTTCTTAATTATTCCAACATGTTAATGTAGAAACTGTGCTGGGGTCTGAGTCAGCAATGAGCTGGCCAGAACACACAGCACGTGGCATTTCAAAATTTCTAATCCAATTCTTAAGTCAAATTCAGTCATTTCCCCCTGTTTTATTTCTAAAGTTAATATACCATGGTCAGAGTAGTCCATTCCACATCAAGTCCAACTGAATAATAAAAGCTCAGTCATATAATATTAAGGTTAATGTGATTATTTTTCATGGTTCTTTTCATTTTGACCAGCTTTTGTAAAGAATGCATTTGTAATATTATAAAATACCACTGGTCTTAAAAAATTTTATAAACGTATTTATAAACTAGTAAGACTCATGGAACAGTTATCTGGAAGAGTGGCAATTTATTCCTGGCCACATATGTATACCCTATCATCACAGCTTCTATTATTAATACCAATAAAATAGAATTGCTATGTAATAAAAAATACGGCAACTAAATACCCCCTTCCCCACCTTCCAAAAAAAGAACAATGTCATCACTTTAATTTTATTAGGAGTCACAATATTTTTTATTTAGGAAAAATATTTCCTTCAATGTTCATTAGATAATGAATCTTATTTAAATGAATAATTTACTTTTACTTTTCTGTGTAGACCAATTAAAAAGTATGCCTCTTTCCTTTCATAAGCAAACTCTAGTTGTCTAATTCTGCATGGCAGATAAGAAATTAATACTTTACTTCCTTCTAACTTAAAAATTATGAAATTTTCCTCATTATGAATCAGTTATTTCTTTCGGACTGTTGTCATGCTGCTGTTGAAAGAAAAAGTTAGTAAAGGATGGATACATGGGAAACAAATCATAAAGTATAAGACTAGTTTATAAGGAAATATATTAAACATTATTTAAATATTAAACAAAATATTCCTACATTAAATAAATAAGACTTGAATTTGTCATGTGGAACCACAGGCCAATACCACCAAAAATGGGGATGGTCTAGTGCAAAAGGTGGCCACAAAAGAAAAAATACAAAAACAAAAAAAGGAGGAGACGACACAATATTTAATTGCTTTCATATTAACCAGTGATTTTCAATCCTTTTTGAACATAAAACTACCTGAAGGACTTTTTAAAAATACTGATGAACAGGTCTCATCCCAGACAAATAAAATCAGAAACAGGATTCAGGTAATGGAATTTTTTTAAAGGGCCCCAAGTGATTCTAGTATACAGTCAGAGTTGAGAGCTGCTGATGGAAACCCACAAGCTTCTGATTGTTGCCCGACTCAGAAAGGTATCCTATGAATGAAGAAAAGGAGCTTTATTTTACTGGTGGGACAAGACACAGGTGTCTCCAGTTACTTGTGGATAAATCAAGCTTACTAATGTGTATTTCATTTCCATCAAAATATGTGCATAGGACACCTCATTCACTGTAATTCTGTATTTTTAAGCTCCAAGATCAAGCAGAGTCAATGCTTTGTAATAAACCAGTTATACTGAAACTCCATCACTCATTCATGCACGGAACATTTACTGAATGCCTACTATGTGCAAGGCACTGTGACAGGCACTGCTACAGGACCTGGAGTCATGAGAAAGGAAGAGTGATTGGCCAGAAGCTTGTGTTTTTTTTTTTTTCTCTTAGAATAAATGGCTATAAAATGAATTCCATGGACCTAGATAAGGGAATGAATTTTTAAAATAGGAAAAGAAATTAAGTATGTATTAAAGGTCTGATTTTAAGATACATGAAACAGCATATCTGTACTTTTCCTAATGATTTCCAGAGCCTTTGAATACACGTAAGGCAAATTCAAGATAGAAAAATAAACCCTATTGAAAGTAGATGTTCTGAGTTATAAGCACACCCTGTAAAAGTAAATTTCATACATAAGTATAAATACTAAAAATCTTTATAGAAAGGTAGTTCATGTCCACTTGTAGTAGTCTTAACAAGTAATCTTACATTAAAATATTACAGATTCTAGTCCTTGACTATTTCACCATGGAGAGAGTTCATACAATACATAATATATTTTGAAAACAGACTTCTATACTGAGAAATTCTAATGTGAATAAATTTGAGATTTCTTTTCAGAAGAAAGGATGCAGAGAAGGGGGGCGGGGCACAATCTGTTCAAATCGTATACATATCCTAAATCCTAATAATTTAAAATGCTGACTGCTTTTTTCCTGAAGAAACTAGTAAATTTCATATGAATAAATACTTTTCCTATTCATTACTGACATGGACTTTTGTGGTTACTTTAAAAATAAACAATAAGTGCTTCTCATTTTTATGACAGCATTAAATTTCAAAATGAGGCTAGGTAATGTCAGCTTAACCCAGAAAGGAGCTAAATGTTGGGGGAGGGGGAGGATGGGAATGGCATAAGATGAATGATCAGTAACAATTCTAGTGGTAAAAACTCTTTAGGGGAGTAAAGGGACCAAGTTGCTTTTTAAGGAATAAAAGATGGATCAAGACTTAAGAAAAATGTTCATTCATTGTACCTTGGAGGCAACACTCTGTCTAAAGTACAGAAGTAGTAAAATATTTTACTAAGTTAAAATATAGGTTTTATATTTTATACGATATTGAATACACACATAAAAATACCAGTGTTTTCATCTTGTTTCTGTTCAGACACTTAATTAAGCAAATATGTTCTTTGGTGTCTGGGAGAGTTATCAATATTAAAGATAATGGAAGATAAGAACATGCCTAGAAATAGAAGACTCAAACTCCTATACCATATAAAGGAAGAACTGAAGGTGGACTTATGAGAAAAGATAAAGTTATACTGCAGAAGGACTTATACATTTCTTTCCCCCGAATCATATTCTGGCTCCCAAAATAAAAAGTATTATAGCCTATTAGGTTTTTAATCTTGTGTTTTGAGATTTTTCAAGTGGAAAGATAATCACAGATAGAAATATATCACTCTAAGTTTTACAATTACCAAAGTCAGTGAGAAGAATGTACATTCATTAAATGTATTCATTATAAGTAAAGAAGTCTTGAAAAACTGAACAGTTCAACCAAAGCTGAAGAACTGTTCTTGATTTTTCATTATTCCTTTTTAAATAAAGAGAAAATATAGTACACATACAGGCTGCATTTTGATTCATTCAAAATAGTCACATCCCTTTGCTTGGTTTTTGAAGTTTCAGAGACTAAAATTTAATACCATTCATAACATAGTATTTTCAATAAAAGGAATTAAAGAGCAATGAAAAATCAGAAGCAATATGGCTTAGAGAGCCTTATAACCTCTAAATATACACACATTTGTAACCTGTATTTATTTTCTAGAGAAACAAATTTTAAGTGATGCTAATGTAACCAATGGAGAAAGAACTTCTATCAAAATATACAATTTCCATTACAGACTAGAAGACTAATATTAAAAAAATAGTTGTAAGCCAAAAAGTTTGCTTGTATGGATGATAGGCATCATCTCTTTGAAGCATAAATCATCAAATAAGGTTTTATAAAAGACTGATCCATGACCTTCTTCATATTTAAGTTCTTGATAAATTCATAAAGCTTCAGTCCCAGTCTTTTAGCGCATGGTGTATCCACGGTGTTATCGTCTTAATTCAGATTTCCAGAAAAGCAAGAAAACAAGTAACTCAGAATCTCAAGTGAGATTTGTGCTTTACCATGTACCTGAAAAATATTATAATAGGTCATAAGGATTATAGGAATTTTAGAATTTTTAGAATACTACATGTAAAAGTAAGTATTGGTATTTTTAAAGCTTAAAATCAACAGTGGAAAAGGATGTTTTGCTTTTTAAAAAGTAGATACTGTAACCTTTGGGAATATAAAGACTT
The DNA here is from genome assembly GCA_006408695.1 of Aepyceros melampus. Lineage (NCBI taxonomy): Eukaryota > Metazoa > Chordata > Mammalia > Artiodactyla > Bovidae > Aepyceros > Aepyceros melampus. Next base: position 21,795 of record SJXQ01003422.1, read on the forward strand.
CTGAAGCCAGAAAAACCATTCATCTTGTTAATTTCTACAATGTAAGAGCTTCTGGCTAGGATAATTAATGATTCTCTTTAATATACTATCAATTACAACCACTGGGTTATCTCAATCATCTCTTGTCTCTGAGGAAACACATATTTGGTGAGAGACCAAGAAAGTTACAGGCTTTAGAAAGTACCTCAAACAAGAACAGGTTCAATGGCACTGTGATCATATGCTGTCCTTAGTTTCCAATTATCAAACTGATATTATTATAAAGGGCTTTAGAAAAAACCAATTTATACTAGTAATTAAGTAAATTCAAAAATCAAATTCCTTTCACGAGCTACCAGGTACCCATAATTCAAGTCAGAAACCTTTCGAAAGGTCCTGTCAAAAAATGAAGGGACTGCTTAAAGTCAGTTCCCTTGGATAGACAGAAAACAAGGTTCAGAAAAGTCACAGGGCTCATTAGAGCCAATCGCAAAACCAAGACCAAATCTGAGTCTTTGAACTCAGGTTTAGTGTTCTCTCTACTAAGCTTTAATCTCTTTCTCCCTGTTTCCAAAGTCAATACAACAAAGATACTTTGCTAATTACCTATTTTAGATCAACATCAAATTAGGCAATGTTTGAAAGGGGAGCTGCAGGATATGGTTCACAACTTTAAGGAACCTAAAATACAACTGAGAGACAGGAAAACTACTGCAATAAAGCAGAAGTGCATTTTAGGATCATGATTACCTATCCAATGTTTCCCAGAATCTTAAGAAAACTGGTCTGTCCAGATGACGTTTGTGATAGCTGAGTTCTAATACTGTTACGTCCCATTTCTGAACGTTTGGGTCCAGACGAACTTCATCATATTTGAGATGGAAGGCTTTAACTAGAAGTAGGAGAAATAATGTTCTTTATTCAAACTGCAATCAACATTATAAAAATATTTTATTAAGGAATAAAAAACCAACCACAGACATTAACCAAAAAAACTTTAAAAAGTTCAATCTTTCTTCTACCGAAAAAGCTTCATTACAACCTAAGTGATCTCTAAAATAGATGCTAAGCACTGTAGTACCCCCCAAAACATTTAATTCAACAAAAATTTACTGAGGCTTATACACGCCAGCCACTGGGGACTGCAATGAAGAATGAAGTAAAATAAAATGTGTACGATCCAATGAAGGATAAGAAGAAAATGCCTACTCACATACAGCATGATAAAGGCAGTAGAATATCACAGAAACACCAGAGAGTAGTTTACCCAGATTACAGGATTCAGAAAAGGCTTCGATAGGTAGGGTGGCGTAAAAACTAGGCAAACACAGAACAAAAGTGACCAGTTAACAAAAGGGCATGTTCAAAGAGAAACTGGTTTAGTTTAGAAACTAAAGAAATTTAGCAAAGTTGCATCTTGCAAAGTAACACGGGAAATGGATGAAGGATAAGACCACAGAGGTTCAGAGCAATGTTGGTCCTAAAGGCCACATTAAGGAGCTTGCATGGTTGCCTAAGAGACATGACGACCCACTCTGCAAAGTGTTTAGCAGAGACCAGTGATAGGGTACAAAACCTAGAGGAGAGACAGACAGATCTGCTCTACTGGGGAGAAGATACACATATCACAGGGAAGATTCCAGAGGTAATTAGCAAGTGGGACATGGTAAGAAATGATGAATAAGGAAGAATTGGAAGGTCTCTAGAGAAGGTGACCTGGAAATAGATATTTACTTGATATAAAGAGCCTAGCAAAGATCCTGAAAAACAGGATTTCAGGCAGAAGCAAGCTCAGAATGTCCTACCCAAGAACAACTCTCTGTAGGCAATGTCCTACGTGTAGATCCTACTCAGCCATGGAAAAAAAAAAAAAAATTCTGAAATTTATTTCAAATGTGATAATAAACCACTGGGTAGTTTAAAGCAAGAAGGTGAAATTACTTTCACTTTCAAATGCTATCTCTGGGGAGATTATAGACTCTAGGACAAAACTTCCCAAAAAATGTATGCTGCCAAGGTTGATCGGTTTTGTCCACAGAACACTGACTCTGAATCTTCCTCCATGATCATCTATCTGGTTGGACCATCCTCAGCAGTTTATCATTGTATTTGCAATCAGTTTATCATCAGTAGAGTGTTAGTTTTACTTGTGCACATGGAGGACGTTTGCTTTTGTTTCCATTTTTTACTTTTTCTTCCAACATTCAAGATATAAACATTACTATAACCATTATGATCTAATATTAGGAGTTTCTAAAGAGAAAATGATTGACTGTTAATTGTTTTTAATAGCTCTTTATAAACTGCTTGTTCCATATCATTTGCAGGCTTACTGGCTTTTGATGTTAATAATTAATCAAGGTCTATTCTTGATTTCTCATGATGTACTCTACATATAAGTTAAATAAGCAGGGTGACAATATACAGCCTTGACGCACTCCTTTCCCTATTTGGAACCAGTCTGTTGTTCCATGTCCGGTTCTAACTGTTGTTTCCTGACCTGCATACAGATTTCTCAAGAGGCAGGTTAGGTGGTCTGGTATTCCCATCTCTTGAAGAATTTTCCAGTTTATTGTGATCCACAAAGCCAAAGGCTTTGGCATAGTCAATAAAGCAGATGTTTTTCTGGAACTCTCTTGTTTTTTCCATGATCCAACAGATGTTGGCAATTCAATCTCTGGTTCCTCTGCCTTTTCTAAAATCAGCTTGAACATCAGGGATTTCACGGTTCATGTATTGCTGAAGCCTGGCTTGGAGAATTTTGAGCATTACTTTACCAACATGTGAGATGAGTGCAGTTGTGCGGTAGTTTGAGCACACTTTGGCATTGCCTTTCTTTGGAACTGGAATGAAAACTGACCTTTTCCAGTCCTGTGGCCACTGATGAGTTTTCCAAATTTGCTGGCATATTGAGTGCAGCACTTTCACAGACAGCATCATCTTTCAGGATTTGAAACAGCTCAACTGGAATTCCATCACCTCCACTAGCTTTGTTCGTAGTAATGCTTTCTAAGGCCCACTTGACTTCACATTCCAAGATGTCTGGCTCTAGATTAGTCATCACATCATCATGATTATGTGGGTCGTGAAGATGCAGAAAGTGAAGAGGAAACCAACCAGTCCATTCTGAAGGAGATCAGCCCTGGGATTTCTTTGGAAGGAATGATGCTGAAGCTGAAACTCCAGTACTTTGGCCACCTCATACAAAGAGTTGACTCATTGGAAAAGACTCTGATGCTGGGAAGGATTGGGGTCAGGAGGAGAAGGGGGTGACAGAGAATGAGATGGCTGGATGGCATCACGGACTCGATGAACGTGAGCCTGAGTGAACTCTGGGAGCTGGTGATGGACAGGGAGGCCTGGAGTGCTGCGATCCATGGGGTCGCAAAGAGTCGGACAAGAATGAGCGAATGAACTGAACTGAACTGAATTCTTGGTTAAAATAGAAAATAAATCATTTGTGACCCTCCAACAGCCCACAAAACACATAAATGTTATTGCTAAAGTGTTTGCTTTTATACTCTCCTGAGTATATTATTTGCTAAAGTATTTGTTTTTATACTCTCCTCACTGAGTATATTATTTGCTAAAGTATTTGCTTTTATACTCGACTCACTGAGTATATTATTTATTTTGAATTTAATTCAAATTAATCAATTTAAACCAGTTCATTAAAGGGGCTGTATGTTATGGATTCAGAAAAGCCTTTTTCAAAATATTTATTATATATGGAAAAAATATGTTTCTTTAAATTTTTAAATCAAATGCAGTCACTATTCAGTACTCTCTACTCTGCTCATTACATGTTTCTCTTTTCTGATCTTCTCATCATGTGTTTCAAATCATTCTTAAAAATACATGAGTTATAATTTTAGTCACAAGGGCCAATAATCCCCTTTACTGATTTCAGATTTAGTTTACATAGCATTTTTCAATAGAATACATAATTTTTAAATTAAAACTGAATATCAGAGTTCAAAAAGTTGATGTTACAAAATGAGTAAACAGTTTCTTTCATCACACAAAGTATCTTATTTGCATGAAGCAATGGTGGCAAGCAAACTTAAACCAAGACATCACCATAAAATATCATTCTTACTCAGAAAAAGACATAGTTTTTAAGCCTCACCAAAATGGAAAAAATAAGATTTTTTTATAATTAGACAGTTATCTGGGAGTACTAAAGCAGAACTTTACAAAATTTGTTGTTCATTTTCTGCAAACTGCATGACTGTTGTCAATACATTTTTTGCAAAAACAAAAGAAACAGAAAAGGTGCTCTTATACAGCATTTTGGTAGATAGATGATGGCATGGACAATGACAAAGGGGCAGCATAATAGAGAAGATTATTAAATCAGAAAATTTCTCCATGATAACTAAAAAATTTGAAGAAATTGTCATTTAAAAATCTTGGACTTGAAAAATTAGTATCAAGCTCAAATTTCTCATAATTTTGAAAAGATTTTATTTGGCAATTTTATAGAGTTTAATATTTAAGATCTTCTCTGAACCTCTGTATTTTATTATGCAGCACAAAGAAAAAACATTTTTACCAAGTACCCTGTTTACCCCTATGCTCTACAGATATTATCATTTTCCATGTAGATTGGGGGAAAGGTGAGAAGCTAGAAAAGTCAAGAGTTAATTTACAGCAAGGAGACCAGCTCCTCTGTCCGTGGGGTTTTCAAGGCAAGAGTACTGGAGTGGGTTGCCATTTCCTTCTCCAGGGAACCTTCCCAACCCAGGGATCGAACCCAGGTCTCTCACATTGTAGACAGACGCTTTACCATCTGAGCCACCAGGGAAGTCCAACTAAAAGCTAGGAGATGACATATTTCTGACATATTTCTAAATTTCTGGCTTATGCAAAATTACTAAAAACACTGAGGAAGAGAACAGTCTGGGGAGGATGGGGAATGTAAGACAACAGATTCCTCTCGGAAGAGGCAGAGCCCAATGCACCAATGGTACTTCACAGGTAGCCACCTGGTCATCGGTGAGACAGAGAGGCCCAGAACATCAGCCAGAGACATAACTTAGAACTAAGGACAGAGATGGTGACGGGAAGCCACCAGATCTCCTCGAGTCAGTGTCTATAATTAAAGTAGGAGAGAAGTGGGAACACAAAAACGTCACTGATGTCACTGAAAGCCAAGGAAAAATAGCTAAAGTCTGAGTAAATGTAACAAGCCCTCAGAAAAGAACATTTTAAGAAGAGTAAATGGATCAAGAGTAATATGATAAGGAGACCAAAAGCAGCCAGTATCTGGATCCCTGTGGGAGCAGTTCAGTGGGTGAGCAGGAGAGTACCACCACAGCTGCCTGCGAGCAAACAGAAAGCAAGACAACTGTTTTAAAGGCTTGGCTGTGGAGGGAAAGGAGAGGAAGCTAGAAGAAAAGGTGAGGGAAGAGGAAAGGGTTTTTCCCCATGTGTTTTAGATGGAAGGAGTACTTTCATTTTAAATGCTGGTTAAGTAAAGAAGGAAGGTTTAACAGAAAGAGTAACTCATGGAAGAAAATCATAATTGTTCATTTAAAAAAAATCTAAGTCCTTATCTAAATTTCTGAAGACTAATGATCTGAACAAAACCACAATTAAAAGTTATGTTCTTAATGAAATTTGGAGAGTATTTTTATCTTCAAGACATTCTAACCATTGTTTATTACAGTACTAGTCAACAAGGCAAGCAAGTAGGTAAAACACAACAAAATTAGTGTTCAGTGACATTTTGCTTTCATTAAAATTCCCACTCTCTCTGTATCTTTGACTTCTATTTATCAAATCTGTGCATTACTCAGGTTTTGGAAATAAAAAAAACTATAGTCATATTAGCATCCATTTAAAAAACTGAATGAAGGTAGGAGAATAATGATTAAAAGCTTTCAAGCTTGGGCAGTTTTGGCCTAAAAGAATGGTGGCACCACTGACAAAAACTAAACTGCTTTATTTAAAACAACAAACAGCTGGATTTCACAGTAGCACAATCTACATTCAAAATAACTAAAGTTGTTATTTCTAACAAACATACTTGTTTATGAGGATGCTTTGCAAAACATGATTTTATTACTGATACTAACTTCACCTGGGTACTCAAATTAAATAATAATTTGAATATCCCTACGAATAAAAGGGCTTCCCTGGTGGCTCAAATGGTAAAGAATCTTCCTACAATGCAGAGACCCAGGTTCAATTCCTATGTCAGGAAGATTCCCTAGAGAAGAAATTGGCAACCTACTCTAGTACTCTTGCCTGAAAAATTCCACAGACAAGAGAAGCCTGAGAGGCTACAGCTCATGGAATTGCTATTTAGTCAGACTTTAATTCTTCTTTTGGTGTATCAATAATGCCAAAATATGACCAATAAAAGATATGATACATGACATCTACACATTTAACAGGTGTCTACAAAATGCTTCCTACTGCCATGCTCTCTTCTGTGCTGATGACACACGAGAGTCAGTGAGTCGGACCACGCTGCTCACATCCTAGAAACGGCATGACAGCCACAGAGGACTTATAATACAGATATAAAAATGAGGTCAAGTCAAGCAACGAACATTACCATGAGATCACCAGGAGGAAGTAATGGCTACTTCCAGGATAGTCAGAGGAGGGGGCTCCCTAAAGGAGAGAGTAATTGGCTGAGACCTGAACAAACAGAAAAGGGCCAATTCTGCTGCAACCACTTCAGACAGCAGGAACAGCAGCCAACAGTCAAGTGGCATTGTTAGTTCAGCAAAAGTCAGCCTATTTAAAGACTGGCGATCAATTCTACATGTATGTACATCCAACAAGATTAATGATTTCTAAGCAACCTACAAAGTAATTATTAATGTTGAAACATAGGCAATAATTCACTTTTAGATATAAATACAGAGAAAATATTAATATTCCAAAAAAGACTTTTAAAATATTTCACAGGTGTTTAAAAAAACATATGATACTTAATAAGAATCCTTTGAGATACACATCACATGTCCAAAGCCATAGATGGCTCTTTAATAATAAAGCAAAAACATTTCTACATTAGATAGGCAGTAAAAATAAAGAGAATCTTACTTTTAGCAAATATGTCAACTGGTGATCCATCAGGCAAAAGCCACGGCCAACCTTTGAACTGCCACGCAGGACCCTGCACGAAAACTGCTACGACCCGGTCCCTGTTAGTGGAGAAGGGGAAGGGAAGAGCGGAAACTGGTGGGTCAGGCATTCTCAGTTACTACAACCCTCAGGGAGAGTCTCACCATCACTCCTGCAGTGGAGTCGCCTGTCCACACGTCTATGAGGGGAAACACAGTGCTGCGTGTCCACCATTCTCTTTATGTTACAGCAGTCGAGTGTGTTAGCGACTGCTACACTCCCCATATATTGTTTTTAACACCTAAGTCATTTAAACATAAGTACGGGCACAGTCCTTACATGAGATCCTTTCAGCCTTTTATCTCTGCCTGATCTATTAATTTAGTGGGCCTATTTTTCTAATGTAATAGGGAACAATAGTGTATCTGTTAGTTGAAAAAGCTGGTTTTAAAATAAAATCATTTACAATTCAAACACATCTTAAATGTTTCACTTTAATTAAAAATATCATAAATTACAATAGTTCACTATTTTGAATTCACTATTCACTAAAGCTCCAGCACCTTAGTTTGAGTTCTTCTGATTATCTGGAAAATAATCTGAGTATAGAAACCACCTAAACTTTCTCAATTGTTTTACAACTATTTCACTCACTCTGAATTCTCTACTTTGTGTGTGTGTGTGCGCACACTAAAGCAACTTGTTTTTCCCAGAGATTTAACTTCCTTTTTTCTAAAAAAGCACAAATCTCTTTCTGGGACCTTACATTTCATTAGTTTACAAAATATTAATTAACTTGAGAAATTATAATAAAAACAACTACCATAAACAGTTTAAGCCTACAACTAAAGAAGTGGAAACAAAATCATAACATTAACAATAATAACCAACATTGTAAGATTTACTACAAGCATTCACTATGTGCCAGTGCTGGTCTACAAAGCCTACTCATGTCTATACATTTAAACTTCAAAATAATCCTGTGAGGTAATCTATTACCCCTGTTTTACAGAACAGCAGGGTATGCTGGAGACCAGGAGGCAGGAAGTAGGGAGGGAGGAAGAGCATGGAGAAGAGCAGGGTGTGAAGAGAGAGAGCGGAGAACCAATGACTGACCTTATGCCGATCATGCTACCATCTATATGGGGACTGACAAATCATGACAACAGCCAGCTCACTGTTATACTGGGAAACAGTTTTGACCTCCTAACTCTCTTAAAGGGCCCTGGGAATGCCCCGAGGACCACAGACCATACTGTGATAATCACTGCATTAGATGGAGACTTTACGCATCCAAGAGAATATTAAGCCAAGGTTACCTTCAAGTTAAAGACCTACAACATCATAGTTACTGTGAAAAACCACAGCTTAAAATTCTTAACAGCTCAAAATCTCTTATGGTTAAAATTAAATCTTAAATTAAAAATTTCACAGGATATATGCTCCACACTACTTAAACCATCTTTGGGAATGGAGCACACTATTACATGGCCTCTCCATTTTATGACGTAACTTGAAGCACACACTAGTTGAAGGACAAAGATGCCTGCCAAACAAAAGGGAATTTGTCAGACAGAGGTCACCCAGATCCTTCTGTGTCTCACAGCGTCAGCAGGGAAGCAGGATAATAAAAATACTACTCCCAGTGAATTCCCAAAAGGACAATTAACAGAGAAGAGAAGAAGAAAGGTAAGGAAAATACTTTCCCTAGGTTATGACACTGATGGTCAGGGCCCAAGCTAACATACAAAAGCAGTACAATGCACAGTGACGGCACTTGCACACACTGCATGACTGCTTCCTGCAAATCTGTGCAAACGTATAAATGACATAACTTTCTACTTATTACAAGTTTTAAACATACCTGAAATTCTCATCTTACACTTCATATGTAACTCAAAGTATCTCTGTTAGGTACTAGGACAGAACTCTAATACGAGAGCCCTTGATTCTTCACTAAAATTTTTAACATACTAGTATTCTCACTGGCTTGATTTTCTAATATCTGAAGACCAATGAGTACGTCAAAGGTAAATTTCAGCTAATGAGTCAATGTGTTACACTCTCTGTATCAGAGAAATGCACACTCAGACTGTGTATTTTTATTCTGGCTTAGATTAATGAAATAATTTAAGGTAATTCATGTATCTGAATATATAGGACTTTATATTATAAATACCTCAATATTTTATTAAAGGATATTTTAATTCAATAAAAGAGATGAACTGGGATGATGATGTTATTATTTTCATTAAATTATCCCCTCACAATAAAAGTAACAATGCTTTCACTTACCATTTCTTTACCAAGGAAAATTAGAATTCTCCAAATAAAAAATCTAAAATATAGGCTCTCTAAAACATTAGTCTACTTGGAAGTTTTGTTCCAAAAGCTGATCCAGAATGGACAAGTGGAAAGACTTTTTACTGTTTTCCACAAGTTTATGCTTCTTCTTATAGACGTCCAAATTATATTAATACTAGAACGTTAATATTGAGGACTAACTCAGATACTAACACAGGTTTCAAGGACAGAATTCAGTATCTCGAATTCATGATAAAACCTGGTATTTGTTAATTACACAACAAATGAAGGACTATGTAAAAGCATCAATTAACTCACCAGTCCTGAGGCATCAGTTTAAGGGGCTGGTCGACCACCCTGTAAGGAACTGTGACACTAATGGCAGTGCCCCCCGGTTGCATCTGGTCTTTTCTTCTCTGAATTAGAGTTTCATTTTCTCGTTGGCAGCCTTGTTTCTTCTTTTCATCTGATGGAACAAATCTTTTAAAAAATAGGAGACAAAATGATTCCACAACAATCTTAAATGAGAAAAGAAATTGTACTTTGAAATTACTTTTAAAATGATAGTTTTAAACCAAAAACATTATTTTAAAAATAAACTCACTCTGCATATACAGAATATGGGTCTTTCCTTTGCACACCAAACAGAAGTCAAGCTCACTTATGTGAGAAGTCGGTGTGTGTGACTCTCACACTCAGATGCAATTTGTGTGTGACACTTAGCATTCCCGATGGTTCCATACACAACCACACTAATCCTTGATTTCTCAAATGATAAGAAAGGGAAATTTTACTATAAATCAAAGTTCACTTGAAATGGAGCTGATGTGGCTAGATATAGATAGGTGATTCAATCCATCAAGGAGTGTCACCAAATACCTTTCCACAAGGTAACCACCATACCCACCAAGATGCAGAACATGTGCAACAGACCAGAGAAATTTCCTCCTGCACCCTTCAGTCATCTCTACCCTTCTTCCCCAACAGGCAACCACACAACTCTGCTTTCCATCATCACAGGTGACTTCTAGGAATTCTATATATGGAATCACACAAAAATGTATTCTTCCATGCCTGGCTCCTTTCATTCAATTTAACATTTCTGACACATATCCATGCTGAGGGGCACACTGGTAGTTCATTCTGTTTTACTGTTGAGCAAAATTCTATTGTATGAATCTGACACAATCTGTTTATACATTCTACTATAAACACTCTGGTGTAAGCCTTTTTACAGACACATGTTTTCACTTCATTCTCTTATATAAATACCGATGAGTGGAATTGTTGGATCACAGGGTATGTTTAACTTTAAAAGAAATTGTCAGAAAGTTTTTCAATGTGGAATAAATTATAAAAAACATTCTAAAGGCATCTCTGAGCTAGCTAGCAAGAAGTAAAGAATTTTTGGGCCAGAGAACTGAGTAAAGAATGGAACTCAAAAAGGTCAGGTTAACACTGCAGACTTCAACCCATGGAAAGCAGTGGCAAACTAATTAAACTTAAGTTTTGTCTCTTACTTTATTTCACTAGACTCTTGGAAGAGGAAACAAATCCCATATTCTGCTCAAGGTAGAGAATCTAACAGAAATTCCTTCTTTCATAAAGTTAGGACTCCGGGGGTTCAATATAATGTAAACCAGAAATAAACCTACTGCTCACCCGTTTTCCTAACCTCATCTCAGCCCTAACCAACACCCTGACAACTGAAAGAAAAATCAAATCTCAGAATTTAAATTGGATCTCATTTGGATTTAAAGCAAAAATTAACAACCCTGACCACAGTGGTTGGTTCAGAAATACACCTTTACACTGTATAAGCCAGGCAAACAGGATTTAATCCCAGGATTTTTGCTGGAATTATTGTGAAATGAGCACTGTCTCTTTGTGGTGACTGGTAATTGGAGTTTCTGATATGTCATCTTTGCCCCTGAAAAAGGAGAACCTGCCTAAGAGATGGAGACACCAACTCCTGCTTATTTCATTTAGCACTGAATTCAACTGTGTGAGAAGCCATGACTTTTCAGTTACATTGAGCCAATTATTTTTACAATAAAACTACTTTTGAGTTGATTTTTAATAGTTAACACAAAAAATTATCTAACAAAAACAACCAGAACTGCAGAATTGACTGGATGGATATCTGCAATATGGAGAAATATTCTGACATCCACCGACTCTACCATTATTTATTTATTCCACTTAACATTCTATGACTATGAAGGAGTATGGGTAATATGATTAAAGTCACCACTGTTTAAACAAGTAACAAATCTATAAAATAATTTCCTTAGTATAACATAAAACGCAAATGAGATATCATTACACAAATTCCAGATTTTACATCTACATATCATTTTGAAAAATGAACACTTTTATCAGTATTTCCCAGAATAAAAATACAGTTTTCCTTTCTTCTAAATAAAAGAAGTTGAAATTTGTGAGAAAAAAAATTAGCAATAATATCTGGTGTTAAAAAAAAACCTCAAACTGAGAATTTAACGTGAAGCTATCAATGTTGGATTGGCTATGCCACCAGGTGCTTATCAAACGCAAAAGCGGATCTTCACCTGCCAGCCATAAGCTCGCACAGGCTCTCGGCCAAGGTCAAGAACCAGCTCCAGTCCAAAAATGACCCTGGAGGAGGTGGAGCTCCGAAGCTGGATTGAGGACTGACCAGCCTTTCCATCAGCCCGTACTTCCAGAAGGGTCTGAAGGACGGGATCATCCTGTGCACACGCATGAATAAACTGCAGCTGGGCTCAATCCCTAAGACCAACCGCTCCATGCAGAAGTGGCACCAGCTAGAAAACCTCTCCAACTCCATCAAGGCCACAGTCAGCTATGGCATGAACCCCGTCGACCTGTCTGAAAGCGGGAACTTGATGCAGGTGCAGGTGTCTCTCCTGCCCTGGCCAGGAAGCCAAGACAAAAGGGATGCAGAGTGGCGTGGACATTGGCATCAAATACTCGGAGAAGTAGGGGTGAGACTCTGATGATGCCACCATGAAGGTGGCCCAGTGTGTCACTGGGTTCCTGATGGGCACCAACAAATGTGCCAGCCAGTCGGGCATGACCGCTTCTGGCACCAGATTGCATCTGTGTGACCCCAAAAACCATATCCTGCCCCCATGGACCACTTGACCATCAGCCTCCAGATGGGCACAAACAAATGCGACAGCCAGGTGGGCACGACGGCTCCAGGGACCCGGTGGCACATTTACAACACAAAGCTGGGGACAGACAAATGTGACAATTCCTCCATGTCCCTGCAGATGGGCTACACGCAGGTTGCCAACCAGAGCGGTCAGGTCTTTGGCCTGGGCCGGCAGATATACGACCCCAAGTACTGCCCTCAAGGCCCAGTGGCTGACGGGGCTCCAGCAGCTGCTGGAGACGGCCCAGGCCCAGGGGTGCCCTCAGAGTGCCCTCCCTACTACCAGGAGGAGGCAGGCTACTGATACAGCACGCAGGGAGACAACCAGAGTGGTCAGGTCTTTGGCCTGGGCCAGCAGATATACGACCCCAAGTACTGCCCTCAAGGCCCAGTGGCCAGTGGGGCTCCAGCAACTGCCGGAGAGGGCCAGGCCCAGGGGAGCCCTCAGAGTGCCCCCTCTGCTACAGGAGGCGGCAGGCTCCTGAGACACCCATGTGGGTTGTCTTCCCACATCATTGCCCTATCCAAGTTTTCCTGTTTTTTGTCTTATTTTTCTACATGTCAGAGTGTTACCAGTTAAGAGTCTGGGGGAAAGGGGTAAAGGCCATAGCCAGATGCATGTGGGGTGGGGGTCCCCACCAGGGCAGCTCCAGGCATCAGGTTTCCCAGCAGACTTTGGGCCAAGCTGTTAGGTTAGGGGGAAAAAGAAACCCAGGCAGGGAGGAGAACTGGCCCTGAGTAGTTTCCGGTTACATCTACCTCACTTCTTTTTCCTGCCAATCAGTCTGTGGTTTCTGTACCCACAGAAGTTTCAGGCAGTTTTAGTGAAATGAAAATATTTTGTTCAGGGGAGTGTGTATGTGTTGGAGGAGGAAGAAGGGGGGGGCAGTGGATGCTGAGAGAAGGTCAGGCCATAGTCCCAAAATATTTTAGGTCTCATCGATTTCCTGAGGACCCTCAAACCACCAATCCTGGCCCCTCCCAGGGGCCCAGTGGGGACACTGAGGCCCAGGCAGGACAGTGGAGTTCTGAGTGCTTGAGACAAAGCCAGCTCCCGCTCCCCTCACTACCCCAACAAATACTACAAAGGGACCCCCACCCAGAGGCCCCCACAGGGATCAGCCCCTGCCCAGGAGTCCTGGGACCAAGAAATAATGTGAAAATACCAATCGTGGACCAAAGGAAATTAAACCTCTTTTGGGGGCTGGTTTGGGGGTGGGGTGTGGCAGGTGGGAAGCAAATCTTCACTCTGGAACTCAAAGAATTGCTACAAGAAAAACTTCCAAGGAGAATGAACAGAAATTACAAAATGAAAACAAAGAAAACCCTAAATAAACAGTTAAGAGAAAAAAGAAAAACCCCTTAAAACACAAGGAAACGAGGTATCATGAATGAAACAACAGATAAAAGAAAGCGATTAGGAAGGACTTCCAATGATGCAGCTATCAAAGACCAAACTTGTGAAACAAGCCTACAAGTATGTAGAGGGAAAAAGAAATTATTGAAAAAAGGCAAGGGGGAGCGAAGGAGCACCAAAGATTTGAAAAAGAACTAAACAGAACCTCTAAAATAGAAATAATAAGACATCTGAATTTTAAAATGAAATGAATAGACATCACACTAGGAGATAACCAAAGGAACAGACAACTAGAAGTTAAATCTTCAGAAATGATCAAGAATGCAGGTGACAGAGAAACAAAAGAAAAGCAGAACTGTATAACAGACACAGATGATGAAATGAGAAAGTCTACACAGTATGTCTCATTTAAGTCCCAGAAAGAAGAGAGGAGAAAAAAGGGAAGAAGGGGAAACAAAGGGACAATGTCTAAAGTGCTAAGAGCCAAGACTTTGTGAACTGATGAAAAACACAGATCCACAGGTTCAATTCTGACGAATCCCAAGGAGGGATATGTAAGAAATCTACACCTAGGTATAGTAGATAAACAAATTTACAATGACATTTAACAAGATAAAGCAGATATCCTTCCAAGTACTGATTATCACAGCTGACCTCTGATCAAAAAAGTAAGCTATTATAAAGATGGTGCAATAACATCTTCAGTGTAATAAATCAATTCCTATACGGTTTTCCAAAGTGGCTGAAGCATTCTGCACTGCTGTGGCAGCTGGGTACATGAAGCATTTGTGATCCTGTGTGAGCTTAGGACTGCGCTCTTGCCTCTCCCAGGTAGCCCCCCATACACATGTGCTGAACAGTGTTTGATTGATGCAAGGGGAACTCTCAGTCTATCTATGAAGCACTCCCTCTGTGTAATCCTTCCCTGCTGGAACTCTACCCTATGCGAGAACCATCATAGCCAAAATCACAAGCACCATCCAACCAGTTTATTTAAATAAGCTCACGGGCCCAGTGAAACTTCTCTCAAGATCTTGTTTATAAATGTCAAAACACTTCTTAATACTTCCCTAATAGAACCTTGATTTTGTTACTTAGAATGTTAAAGGTGAGGGCAGGATTTATTTTCCCTCATTTCATTTACTTACTGAAGGGCTAGAAAACTGAAGAATCCTCAGTTTACATGAAACCAAACAGAATCTATGCCAACATGAGCTATGGGATACAGCCAGTACTATAATTGTGTGGAGGAGGTTTCAATTATGCATTAATTACATAGCAAAGCCTCAAGCTGTAGGGGAGATGTCAGTTGCAATGAGGTGTTAAACAATGAAGGGAGTGTTTTAAACTCAGAAGAAAAATTAGGCATGATCTATCCAAACAAAGTAGTCTGTTAAAACTGTTTGCTTTCTTGGTAGGAAGGCTAAGGAGAAAGATAGTCTGTGACTTCTATGTACTACTTACTACTTTTATTAGGTTATTTTAATTATCAAATCTATTTCAAGAGGTGGGCAAAAACAATTATGTTTCATATTTGCCCAGCTGTAGATTACTTGAGCAACTACAGATTATTTAGTAATCCACAGCACTGTCTCAATATTAAACTCCATGAAAAAAAAAAGCCTAACAAAATATGAGGAAATAAAACCTAAAAATTCCTTCTTTCCATATCGTTATTGGAAAAAAGGTCATTGAAAATTTCACTCATAAGTATTAAAGAAAAAATACTAGAGATACACTTGCATGTGCCAGTTACATAGGATTTTATACAGCTATTTAAGTCACTGGCACTTAAAATTCAATTCTGCATCTATTAAAATCTAGAGTCAGTAAGTATTACAACTTATTTTGCTACTCATTTTTGAGTTGTAAGTTACCTAGAAGCAGCATTATTTTCTTTTTGAAGGTTGTTTTTGTTTCTTTAAGAACTGTCATCTTTATTTTACTGCGAAAGTTAAGCATCTGGAAATTTTAACACAGGATAGAGGTTTCCTCTTTGCTTCTTCAACCAACTTTACTAATTAACGTCTAGGTTAACAAACTACGGTCCCCTTTCTAGCATCATCATCGCCGCCTCTTGCTCTTCCCGCCACCCTGAGTCACTGCCCGCACAGCTCGGGCCGCCCGGCGCCCCATGCAGGCCACTGATATTTAGCATTTGTACAACACGGCAGACACTGACAACAAAGAACAGTCTGAACTTGATCAAGATTTGGATGTTGTTGAAGAAGTAGAAGAAACTGGTGAAGAAACAAAAATCAAAGCACATAAGCTGACTGTTCAGATGATGCAAAATCCTCAGATTCTTGCAGCCCTTCAAGAAAGACTTGATGGTCTGGTAGAAACACCAACAGGATACACTGAAAGCTTGCCTAGGGTAGTTAAAAGACGAGTGAATGCTCTCAAAAACCTTCAAGTTCAATGTGCACAGATAGAAGCCAAATTCTATGAGGAAATTCATGATCTTGAAAGAAAGTATGCTGTTCTTTATCAGCCTCTGTTTGATAAGCAATTTGAGACAATTAATGCCATTTATGAACATACAGAAGAAGAATGTGAATGGAAACCAGATGAGGAAGATGAAATTTCAGAGGAGCTAAAAGAAAAGGCCAAGATTGAAGATGAGAAAAAGGATGAAGAAAAAGAAGATCCCAAAGGAATTCCTGAGTTTTGGTTGACCGTTTTTAAGAATGTTGACTTGCTCAGTGATATGGTTCAGGAACATGAAGAACCTACTCTGAAGCACCTGAGAGACATTAAAGTGAAGTTCTCAGATGCTGATCAACCTATGAGTTTTGTCTTAGAATTTTACTTTGAACCCAAGGAATATTTCACAAATGAAGTGTTAACAAAGACATATAGGATGAGGTCAGAACTAAATGATTCTGATCCCTTTTCTTTTGATGGACCAGAAATTATGGGTTGTACAGGGTGCCAGATAGACTGGAAAAAAGGGAAGAATGTCACTTTGAAAATGATTAAGAGGAAGCAGAAACACAAGGGACGTGGGACAGTTTGTACTATGACCAAAACAGTTCTAATGACTCTTTAATTTTTTTCCCCTCCTGAAGTTCCTGAGAGTGGAGATCTGGATGATGATTCTGAAACTATCCTCGCTGCAGACTTTGAAATTGGTCACTTTTTACATGAGCATATAATCCCAAGATCAGTGTCATACTTTACTGGAGAAGCTATTGAAAATGATGACGATGATTATGATGAAGAAGGTGAAGAAGCAGATGAGGAAGGGGAAGAAGTAGGAGATGAGGGAAATGATCCAGACTATAACCCAAAGAAGGATCAAAATCCAGCAGAGTGCAAGCAGCCAGTGAAGCAGGATGTCTGTGGCCTTGAGGATAACCTGCACTGATCTACCTTCTGCTTCCCTGGAAAGGATGAAATTTACATCATTTGACAAGCCTATTTCAAGTTTTTTGTAGTTGTTTATTTGCTCATTTTTGGTTTTGCAGCCTAAAATAAAAATATCACACGATTAAAAAAAAAACAAACACCAACTATGGTTCCTCCTCCTCCCTCTAGGGTATATACATCTATTAATCTAAAGTACGTTTTATTTTTCTGGTTCTTTACTGGAACTTGGAAATGGGAAGAAGACAACCTGAATTTGTTTTACAACCCCTTCAAGCTCTCTAGCCAAAGCAAAACAATTCATGTTAAAAATTAAATGATAACCTTTTTCATTAAGACTTCTGTCAGAGTTTCTACAGTTTTCCCTAAAGGATTCAGATATAAAAGAATATATTCTGTTTTTGAAAATTATATTTGAGACTATCTGCAAAGCCAATAGCACTGAAATCGAACGTTCATTTTCTCCAAGTAAGAAATACTGAATCAGTAACTAGTAATTCACAACAAAAGCTCTATGTCTTACAAAAAGAACAGTTTAGCAAATTACTTACTTCAGGTCCTGGAGAAGGTCCTTTGCATTAAGCATGGTTATTAAAGAGGTGGTAGCTGCAGGAATTATGATAATGGGTGTTCGAGATCCTATAAAGACAGAATTTTCGAGGTATCAAATAGGTTATTTAAAGGAATTAAGTTACTTTCCTAATTAAAAAGTAAAAGCCTGCAAATTTATATTTTTCACTCTTTTGAGCTAAAAGATACTTTAAGCAGCAGTGACATTCAGACTTAGTTAATGATCAGGACAGCTTGAGCACTAACCACTCAGAATGGACACCAAAGACAAACATCTGCTACAACTGCACGAGAAGGCCATCAGCCCTGCTGTGTAAGCAAGAGCTTACTTCTTAAAGCAAGTTTAGAGTCACACGCACTTTACCTTTCTTCTGATTCGGGGGAGGTCTGGCTTGAGAAACTGTAAGAAAGAAAAAAAATCCAAATATTTGAGTGTTATAAAAATCACATTCTTATTTTCAAACTTAAAAGCAAATAAGGCCAAAAATATTTGTATTTACACATGACTCATTAAAAATTGTTATGTACTGCAAGTTTCTTAAATAATATGAAGCTATTTCTCTGCTTCAGAAAATCACTATAGTGCTTCAGCAGTTCAACTATCAGTAGTTATAAACAAAGTGGATATATAGCATTGCTAGGCACTGAGACGGAGAAGGCAATGGCACCCTACTCCAGTACTCTTGCCTGGAAAATCCCATGGATGGAGGAGCCTGGTAGGCTGCAGTCCATGGGATCATGAAGAGTTGGACATGACTAAGCGACTTCACTTTTTTCACTTTTCACTTTCATGCATTGGAGAAAGAAATAGGAACCCACTCCAGTGTTCTTGCCTGGAGAATCCCAGGGACGGGGGAGCCTGGTGGGCTGCCGTCTATGGGGTCGCACAGAGTCAGACACGACTGAAGCAACTTAGCAGCAGCAGCAGCAGGCACTGAGAATCTACATTCATAGACGTTAAGGTCCAGAAAAGGAGGCAAATAAATGATTTCTGAATTAACTGATTACTCTGTGATAAATATAAAAACACAAGAGTACTACAAGAGGATGTAACACTGTGAGAAGGGCTTGGAGAGGGAAATGTAATTAATCGCTGTGGAAGAAAAACAAAGATGTTACCCCAGTAACTAAGGCCTAAAATTCTATCTTTATCTCTCTTTTCAAAATTTTTGGTTTTTATTTTATTAGCAATAAGTCATATGAAGGTCTTTTTTCTGGAACTGCCCATATTATCAGTAATTGTGTATATTATAAAAACATGAATATTCATCTATTTATATATTAAATGGACTTTATAATAAATAAAAACATTTGTTGGCATAATAATGGTAATATCAGTCTAGTTCAAGATGAACATATTTTAGGATAGAAAGTGCTGCATGTTCAATTTTCAGTATTTATTCATACAATAAATTTTTATTGGCTGCCATGTTCTGTGCTAGAATTTTTAAATCACAAAAAATAAAAAGTCAACAATTTAAAATTCTAATTCAACGTTAAGTTCTTAGACATACCACTTTTAAAGGAAAGTATACACATCTCTGGAATATGTTCTATTTCAAAAGCAGTAAAATGCTACATTTTAACTAGAACTTTGTTCTCCTCTGAATAGCTATTTCATTGTGATAAAAGATTACGGAGGCAGTAAAATGCTATATTTTAACTAGTACTTTGTACTCCTTTGTATAGTTATTCATTATGATAAAACATTATGGAGGCAGTAAAATGCTACATTTTAACTAGTTCTTTGCACTCCTTTGTATAGCTATTTGATTATGATAAAACATGGAGTCCAGAAGTATGATCTTGTAGCCACAGAAAGCAAAGAAAGATAAATACAAACACAAGTTCACATGCATATTTATCAAAGTGTTCTCATCCTTCTTTTTGCTGAGAAACAGATACTAAAACTTTCTTAAATTATTTTTAGAAACAGGACTCATGGATACATCAACATGTAGAGCAAGACATTATCATCTGCAATATAATACAATCTCAATAGACATGTGGAATTTGACAGAGGGATAAAGGAAAGGTGGGATGGACAGACAGATGTACAAACTGGAGACAGGAGTGGCTAGGAGAATAAGTAAGAAGAACAAAGCAATCTTTGACTGAAATATCAGATATACTAAGGAAGCCCATAATGGACTCAGGAATATAGGAAAGATTCATTAAAATCAAGGCTGAGAAGACAGAGTTAGAAAAAGACAAAACATAAAAGCTCACATTAAAAAAAAAAACTTTAGATGTTTAGTAAAAAAAAAAAAAAAACCAACTACAATTAAGGACCAAGGCAGGGACACAATGATGAACATGCTAAGGATGAGCTTGATCTAAAGGCAGGAGGAGGGAAGAGTGGAATAATGCTGAGTCCATGAGGAGCATGAAGGAAAGTAAGAGCCTGGAGTCGGAGCTTGATTCTGTCTCCATTCTGCCACTTTCCAGACAATGACCCCCCAAGCACACTGAGATGAATGCCGCTCAACGTCAGCTGTCCTCAGCCATAAAACAGAGACAATAATTTCTACATCTTGATTCTGTTGTAAGACTCATAAGAACAACCAAGCAAGGTAAGTTTTTCTCCAGATCCTGGGCATATTTACTATTTACTGAACCTCATGGCCATGGCTGATGCTAAATGTACTGCAGCAAAACTGCCACAACCACTGCCTTCAGCAAACACCATAACTGACCACTGACAAGCTGAGAATAGGCAATTACTGTTGCTATACTTGCTTCCAAATAGAATTATATTCTCTCCTTAAGTATTTATTCAGAGCCTATGTACAGGAGACTCTGCTAGGTTTTATTTTTATAATGATAAATAAAACAAAAATAATCCCTGCCCTCAAAGACCGTTCAAGGAGGGGAACCAGACTATAACAAAACAGGCAAATAAACACACAGAAACAAATTTGAATACACAATATTAAGAAACAAAATAAATGTGCACTGATATTAAAGTGTCCTTTAGACAGAATGCTTAGAAAAAGCCTCTCAAAGGAAATGGCATTTCAGCTGAGATTTGAAGGATAAAAAGGAGCAAACTTGCAAAGAACAAGTGAAAGAACAGTCTAGATAAGAGGTAGGAATGTGGGCCAATGCCAAAGGCAGAAAGAAACTGCCGTGCTTATGGAACTGCAAATGTGCAGACAGGCAAAAGGAAGGGTGCAGGACAGGAGTTAAAAATATATGTAGGAGCTAATTCATGAAGGGCTTTCTAGGTGATGTTAAGCTTATACTTAAATTCTGTTAGAAAATCCTGTAACTTTTAAGCCAGAAAGTGACATAATTTGATTTTCACATTATACTTTCTATAAGGGGAAAAATAGTAATTTTAGTTAAGAGGTCAAAGGGGGACAAACAAAAAAAGGGGGGGGTACAACTGTGTAGGCAGCAAGCTCAGGATGATCACCAATATTCTACAGTGGTGCCACCCACATTAAATGTGGTTAATTAAGCCAAGGGTTTTTGGTAAACTTTCCAAGGTCGACTGAATAACATGCAATAAAAATGAACAGCTAGAACCCTGGCCATGCACCTGGATGCTGTTAACAGTACTGTACTCTCAACTCCTATCTGTATCTTGTTAAGGACCAGAAAAAAACAGGTCAGGGACTAATACTTCAAGATGCACTAGTCTAGAGAAATGACGGTAACTTAGACTTGAGCTGTGGCAGTGGAGATAAAGAGGAAATAGATAAATACGGAATACAGAAAAGGTAAATCTGACAAAACTCACTGGCATATTAGATGACAAGAATAAGCAAATATGAAGAATAAAGAATAACTCGATTTGGACTTAAGAAACAGAGTTGATAGTGGTGTCATTTACTTGTGAAGAAGCAAAAGAATGTGAAGACCTTGTGGGGAAAATATCAAAGAAAAAAGGCTTTAAGCCAGTTTTAAGATACCTATGGCACATTCAAATGTTAAACAGTTAATGTAAGACACCAGAGGTAAGAAGAACTGGAGACACAAATTTGAATACCTTCAGAACATCGATTTAAAACTATGGAATAAGGCAATCCACCTACATTCTGAAGTGGATGACTGAAGAGCATAAGAAATGTGTTTAAAATATACAAAGGGCTAATCCTCTCTCAATCTCACGTGCAGATCTTAAGATAGCAGATAAACTAGAGCTATAGGGTTATGGATAGTCACCTACCCACATCAGCCTATGTGGAAGACAGAAGCAATGATGAAAGCCGGAGAAGTGACGTATGCATTGTGTACACATTGGAAAGAGGCAGCAAGAGCAGGGGTGTGTGCAGGATTTTTAATCTGGCTAAAAAAGGAAATGACATTAAATTCCACTATGGAGCTTATCAAATGCTTGTGCTTCTTAATTCACTGGAAAACATGTGTCTCTTGTTAGCTATATTCCCTAAATGAATGTTTAGAAATTAGGAATGATTGTAAACACTTTAAAATACTACATTTACCCAGGGACTTGCCTGGTAAAACTAGTGCAAAATATCTGGTGAAAAAATAAAGAAGAAAGAAACAGTGAACAAAAATGGAACACCATCCCTGAGTCCCTTCATTGAAGGCAAAAAGGATAGATGGTTCAGTCCCTATTTCCTAATAATTCAAACTCTACCTAACAAACAACAGTATATAGATCTATGCTGTCTCATGTATGTTACACTACCAGAAATACTGTGGTTTTTTTATATTTTAAAAAGATAATCCAGATGAACCTACCCTATATTACAAAATATCCCTTCAAAACTGGGTAGCACCCAAAAAGCAAATACATTTAACAATCTGCAAAACAAGAATACTCAAATCAAGACAAAGATGACAAACTGCTAACACCCACTCAAGTCAGTCTTATTGACTAGTGAGTATTAAAACTTATAATCTTTGCTTCTGGAATGATAGGTAGGGACTGTGGATCTATGGGGGTCAATTAGTGAGTGAAATGAGACCTCACATTGATGGGCATCAGAATATCTGTTATATTATGAGATATTCTCGAAGATTTATTTCAATCATTTTAATCACCAGTGCACCCTGGCAGTTCTGAAAAAGAATGACAGATTAGGAGGTGAAAGGACCCACAGCTCCCTGCTTCATACGTGACGGTCTCCAACACTACAAACTAGCTGGGAGGACCCAGCCCCCTTTCGTGTCCCTCTATTCCATGGCACAAGTACACAAGCTGGTTCACGCGGGTGTTAATGCCACCCCAATCCCTTTCCTTTGTTTGCCATGTGATTTGAGCAAATGTGAAATAGAGACAATTATTCATACACAGCACAGAACAGAGCTAGAATCCTCAGGTAGTGACTTGTTCCTTTTTATACCATTTCTGAATTTCCCGTGTGATCTTCCTTAAGACTAACCATCCTTCCCGTCCAAGGGAAAACAAAGAATTCTACATCAATCATTCCACTGCCTCTATAATATTCCAGGCTACATTCCTGGGGTCCATGTCAGCCTGCCCATTCCTATTTCCCTGACTTTTTCTTCCTTCCTGTAAGGAGCTCCTTTAGCTCCTTCTTGTTTCCGGCATTGAGCACATGGAAGGCATTCAAATAATATTTAACTGGATTTAATTGTTCTTTCTTGTACTCGCATAACAGCTTTTGGCATGGTCTTGTCTCCTGAAAAACTGTCCCATAGTTCTGTCATCTGATATAAATTATATCCAGTGTGCTCCAAATTTAACAAAGATTTCAAACCAACCCAATGTCATTAAAAGAAAGAAAGAAAATACTGATCATGTATGTATGGAGCCTACACCCACCCAATATAATCCCTCTTACCATCATGCTTTTAATGTGCTTCCAAAAATCTGAACACTATAATTACATAATTTTAGAATTAGCCTATGTGTGAACATACTATGAATAAAAAGATATCCAAATCTGCACTACTGACACTAACAAATTGAAAAGGAAGATCAACCAGTTAAATTCCTGACTGGGCATTTTCAATTAATACCATTTTCTTAATAGCCACTTTTAACAGCACTGATACTAGACTACACTAAACACTAAAATAAAGTGAACAAATGAACAATAAATCAAGCCCAAAACACTGAAAATGAATACAGTGTCTGTATCTACATGCATTTACAAAGATCAATCTTTTTAGGTATCAGGAAAAGGAAAGAAAATATTTTTAAAATAACTTCAGGGAATTCTTTGGTGGTTCAGTGGTCAGGACTCTGTGTTCTTACTGCTGAGGGGCTGGGTTCAATCCCTGGTCAGGGAACTAACATCCCACAGGCTGTGAGTATAGCCGAAAACATGTAAGGATTAAATTAAAAAAAAATAATTTCAGTATTAGCCTTGTTTATTAATATATATATTTTATAAATTATAGAACCTAATATGCTCAATAATACAGATATCTGAAATCCTAAACATCAAAGCTGCTTATCAATATATTAAAATTATGGTTTTATGTTTCCACAGGAAAAGACAAAAACCACATCCCCCATACTATCACGGAACTCAAACAAGAAACTGATGAGAGAATGGGTATGTAATAAACAGCTTTTTAAAACATTTTCCTAAAATGTTAAAAACATTTTCTTAAAATTTTCTGTAACTCAACTATACCTATTTACTCAGGTAACTATTCTTATATACTAGTTTTAAGTAAAATTTAATTCCTTCAAAGCATTACACAGTATCAAAAATTTCAGTTGTGATAATAGAAAAAAACTAAAATTTTTCTATTTTTACCTGGCCTTGGTACAGGTTGTGCTGCAGGAGTCTGCGTCTTCCGGGCTGATGCACCTTCCTTTAAAAGAATAAAAATGGATGTGTTAAAATTCCTTTGCACAATAAACACTTGTTTAATTACTGCAAAAAAAAAATTCGTGTCTGTCTCTCCCTCAGTCATGGAACATGCTATGAGTTAAAACAAACAAGCACCTTACCTTTTATGTTACTGGTTGTAAGTTGGTAAGAGAAATCTTTAGTCAAAAATATACTTAAATTGTTACTATTCATTAGTTATTGTAAGTATGTAAGATTTTTCAAATATTCAATGATTTACTTAATTGCTGACAATTTTAATATTCTCAGAAATGTCATTACCGGTTTTAAAATCAAGTCAATCTTTTCCCCCTTAAGAATCTCAAAATGAATAAGTGATACATAATCTCACATTAGAAAGATGTAAACAGTGTTACTTTGAGTGAATCTTTAAAAAACACAATTATTTCAAATTAAACTCTTTAAAATATTTAGGGAAAATAATCCATTTACAAACATGATATTTGTTACATTTAAGAGTGGTTGAAAATTCTTAGAAGCTGTATAACAAATCTCAAGTAATTACAAAGCACATAATATATATAAGGAAATATGCTAAGGACTGAAGTACATCAATTATATACTCAAGAACAGACAACTCTGAAGTGCTTAACAGACTTCAAAAGTTGTTTATCTTTACCACAATAGTTTCAATCATATTCACACTGAATTTTCATTAAAACATTTTTCTTTATAGAAAGCTACAAGTGTAAATTTCAAAACAGCTAGTAACTCATGAAGATTTTATTCTAGCTGTACTTAAGTGAAAAAAATTTGATAAGTATCAGGAAAATTACACAAATCCGTAATAAGATTTTCACTACAACCAGAGAAACATTTCTAAAGAAGTCCTGCTAAACAATGTTCACTTTAATCATACTACATTTTCTTAAGAATCTAAGGTTTTACCGTGGTAAAATGCACAGAGAATGCATTTCACTTGGAATACAATAGGATTCCTAGCATTCAGTTTAAAGGCTTTTTTAAAAAAAGGTTAAAAAAGAGGATTCTCCTGGCAGTCCTGTGGTTAAGACTCTGCTTCCAATGCAAGGCACACAGGTTCCATCCCTGAGTGGGGAACTAAGATTCCAAATGCCTCATGCATACCTTCAACCTCAAAAAAGCTAAAAAGCTAAATTAGCAAAAAAAAAAAAAAAAAAGGCAGAGGCAACTAGTAAAAACTCTTTGGGGAAAAAAGCACTTTAGGACAGCAGAACATCCTTTTCCAATATTTTCACTATCATGCATTTAGTTATATACACTGGTGTGGTTGAGACTGAGTCACTTTGGATGCTGGTTCCATGAATGTGTTAAATTTGTCAAGCTTACTAATGATATGGTCATTATACTACAAGCAAATTGTATTCAAGTAAAATTTTAAATGTAAAGAAAGTGAATCACTATTAAGGTAGAGACAATTTTCAACATTTAACTTCATTTAATGCACTCTTTAATTGTCTGATCTATATTTTTCTCTAAGTTCATGTTAGGGGACACAACCACTTTTACTCATTTTGTACAATCTAGTACCTAGGACACAACAGATGCTCAACAAATGTTGGTCATACTGAACTCAGTTCTAGACTTCTAAAAACCAGAAGCCAAAGGATAATCACTAAATAGAAATTAACCAAAGAGATTTTAGCTTTCTCTCCTATCTTCTTTTATTAGGAGGAATCAACTAGATATTATATAATAACAAGATTAAGTTTTAACTGTATTCCTTTTGAATTCTTACATGTAAATACTGGGACATCCCTGGTGTTCAAACAGTAAAGAATCTGCCTGCAGTGCAGGAGACGTGAGTTCGATCCCTGGGCTGGGAAGATCCCCTGGAGGAGGGCATGACAATCCACTCTAGTATTCTTGCCTGGAGAACTCCCAGGGACAGAGGAGCCTGGCAGGCCACAGTCCATGGGGTCACAAAGAGTTTGGACACAACTGAGCGACAAAGCACAGCACATACATGTAAACTGGGTCAGTTTAAGTGCACAGAGAAGGAAGAAAAATGAAGAAAATGAGACAGGAAGAACAATGAGCACGCACATATGCAGACCTCCTTCTGTCTACATTTGACGCTGGCTAGTCCTGGGTTCAGTCTATAGAGAGTTCTCTGTGTTTTATAAATGGGAGTCAGCTAGTCATAAGCCTATGAGGAGTTAAGTCTAAAATTACAGATGATCGTGTCTCATGACTCATGGAGAAAACCCATCTGCAGAATGATGTAAAGAAGTTACCAGCATGCAAGAAGACACATGGAATACAATACCCCTCATAACATCTATCTAGTTTCAGTGGCCTGTAAGACCTCTTCTCCCACTAATCCTTCGAACCTGCTTGATTCCAAGAGCCACTAAAATCCCTCATCTCATTCTATGCAACCCACACATTTTTTTGTCTTACTTACTAGAGCAGAATCTGTTAACTGCAACCAGGAGAGTTTTATCTAATTTTGTCTTCTCAAATTCACTGAAAATTTTGAGCTGTCAGTCACTATAGTACAACTTTGCTTAATTTTGGATAAGTAAACACAAAAAGTTCAAAGGCACACACATATATAGCAATGCCACTTCAGTAGGCTGTGAGCTCCTTGAAATGAAAACAGCAAAGACCTCTGCTAATCATATGGTTAGTTCATAGCCATTTCTAGGACTCCCTAACGAATACAAGAGCAGCTAAAAGCTCATATTATTCTAATCTGCATTATCTTGTATAAGTCACTACATAAAGGACCTCAGAAACCATATAACCTAATTCCAGCACCCTTTAAAGATGAAGAAAGAGAGGTAAAATAGCTTTTCAAAGGCTACACAGAGGTCTATCTGGTATATGTTAAGAAACTGAAATAGGAGAAAAACAAAGAATAAAAGAAACAAAATGAAGAAATAATAATTGGCAGTAATATGGAACAGACTGACAACTCTGTATTTTTAAAGATATTTAGACTGGGGGAAAAATGTTACTCAGCTGGGAGAAGAAAAGTATCAGCACAAAACAACTGAAAGAGCTGACGAGTTGTGCTAACTGGAGAGGAAAACCTGCTTTCTTTTAAAAAGTGAGAATCATTATAATTTCACCAAGACTTGAGGCATTTTGGAAAAGAAGTAACTGGTAAAAAGGGATGGGGGAAACAGTGACAGAATCATTATCTGCAAAACATAACACAATCAAACAAGGTAACTGTTTTACAATCTCTCCTTGCTTTCTTTTAGCAAGTGAAGAGAATCTAGAATCTTCTGGTATTGGGAGAAAGAACATTGGTATCTGCCACTTTAAGTAGAAAATAACACAATATAAAATATTGTAAGAAAAAATATTTGTAACAAGTATCAGTATGAAAAATTATACTATATTTAATTCTGAAAAATGCTGTTTATAGAAAAATTAATCAGATACTGAAATTTCTTAATGAAGAAAACATATGGACCACACACACACACACACACAGATTCCAAGAGTTGATCATCTACCTCTGACTACTGTATTTATGAGACAAAAAGTAACACTTTTAAAAAGTAAATCAATATTAATTGTACACTTGAATGTTCTGTCTTTTTAAAAGTAACTTATTCCCATGAAATCTGTATTTGATATTCAGAATTCACAAGTATTAGGATTTTCTTTAAGCACCTGAATTTTTTAAGTTCCAGAATGAGTCTTTAAGAAAATCATTTTGGAAAAACTAGGTACAAAAAGGAAATTGCAACTCTGAGCAAATCACAAAGAGGCTGAAAAGCACTAAAGGTTTCAGGAGCAAAAAACTTGACACAAATTTTAAGTACAACTTATTTTTTGTTTTTTAGACTAGTCATAACCTGGAGTATACGTATACAATGTTTGCTAACACAGAAAACAGTTGACACATTTCTAAAACCCAGTACAGTGTGTCTATACAGGCACACCTCAGAGATACTGCTGGTTTGGCTCCATACGACTGCAATAAAGCTACTATCTCAATCAAGTGTGCCACACAAATTTTTTTGGTTTCCCAGTGCATACAAAAGTTACCTTCACACTATACTGTAGTCTACACAACTAATCAACTATCTCTGCAAAACTGCAGGATACAAAATCAATACACAAACATCCACAGCATCTCTATACACTACCAATCAGTAATTTAAGAAAGAAATTAAGAAAACAATTCCATTTGGAATAGCATTTAAAAATCAAATACTCAAGAATAAATGTAATCAAGAAGTTAAGAAAAAACTGTACACTGAAAACTTTAGAATGATGCTGAAAGAATTTAAGGCCTTAAACTTATGGACTGCTAAGATTAATAGCATTAAGATTTCAAAATTACCCAATGCAATCTATAGATCCAATGCAATCCCTTTCAAAATCCCAAAGGTGTTAGATCCAATGCAATCCCTTTCAAAATCCCAAAGGTGTTTTTGCAGAAAGAAAAACTTATCCTAGAACTGATGTGGAATTTCAAGCAGCCCCAAAGACCCAAACTAATTCTGAAAAATGAACAAAGTTGGAGGACTAAAACTTCCAGATTTTAAAACTTGTAGATAGAGTAATCAAAACACTGTAGCAGGGAATGAAGGCAGATCCATAGACCAATGGAATGGATAGCCCAGAAATAAACTTTCACATACATGGCAAACTGATTTTTGACACAGGAGCTAAGACCATGCAATGGGAAAGGATAGTCTTCAACAAACAGTGCTAGGAAAACTGGATATGCACATGCAAAAGAATGGAGCTGGACCACTATCTCACATCATCTAAAAAATTATTAGTAACTCAAAACGGATCAGAAACCTAAATTTAAGAGACAGAACTTAAAAAAAAAGTCTAAAAACCTGCAGATAAAAAATCAAAGCATAAAAGCTTCATGACATTAGATGTGACATCAGTTTCACGGATATGTGAAAGTGAAAGTGGTACTAAAAGGTTCAGGAAAACAAAAGAAAAGCAGACAAACTGGACTTGATCAAAATTAAAAGCTTTCATGCATCAAAGGACACTAACAACAGAGAAGTCAATCCAAAGAACAGGAGAAAAGATATGATAAGGAACTAATATCCCTGGCATTTGGCTAAAATATTATCTGGACGTGTCTATGAGGATGCATGTGGGTGAGACAAATGTTTGAATCTGTAGACTGAGTAAGGCAGATTGTCCTCCCACTGCAGACGGGCCTCATCCAATCCACTGAAGAACTGAAGACAACACAGAGGCAGAACAGAGGAGAATTCCTCTCTGCCTGGCTGCGTCGAGGGGGCACCCTGGTGTTCTCC
Organism: Aepyceros melampus; assembly: GCA_006408695.1. Lineage (NCBI taxonomy): Eukaryota > Metazoa > Chordata > Mammalia > Artiodactyla > Bovidae > Aepyceros > Aepyceros melampus. The sequence goes on from SJXQ01003422.1 coordinate 51,648, forward strand.
TGCCTTGGATGCAGACTGGAGCGTCGACACCATTAGTTCTCCAGCTCTCAGTCCCTCGGGCTCAGACAGGAGCTGCACTAGCCCGTCAGCTTCCCTGGACCACCAGCCTGCCGGAAGCAAACCCGGAAACCTTTCAGTCTTCCTAACCACGTGTGCCGATTCCTCACAGTCAGTCTATCTACCCTATTGATTCTTTCTCCGGAGAACCCAGGCAAACACAGCAACAAAAATTTTCAAAAGCGAGTGAGATACAACGCAAAACTCTTTAAAGAGGCATTCTATCATATTGGGAAAATGTCAGCTTTTTAAAAATTATTTATCTGGAGATTAAAAATTACATCCACATGAAGTAGTTCCTTAATCTACAGATAAATAATTTAGATAAAATGCTAATTAGAGCATTGCAACTGGAAACAAACCAAAGTGTGTGTACCAATCTCCTTTAACATCGAAGTCCATAATGAACAATTCTTTCTCACTGAGGTTTGACAAAAGCTTTATCTTTCTCACTTAAAAGTCAGTAGAATTGTTTTCATAATGGAAGAGGGACACAGGTAATGTAGAAGGTCCACAAGATCATTTGGGAATCTCATGGGTCCACAGACTAAAAACAAATACACTAATGTAACTAGAGACAGAGTAAATCAGTGCAAAAAAACACCTGACTTACATACAAGTCTCGAGCTCTAGGTTCTAGCTTAATGTGGCTTTGCTACATTAAGAGCAAACCTTTGAGAAAAATCTCAACCTCTCAGGTTCTTGGTTACCTTGCCTGTAAAGTGAGGAAACTAGATTTTTAGATGACCTCAAAGGTCCAATTCTACTCTGAAATTCCATTATTCTAATGTAAGTAATACTTTTTCACTAGGAACAATCCCATTATAGTACAACCTGAAGGGTCCAATTAAATGATTACGTTTGAAGACAATTCAACGTGGGTTTCTTCAAACCTATACAGGTTATAATTTTGCTCTATAGCTTGTGAATTGGCTCTTCCTTTGTTTCATGTGAATAAACAATACTCTGTTGCCCAGCTCTATCAAAGGTTACATGTTTGGAATTATATTAATTTGATTATTTTGGGAATCAAAGAATTACAGCTACTGGCCAGTAAGATGCCTGAAACAATTTTAACGGTGCAGACCTAGTAGGCTTCGCAACTCTATCAAACTCAACACATCCCCGTTAAGAATATTTTACACTACCCCAATGTTCATTGCGGCACTGTTTATAATAGCCAGGACATGGAAGCAACCTAGATGTCCATCAGCAGATGAATGGATAAGAAAGCTGTGGTACATATACACAATGGAGTATTACTCAGCTATTAAAAAGAATACATTTGAATCAGTTCTAATGAGGTGGATGACGTGGAGCCGATTATACAGAGTGAAGTAAGCCAGAAAGAAAAACACCAATACAGTATACTTACACATATATATGGAATTTAGAATGATGGTAATGATAAACCTGTACGCAAGACAGCAAAAGAGACACAGATGTATAGAACGGCCTTTTGGACTCTGTGGGAGAGGGAGAGGGTGGGATGGGTTGGCAGAGTGGCAGTGTAGCATGTGTGATGTCATGAGCGAAACGAATTGCCGGTCCAGGTTTGATGCGGGATGCAGGATGCTGGGGACTGATGCACGGGGATGGTCCAGGGAGAGGGTGTGGGGCGGGAGGGGGGAGGTGGGGGTCGGGATTGGGAGTTCATGTGCGCTCATGGCTGATTCATGTCAATGTGTAGCAAAACGAATACAGTATTGTAAAGCAAACCAAACTAAAAAAATAAAAATTAATTTAAAAAAAAAAAGAATATTTTACACTGACCCCTCTAACCATTTTAAATGAAATGCATAGGTAACATAACTAACCTATATATATAGGCAAAACTTTTAATGGAAACCAATGTCCTAGCAATAGACTTTGTATTCCAATTATGTTTTAGGTTCGTTTAATAATAAAAATGGTCTAACACAGTGGCCCCAATCTTTTGGCACCAGGGACTGGTTTCACGGAAGACAATTTTTCCACCCCAAGAAGGAGGGGTGTGAAGGATGATTCAAGCACATTACCTTTGTTGCAGACTTTCTGTTATTATTACGTCAGCTCCACCCCTGACCATCAAGCATTAGATCCCAGAGAGATCCCCTGGTCTCTCTCTCACACACACACACATTCGGACACTTGGAAGTCCTGCAGAACACAGGACTAGTCTTTGTTGTTTTCAAAAACTGTCTCAACACTACATTCCCTGGCCACATTCACTAAATGCCCTTCATTTATTTTGTCGTCAGCCCAGAACACCTTCCCTCGTAAACTTCTAGAACATGTCCTAGGAAAGCAGTATCAAGCTCAATACCACCCTCAACCTCTAGGATTATTCTATGTGCCCAAAAAAACAACTGAAAGATTCTGGTTGATTTATGCTGAAAAGAAAGAGCTGTGCTACTGAGAAACCAAAGCATATACAAGCAAAAAGGCATACTTTGTTTAATTGCACTGCATATACTGCACTTTTTTTTTAAACAGATTGAAGGTTTATGGCAACCCTATGTTGTCAGATCATGGTTAGCATTTTTTAATTTAAATATGTACATTGTTTTTTAGACATAATGCTATTACTGCACAAAATATACTGAGAATATAACTTTTCTATGAACTGGGAAACAAAAAATTCCTGTGACTCACTTACCACAGTAGCCTGGAATTGAACTCCAAATATCTCTGAGGTATACCTTTATTATTACAGTACTTTCCAAATTACTGCTAACTTTAGATGCTTACTTTTTCTCTTAGGATCATTATGTTTGTGTGAATTAAAATATAAAAATGTCAGAGACATTTAAATTTAGTTCCGCTTTCAAGTCAAAAGAAATTCTTAAACATTATAAGTAACTGCAGCATAAGCTTATGAAAACTGAAGGCAAAATAGTAAGGCAGGCAAACACTGACACTTGTGGTCATTCTGAGATTGCTAATTTGCAATCAGCTAATTTCTGCTCTGTGAGTTCAAAGAAAAGTAAAACTGGTTTGTAAAACATCAATAAAGGTCAAAGGAAAATACCAAATTCTTAATAAACACAACCACTTTTTTTCAAAAAGGAAAACTACTAATATTAAATAGTCAAAAATATGCCATCTGTCCAAATCTTTTTATGTAATGAAAAAGATGTCATTTGATTTTAAGTCAAAGCAGTCTCTAGATAAACTCCAAGTAAACACTGCCATGCAAAACTGCTGATTATCTCAATAAAACTGAAGGTGTTACCTAACTAATTGGTTCAAATGGAATTTTTCAGTGTATTACATTGGAAATTACATCTGCTCCAAAACATTAAGATTTTTCTCCAGGAGTGGAAAAAGATAGCTAGTTTTTCAGGTGAAATAAACGTCTTGCATTCAGGGGCCTACTGCCAGACTAAAGCATAAACAGGAATGGAGACCAATGAAGGGAAAACCGATTCATGTCTCCCAAGGCTGTTTGCTCATCACCCACCCTGGCTGAAGTGCTATCTCCACATCCCTTTCTCCAGCATTCTTTTTACCAAGGACATTTAGTTGAATTTATATAGATACATAGTATAATTCCATGAAATCACTTACCTTTCCTATTACATACTGAACAAATCTATACCTGACTGATCATGTAATAATCACTCAAAAACTATTAACAACATGAATAAAAATATTATTTCTGTACCCATTTAAGACTTAAAGAGTTAGGAGGCACAGCAAATTCTATATTTAAATTCTAGCTCCTTAAGGGATATTCTAGACATGCACGGGGAAACCCTAATATGAACCTGGATAATTCTGGCCATGATGCATATACTAACAGTCACCTATTTTCCCACCAGGGATGTGCTATAAAATTAAAAAGCAGACCTATGCAAGTAAAAATTATAAGACATTTATAACTATAAAACTTAACAAAATAGCTGCCAGTCTGCTGAGTCTGATAAAGAAATCTGTCACATTTAGTGAGACAGTTTAAGCATAGAATTCAGATTTTAAAAGAAACTAGACTGAAGGAAGAGCTTCTACAAGCTTGCCTGTCATAAGATTTTTACAGCTTCTCTTGGCTGGAACATGCAGGTTGCTAGAAAAAGTCACTGAAGGAACTTTTATCTCATGACTGCTGTTTTTCTGTAAAGTTCCTAAGCTAGCTTAACTTAAACATAAGAAACAGAATGCAGTTGTACCTGAAAGTTTAAAGTAAATTCTGATTTGACTCACAGGTATCCTTTCATGAGCTTTCAGGAGTCTCCTTTGCCGTATGAACACTTGCTCCTCTGCAAGCACAGTTGAGACAATAGTCTACTGGAAATTCAGGGGCTCCACCTAAAACTGCAGGGACCACTAACCAGCAGCTTATCTACGGAGTTCTCTTAATAGTCAAGATCCATAAGAAATTCAGTGGGGCAATCAAAAAAAAGCCAAAAATAACTGCTTTATCCTTCCTGGAGGAAGGGCAAGGGTTGCATCTAAACCATCTTTGTATCATTTATTAAGGTGTGTCGAATTGCAAATGCTGGCACTCGGTAGTTGATCAGATACCTATCTATTGATCAAGTAAATAAAACAAAAATACAAACATCCATTTAAAATCCTATGAATGATCTCTGGGTATGCTGTGCTAGTGTGCTCAGTCACGCCTGACTCCTTGAGACCCCATGAACTGTAGTCCATCAGGCTTCTCTGTCCATGGGTTTTCCCGGCAAGAATACTGGAGTGAGTTGCCATTTCCTTCTCCAGGGGATCCTTCCAACCCAGAGACTGAACCCACATCTCCTGAATTAGTAGGCAGATTACCACTGAGCCACCAGGGAAGCCCCATGCTGTACTAGTAACAGGAAAAAAATTCCCACAGTTCTCCAGCAGGGCCATGCAGCATAATGGTTGAGAACAACTTACTTTTGCTTTAATTCCCAGTTGGACTCTTTCTTATCATTAATCATGTGATATTTGGGATAATTGTTGTAAAACTCTAAACACTGGTTCTTCATCTTTAAAACAGGTATTACAATAATAAAATCTTATCAGAAAAACAGTCATTTATATAACAGCTCAAGCAGGCTTGGCACGCAACATGAATTGAGTCACTGCTGCTACTAGCACATTCAAATTCTACTGCAGGAATTATTGATAAATAGTGACCTAGTAAGATCTACTTATACTTTTATAAAATAAGTCATTTTAAGCAGGCACTTAACCATCACTCTGCCACCTAAGTTTAATTAAAAACAGAGTAGTGAACATGTAATATGTGTGGACTTAGGGACTAAATGCCAAGAAACCTGGGTTTCAGTTCTATCCTTCACACTTTACCAGGAAAAGCCAAAGCTCCAGGCCTTAGGTTTCCCATCTATAAAACTCTTAATGTTCCAACTAACATTTCCAGGAAAATCACTACACCCCTTAAAAACAAAATCTTAGGATTCCTAAAACTATAAAACCAATTTGTTGTTTATACTAAAAAATATAACGAAAACAAAAAAATAAAAATATTAGAGGAAACATAAATCTATATTTGAAACAACATACATTAGTAGGAAAATAGGTGGGACCAAAAACATATGACCACAAATATATAGCTTAAGTTTCAAAATGGTAAATTTCTATGAGTTAATGTCCCTAAAATCTGAGGAAAAACTGATAACTCAAGTTATTTTAATAAAGGACAATGCCCCAGTACTTGTAGAAAAAAAGCAGCAAGGTGCTCAACAGACTAATCATACAAAGAAATATTTCAGACTGAGTATCTAGTGTTTATGGAAAACTTTGCTTGATGGCAAGTTACTAAACCATCCTGAAATATTAGGACAAATAAATATGATTACTATGATCTCACTAACCCACCAAGAAGATCCTTGCAACTATGCTTTATCTATTATTTTGTTAAATTCCACCATACAAGTAATTTTAAAGAAAAAGAAAAAGAAAATGACATTAAAAAGTGATTAAAAATAAAGTTTTGCTGCCTTCAAGAAAGAAACTGCACATTAAAAAAAGAAGTGGCTGTATCAAATCATGTGTCAGTACAACAATTCATGGCAGCTGATTTATATAAACTCCAGAAAATAATGGGGGGATGTCTAAGTTACTCATTAAAAATGGTCTATGGGTTGTAACTACATATTAGTAAAACTAAAGTTAGAACAATTTGAGGGGGAAAAAAAAATTCAAGGGAAGGAGTGCAATGAAAGGGTTAAATTACATCAAGTTACATACTAACGCTATATGGCTTATGCCTGGTAAAATCATACAGGTAACATGAAAACCAACATCTAACACTGAAAACATTTAGAAAATCTGTGGTTGAACATAAAGTTAAAAAAAAAGGCGGGGGGATAAGTTGAAAAAACTAAAATAACCATTCATTTCATAATCCTTCCATTGTTGTATTATTCACATATCACTATACTTACACTGACTACATATAATTTAACACAAAGAAGCAAAATCTCTAAGCTTCTCCTACCTTGGGTTTTTAATCAAAATGAATGCAAACTATCACGTGGGATTCAGCCAAGCAGTGACGTTAAATTCTGCTCTGTCAGAGAGAGCATCTGTCAAGCCCACATTTAAACTGCTGCCTGCCTGTGCAGCAGCTGAGGAACCGTGGATTTCATATTACAGACTAAAACCCCAGTGAAACTGCTCAAAATCCTTCCTGCAGCTGCCAGGCAACAACGAGAGAGTTAAATCCTGCTCTTTTCCAATACAATCGAAGCACTCCATTCTAGCTCTGGCTGCTTTACATTGCAGCTCAGGGTTCTTACTAGAAATATGGATACTGAGAAGAGAATAGAGCACTGCATTGTCCGGCCAGGAAGACAGCAGATGTAAAAAGCTTCAATGCATCAACTGTCGGGAAGAGTCGACAGTGCTCCAAACAGAACGAACCACCACAGCTCTTTTGTTTAAAGAAAGAGAAAATGAAAGAAAGCAAAAACCTCAGAAGATTAGCACCCATATGAACAAGGAAGGGAACTCGAAGACAAGCAGACAGATGGACACTTTGGACACTGTGAAAAGCAATCGCAGGAGGCAGACTGTTGGGGGAGGTGTGCATATTCGACAGCATCTTTTTGCTGGAGCGATGGCGTGCCAAAAGTATCTTCAGTGGGCATAATCCTCGCCACATAAATGGCCTGACCAAGGAAGGTAGGTCGATATCTTGTGTGTGATACTCATTTAAATGTCTGTTACCTTTTTATAGCCCAGGAGGCACTAATCTCTAATAAACAAGTTCATACATTTCACTGTCCTTGAAACTATGAGAGGGTTTCTAAATATATGATTTTAAAATTTGTCACTGTTTAGAAGACAAGCTGTCACTGCTTTATTCAAGTAAATATGTAGCTCGCAGTAATTATGGATTACAGAAAAGGCAAATAGTAACAAGCTGTGCTTAAAGGCTTCTCTGAAAAATGAAACTTAAAATAAAGCTGAAACCCGCTAAAGAAAACACAGCAACCCTCTATCAAATTAGGTCAATTGAATCCTTATCCACTAAATTAAAGGGCTCTCCTTAAAATGGCTATCAAAGGAGTCAATGCAGTAAAATTACACTAAATGGTATAAAAAAAAGGATCCTAATATTAAGAGCTTTTTCAGTCCTTTTAAAGCAAAATCTTAATATAGAGCAGGTTTTAGTAACAAAATCTTCCCTCCTATGTCCATCTCCCTAAATAAAAGTAACGAACACAACCTCTGAAGACTATCAACAAATTTTAAGTACCACTGAACTGTAAGATACTAAAAGGAAAGCATTTGTACAGGATCACAGAAGGCAGTGTGTGTTTATGCACAGCACACTACCACAGGAGATTTACATGTCCACAAATACAACTTCAAACAAAGAAATATGAATTCTTGCTATTATCACCCCTATTGCTAAAAGCAAGACTTTACTTTAGGCAACAGACTGATTCTAAATGATCAAAATATAAGATTGGTTTTGGTGATCATTTTTAAAGTGAAACTCAAAAACGTAATATGAAAATACTCTGATATAAAAATATCCATGTAACAGCAATACAAGGTCAAAAAATTCAAAAAATTCAACTTACATGTAGCCACTGTGCCAGGCTATATAAATATGTAATAGTGAACTATTGGCACAGTATGTGTGTGCAGGGCAAAAATGAATCTACTATTTTAGTAACAATCCCAGAATAGCAGCTCATGGCTCAGGAACTCATGTTATTTCTAAAAATTTTACAGGCCCTCAAAGATTCTGATTTTTGCTCAACTTCATAACACAACTCATTATTTAATAATCACAAAAGGCAAACATTTTAAAGACATATGTAAGCATTCTATTCTAAAATTAAGATTAAACAAGTCTATCAGGCCTATTATAATAGTTCAACATCAACTCTCACTCACAGCATTTAGTCCATTAAAGAATGAAATCAGACAGTATTAAATAAACAAAAAAACCTCAAGTCTCTTTTAGAGCCTTTATCTCTCAATGTTAAAGTCACCCATTAAACATTTTTACTAGCTAGCTATCTAAAATAGGAGTGCAGTTTTTTATTCAAGCACCCCTAAACTCTAGAACTGTTCCAACAGACTAAAAACATCAACACTTTTAAAAGCCAGATAATAAAAACAGTGTATGCGTGTGAGAGAGAGAGAGAGAAAGGAACAACATTTTACAGTAACATCCTCTCCATGAGCGTCAACCCATAAGATGTAAATACAAACGAACAACTTAACAACATTATCGTAAAAACCCGTAAAATATAAATCAAAGCTACTGCTACTCTAAAAATGTAAAAGTGCAAAGACTATTTAGAATATCAAAATATTTCAACTTTCTAGTTTTATTGCCACTTCTTAAGAATTAATGTACAACAGGCAGTAACTGGAAAATAATTTTATCATTTAATAGGAGGAGGAATCGTTACTTTCATTGTACTTTCTTTTTAACAGAACAATTATGATAAATACCTAAAAAACTTTTAATAAAGAATTTTTAAAGGCTAGACATATGCACTACATTTACCAACAGGAGAGTTGTCAAACGGGTATATATAGATTTCAAGTTTGAGCAGCTTAATATTTACAAACATACAAATATCATGAATTTAAATTAAGATGCATCTCCATCACATATTGCTACAAAATCACACAGGACCATAAACTATGGGCACTATGCCAGATTACAATATATAGTAATTGGCTCTTTTCTGTAACACTGAAATACTTTAGAAACATCACTCCAGGTATATTTTCATAAAAATACAATTTACTAATATATTTACCTGCATTCATTTTTCAGTCCTTTATTCATTCAAATATCTGACCTTCTATTTATTGCTTCTTAAACCATCAAATTTACACTCTTAAAAGATCTAAATGATTAGACTTCAACCAGATTTCAAGCATTCTCTATCAACAGAAAGCTGATACATTTAATTTAGTTTTGGAATGTTTAAAATAGATTATCAAATAAACATTAAAAGCAAGTTTTATTTCTTTTAAATTTACACACATAACCCTTGTAGCTATTGGCCTCTTTATGGGGTATAGGAGAATTATTATTATTTATCTAATATTTCATTTGAAAATAAAAGCTTAGTTTTCTCATCTCAGTAGAATGGCCAACTATAAGAAAAAAAGTGAGTTTCTAAACTAGAACACTCAGCTCTATTATTTTCAGCTAACAACAGAACTGTTCTACTGGTACAGTGAAGTCTTGGTCTTCATCAGAATAATGTGAAATTAAAATTCAAGTGAATAAATTCTAATAAATAACTAGATTCTATGTTTTTAAAACCTGAAAACTTAAAAAAAACACTGCTCCTAAAAAAAAAAAACACTGCTATCTCACAAGATGATTAAATAATTTCTTACTTCTGAGAAAAACAATAACTTCTAAAAGTACATTTCATATACTAGAAATTATCAAAAGCTGGTGCCTATACTATTACACTTTAGAAGTCCGTTCAAATTCCCACCTACTTGCTCCTCCTAGTGGCTGTTACTAGAATAGTAGTACTTTCATTCATACATGTGTCTAATACTTTCAACCAATATTTTCTAAATACTTCATATTATATAAGTGAATGTTATTCTAGTTATTCAATTTTATGAGGACTTCCATGTAAATGCCATTATTTTCCCCAAATAATTAAATTTCATATTGAAGTTAAGTATATTTGGTATTAACCATAAACTTCTCAGTATCACAAGCTAAAGAAACACATTCACACACACATATATATAAAATTTCTAATAAATGCTCTTACAATAAATTTTTAATTGACGAGTTTTCTTTTCCTTAAATAATTTTCACAAAAGTTGAAAAAGTTAAAATTAAACATTAGTCCCCATTTCAAAAAGTTTTCATTCTCTTTTAACAGAATTCAAGCTATAGCTCCTCACCTATCGTCTACCCCCACATCTTGATCCAGAAAAACTAAGAATTGAAAAAACATGAACAAACTTGTGCTATGCACTGAAAAACTTCTTCGAAGACCAGTTCTTAATATGTAGCATCATGAATCTCCCGTACTGACAGCTCATAATTTTTGTTTTCTAAATGTAGGGCTCAAGTGTCATGCAAGTCCTACAAATGTAATAAATTCTCCACATGCAAATTTAGAACACAGCATAACTCAAAAATCTTTTAAAATGCATTCTGTGAAATTTAAAATTTTCAACAACTGAGGATATAACAGTACCTAATGTCTGTATTTTTAAAAACTTGGAAGACTGTTCAAAGCAGTTCTTTGCTAATTCTAATACGGAGATTCAACTGAAGTACATGATAGTACTCTGTGAAGGCCACAGATAATTAGTTGCTGTATTTTAAAAATCAATCTTAAGTCTAAGTAAAGACAGTGATCTGAATGCCTCACATTTGCAGTGGAAGGTTAAAATGAGAAAAGGGTATTTGCAAATGTTCATCATTTATTACTGTCTTAAAATCTTGCACTGAAGTTACTGAACCCTGAAAATTAATTTTGACAGGTGCATCTTCTCATTGACTTTCTCCACACAGTAGGGGCCAATGGAAACATGCCAGGCAGTGTACTGTGACTAACAGAACTCTGCAATAATCAACCTTGCACCGTCTGTCCCACAACTGATACATGACCATTTTACAAAAAAGGCCGCTGACTGTGCACCATACCACCAATGGTATGTCAAATCAATTTTAATTAATGCCAATACATTTTCCATCTGCTCTCAGGACTTTTTACACGGCCTCTCCCAGGAATCCAGCAGCGTTTCTCTCTCCTCCGTGCACACAACTTTCAGTCTTTAACTTTAGTCAAAAGAACAAATGACCAGAGCTACTGAGATGATGAAATAAGTGGAACAAAAATCCATCACCTCTCTTAAAAGTGCTCACTGCGCTCCAAAGGTATATTTTTAAAGAAATTAATCCTGTTCTCAGGACATTAGGTTGCCAAGGGAAGACAAATTATAAACTTTGTTCCTGGGTGATCATGTTTTCACAGCTTAAAAATTCCCATCTGCCCTCATTTTATTAGTCTCTTTAAAGCAGTTCTGTGGTATTTAGCATTTTGTAAACTTTTATGATTCATCTTTATAGAATGACTGCGAGGAGACGACGTGACTGAATTAGAAAATGACTACCAAAGAACAGTATTGATTCAGGAGGACACGCTCCCCAGCCACCAGTATCTCTCATCCATTACTGGATATTTACAACATGCTTCAGTGGAGAAGGAGACACTGCTGCTTTGCAAAGATGAGCTGGAATGCCAAGAGGTCTCTGTTTCGGACCCATCTTATTGGTTTACTTTCTCTCGTGTTTCTTTTTGCTATGTTTTTGTTTTTCAATCACCACGACTGGCTGCCGGGCAGAGCTGGATTCAAAGAAAACCCTGTGACATACACTTTCCGTGGATTTCGTTCTACAAAAAGTGAGACGAACCACAGCTCTCTTCGGAACATTTGGAAAGAAACTGTCCCTCAAACCCTGAGGCCTCAAACAGCAACTGACCCCAACAACACGGATCTGTCACTGCAAGGAGTCACAGGGCTGGAGAACACGCTCGGTGCCAATGGAAGCATTTACAATGAGAAAGGTACTGGACACCCAAATGCTTACCATTTCAAATACATTATCAATGAACCTGAAAAGTGCCAGGAGAAAAGCCCCTTTTTAATACTACTAATCGCTGCGGAACCTGGACAAATAGAAGCTAGACGAGCTATTCGGCAAACTTGGGGCAATGAGAGTCTAGCACCTGGTATTCAAATCACACGGATTTTTCTTTTAGGTGTAAGTATTAAGTCAAGTGGCTACCTTCAACGTGCAATATTGGAAGAAAGCAGACAGTACCATGATATTATCCAGCAGGAATACTTAGATACATACTATAATCTGACCATTAAAACACTCATGGGCATGAACTGGGTTGCAACATACTGTCCGCGTATTCCTTATGTAATGAAAACTGACAGTGACATGTTTGTCAATACCGAGTATTTAATACATAAGTTATTGAAGCCAGACCTGCCTCCTAGACATAACTACTTTACTGGTTACCTAATGAGGGGATATGCACCCAATCGAAACAAAGACAGCAAGTGGTACATGCCACCAGACCTCTACCCTAGTAACGCTATCCTGTCTTCTGCTCTGGGACTGGTTATGTTTTTTCTGGAGATCTGGCAGAGAAGATATTTAAAGTTTCTTTAAGTATCCGTCGTTTGCACTTGGAAGATGTATATGTGGGGATCTGTCTTGCCAAGTTGAGAATTGATCCTGTGCCCCCTCCCAATGAGTTTGTGTTCAATCACTGGCGAGTTTCTTATTCAAGCTGTAAATACAGCCACCTAATTACCTCTCATCAGTTCCAGCCTAGTGAACTGATAAAATACTGGAACCATTTACAACAAAATAAGCACAACGCTTGTGCCAATGCAGCAAAAGAAAAGGCAGGAAGGTATCGCCACCGTAAACTACATTAGAAAAGACAACTTTTTTTCCCCCAAAACATGCAACCTGTAAAATATTGCTAAAAGCATGTGTAGTTAAAATGATTATGATTACATGCATAGGAACAAGTTTTAGTAAAAACTCATCACATAAAGGAATTCAAAAATATATTTTTTAATTTCTGAAGAAGGTAATTCTTTAAAATACATTATATAACAAAAAAGTATCCCAAAACAACCTATTTAAAAATCTACTTAAAAAATCCACATGGGGGATTCTATGTATTAACAACGCAATAACAGGCATGCATACATCAATGGTTCGAATCTTATGTTAGAGGCCAAAAAGATGTATCTGCATGTTTTCCAAGTAAATTTTAATTTAAGAAATGGAGATGGTCAAAAGACTCTTCATTTTAGATTTAGTTTTCCATTTCAATATATGTAAATAAAACATTACTGTCAATTTTAAGGAAACTTTATAATTGTGCAAAGGACAAATTTTCTGACCTTCTCTAGGGTTCTAAAAACCATATTCCATGCAATAAGACTTAATTGACATATTCCATAAACATAGTTATAAAGTTCAGAGGTTTCAGCAATGAAGTTCTCATCTAAGTATTTACTTTTTAAAAACAACTGAGATGTTCATTTTCTTTTATCAGTACTCACATTTATTGGGGGAAATTATTTTGACATGATTGATAAAATGTGAAAAATCAATGTGTCTCAGGCTCAAGTTTTTATAAAAAAAAAAAAAATTAAATGTTCAAAACAGAAAGTTTGTTTTCTCACTGGTGTTCAGGGCCAAGCTAGTACTTCACTGATTTCTTCAATCAGCCAGCTACTGCACTCTCAAGGAGCATCGCCACTTAACTTCAAGCATATCTGAAAAAAATCTATCATTCTCCTCTAACTGAAGCAATCGCTGGTTACTTACAGGCACAAACAGGATGCACGGTTGAAAACAGATAAAGGATAAAGAGTGCAGCAGCAGTTTCATTTAACACATTTTAAGATGCATGTCTGCGAAACCACAACATATAGCAAGTTTATTTCCTGACAGCAAGTGTACACATGCCGATTCTTCATCATTTTATGGCACCTACTTTGTTTTCTGAGTGCCAAGTTTACAAACTGCCTGCAGTTTTTAATTTGGTGGGTGACAAATATCCTGTTCCACCGATTAAAAACTTTCTGGGAGGGATGGGGGAAAAACTACAAATGTTTGATGAAACACTTGACTCTAGGATGAACAATGTATACAATGCACTTTTACCAAGTTTTTAATAAAAAGGGTAAACAAAAAACCTTCACTGAGTGTTATGGTCCAAATATTTCAAAGAAATTTTGTTGGTTCCATTACAAATTTTAAAATCAAGAAACACTAACCCATTAATTTTAAAGCAGTGCTTTTATTTCATACCAGTATATAAATCTATCAATCTTGATTCAGTAAGGAGGTTATTTATGCTAATTCTAACATCAATCATTTTTATCCTTGATTCTATTCTGAAGAGTGATCCACTGAAACATCTATTAAAGTTCAGAATCACAGAGAATATTTCAGTACTTAAAATTTAATGTGTTGAATTCTACTGATACTCAGCTTATTCCCCCATTTTTAATTCAGTCATCTAAATGTTCTGTTCTACACAGAATTCTGAATGCTGAGCTATATTACCCCACCTCTTGGTAAGGTCTGTTTCTCACTTACTTTATTCGTATAGTCATAAAAAGACTAAAAGTACTAAGTACCAAAATTACTAGACAAAGGTCACACATAGGAGGATACTACCAAATTAGTGTGATGAAAAGTATAAGGAACCCTTCCCTCAGTATAGAGAATTCTATTAATTCTTTTTTAAAAGTGTACATGCACATGTGTGCATGCACAGGTATACACACTCAGAAACAGAATCCAAACACTATTCTTACAAATTATTATTACAGTGCAGTATCTTTAAAAGATAGTATTTTCCTTCCAGAAAAATTCAAGTTTAAAAAGATAACTAATGAAAAACAGAATTCTTAACAGACAATAAATTCCTATCTCAGGTGTCAACTTAAAATCATTTCTATATCCCTGATAACACCATCTTGAAAACTTACGGGAATCTGATGACCCTCCAAGTTCTCAAAGAGCACGGAATCCATTAATAAAGTGCTTTAGTACTGTTGAAATTCTTTATTTTAAAATAAATATTCTATTATTAATTTATTTTTGACCTTCCATTCTGAATATGCAAGCTGATTTCTTCAGCAAGATTATTTTCATGTTCATATTATGATTTTAAAAATATAATACTTATTCAAACAACTCACCAAATATTAATTATGCCAAGTACCATGTAATTTTTATTATACACGAAAATATAATTTTAATGATTGCACTTACGTCTGGTCAAAGAAAAAATTATAGGAACAACTATGTAATCTTTATGCTCAAAGTGTCAAGAGATACTATGTAAGATAAAAATACCAAAAGTTTCACTATTCACACTAGTTTATTTTGATTTAAAATTACAGGTGGTGAAATTCTAATTCAAGTAAATAATTTAAAGTTCTCACCTCTGAATATACAGTATAATCACATTAAATCAATTGGAATCTTATTAAAATCATTTCCCAAACCCCTATAAAAATAGTGCCAGCAAAGCAGCAGGAACTATTTACTGACTGAGCATACACTGTGTGCCTGGTAGTGTGTTAAAAGGACTGTACACACACGATCGTATATAATCCTCAAAGTAACAGTAAAGGACAGGAAAGACTGCAAGAGGTTAAATATCTGAGATCACACACACAGTAGTAAAGCAGCAGGGTTCCAGCTCAGATTCTTCACCATTATGCTCTTCTGCTGCACTCTGCATGTGTGATTCCTGCTAGAGTCTAAGAGCTAAGCAAAACGGCCTGTCCTCTTTCCTAGTCTGCGCTTCTCCGTCACCTTCTGTGAGGCTCTCAGGCTGCACAACCATTTTTCCACACTGGCGAGATACCTAATGTCAAGTAAAGCACAAATACAGAGAGGGGAGTAAAGCTCAAATACAGAGACGGGGAAGGAGAGGAAAGCTGGTCCCTCGGTCATTTTTTCTTCTTTTCAGTTTTGATGTCTGGGGGTCAGAAACTTAGAAAAGCTACAAATTACTGCTTATCTCTTATTCTTTTGGGCACTGAGACCCATCTGTAAACAAACAGGCAGGTGGCACTTAGAAATTATACAAAAGGTGCTTCTTTTGAAGTACAATTTGATTACTGTTAGTAGACAAAAGCAGCACCGTATTTTCTCACTCTACTGGTTAGTCACCCACTGTTTTGTCATGAGGTGGTAACACTCATTTTATCCAGCTGATTCAGGTAAGTTTCAGTTTTTAGTGGTTTGACAACATTTGACTATTAACACAGATTTAAGGAGCCAAAAAAAGTCTCTACCTTACATACATCCTAACATACCTCACAAAGTATCAGTGTATCACTTGACATGACTCTCAGAAGACAGATAATGTATTAATACACCAAATACTAATAAAAGACGTTATGAGTTTTGGCAAGAAACCTGTTGCTGCCCACTCTATCAGCACACACACACACACCCTCCCCGAAGTGCAAGGTAACTATAAGCCTTATTACTTTCAAGATCTGATTTACCACAGAAGGAAGAAAACCATTTCTATATATGCAGGAAGTGTTTCTCCTCCCTCTACTAGCAAATATCCAAACTGAAGGATGACCAGGAAGAAAGCAACTGCCTCCATTCGGTCATTAATCAATGTAATTTAATTTCCAACTGAACCCCCTCCAGACTCTCAACCTGAATTTCACCTGAGACAGTGTCCTGAACACTGAAAAAGGAAAACAAACTAGTTCAGTTCAGTTCAGTCGCTCAGTCATGTCTGACTCTTTGCAACCCCATGGACCACAGCACACCAGGCCTCCCTGCCCATCACCAACTCCCAGAGTCCACCCAAACCCATGTCCATTGTGTCGGTGATGCCATCCAGCCATCTCATCCCCTGTCATCCCCTTCTCCTCCTGCCCCCAATCTCTCCCAGCATCAGGGTCTTTTCAAATGAGTCAGCTCTTCACATCAGGTGGCAAAGTATTGGAGTCTCAGCTTTAGCATCAGTCTTTCCAATGAACACCCAGGACTGATCTCTTTTAGGATGGACTGGTTGGATCTCCTTGCAGTCCAAGGGACTCTCAAGAGTCTTCTCCAACACCATAGTTCAAAGACATCAATTCTTCAGCACTCAGCTTTCTTTATAGTCTAACTCTCACATCCACACATGACAACTGGAAAAACCATCGCCTTGACTAGACGGACATTTGTTGGCAAAGTAATGTCTCTACTTTTGAATATGCCATCTAGGTTGGTCATAATTTTCCTTCCAAGGAGTAAGCGTCTTTTAATTTCATGGCTGTAATCACTATCTGCAGTGATTTTGGAGCCCCCCAAAATAAAGTCTAACACTGTTTCCCCATCTATTTCCCCTAAGTGATGGGACCAGATGCCATGATCTTCGTTTTCTGAATGTTGAGCTTTAAGCCAACATTTTCACTCTCCTCTTTCACTTTCATCAAGAGGCTCTTTAATTCTTCACCACTTTCTGCCATATGGGTGGTGTCATCTGCATATCTGAAGTTACTGATATTTCTCCTGGCAATCTTGATTCCAGCTTCTGCTTCTTCCAGCCCTGCGTTTCTCATGATGTACTCTGCATGTAAGTTAAATAAGCAGGGTGACAATATACAGCCTTGGCGTACTCTTTTTCCTATTTGAAACCAGTCTGTATTCCATGTCCAGTTCTAACTGTGGCTTCCTGACCTGCATACAGGTTTCTCAAGAGGCAGGTCAGGTGATCTGGTATTCCCATCTCTTTCAGAATTTTCCACAAGTTATTGTGATCCACAAAGCCAAAGGCTTTGGCATAGTCAATAAAGCAGAAATATATGTTTTTCTGGAACTCTTGCTTTTTCCATGATCCAGCAGATGTTGGCAATTTGATCTCTGGTTCCTCTGCCTTTTCTAAAACCAGCTTGAATATCTGGAAGTTCACAGTTCATATATTGCTGAAGCCTGGCTTGGAGAATTTTGAGCATTATTTTACTAGCATGTCAGATGAGTCCAACTGTGAGGTAATATGAGCGTTCTTTGGTGTTGCTTTTCTTTGGGATAGGAATGAAAACTGACCTTTTCCAGTCCTGTGGCCACTGCTGAGTTTTCCAGATTTGCTGGCATATTGAGTACAGCACTTTCACAGCATCATCTTTCAGGATTTGAAATAGCTCAACTGGATTCCATCACCTCCACTAGCTTTGTTCACAGTGATGCTTCCTAAGGCCCACCTGACTTCACATTCCAGGATGTCCGGCTCTAGGTGAGTGTGAGTGATTACACCTTCATGATTATCTGGGTCATGAAGATCTTTTTTTGTATAGTTCTGTGTACTCTTGCCACCTCTTCTTAATATCTTCTGTTTCTGTTAGGTCCATACCATTTCTGTCCTTTATTGAGCCCATCTTTGCATGAAATGTTCCCTTGGTATCTCTGATTTTCTTGAAGAGATCTCTAGTCTTGCCCATTCTATTGTTTTCCTCTCTTTCTTTGCACTGATCACTGAGGAAGGCTTTCTTATCTCTCCTTGTTATTCTTTGGAACTCTCCATTCAAATGGGTATATCTTTTCCTTTTCTCCTTTGTTTTTCGAAGACAACTAGCCAATCTTATCACATGGACCACAGCCTTGTCTAACTCAATGAAACTAAGCCATGCCGTGTGGGGCCACCCAAGATGAACGGGTCATGGTGGAGAGTCTGACAGAACGTGGTCCACTGCAGAAGGGAATAGCAAACCACTTCAGTATTCTTGCCTTGAGAACCCCATGAACAGTATGAAAAGGCAGAAGGATAGGACACTGAAAGAGGAACTCCCCAGGTTGGTAGGTGCCCAGTATGCTACTGGAGATCAGTGGAGATATAACTCCAGAAAGAATGAAGGGATGGACCCAAAGCAAAAACAACACACAGTTGTGGATGGGACTGGTGATAGAAGCAATATTGCTGTAAAGAGCAACATTGCATAGGAAACTGGAATGTTAGGTCCATGAATCAAGGCAAATTGGAAGTGGTCAAACAGGAGATGGCAAGGGTGAACGTCAACATTCTAGGAATCAGCGAATCAAGATGGACTGGAATGGGAGAATTTAAGTCAGATGACCAACATATCTACTACTGCGGGCAGGAATCCCTCAGAAGAAATGGAGTAGCCATCATGGTCAACAAAGGAGTCCAAAATGCAGTACTTGAATGCAGTCTCAAAAACGACAGAAGGATCTCTGTTCGTTTCCAAGGAAAACCATTCAATATCACAGTAATACAAGTCTATGCCCCAACCAGTTAACACTGAAGAAGCTGAACAGTTCTTTGAAGATCTACATCTTCTAGAACTAACACCCAAAAAAGATGTCCTTTTCATTACAGGAGACTGGAATGCAAAAGTAGGAAGTCAAGAAACACCTGGAATAACAGGCAAATTTGATCTTGGAGGACAGAAGGAAGCAGGGCAAAGGCTAATAGAGTTTTCCCAAGAGAATGCACTGATCATAGCAAACACCCTCTTCCAACAACACAAGAGAAGACTCTACACATGGACATCACCAGATGGCCAACACCGAAATCAGATTGATTATATCCTTTGCAGCCAAAGATGGAGAAGCTGTATACAGTCAGCAAAAACAAGACCGGGAGCAGACTGTGGCTCAGACCACGATCTCCTTATTGCCAAATTCAGACTTAAACTGAAGAAAGTGGGGAAAACCACTAGACCATTCAGGTAGACCTAAACCAAATCCCTTATGATTATACAGTGGAAGTGAGAAATAGATTTAAGGGACTAAATCTGATAGAGTGCCTGATGAACGATGGACAGAGGCTCATGACATTGTACAGGAAACAGGGAGCAAGACCACCCCCAAGAAGAAGAAATGCAAAAAAGCAAAATGGCTGTCTGAGGAGGCCTTACAAACAGCTGTGAAAAGAAGAAAAGCAAAAGACAAAGGAGAAAACAAACCAGCAGCATCACAAAAAATAAATGTTAAACAACAGAAAGCTATAACTTTATATGCCAAATCTTAAATTCGTTATCTGTGTAAGTCTTAATTAAATGTTTAAAAGACACTAATTTACACAATATAATAAAATTAATAAGGGTTGTCTGCATCACTGTCATACCTAAAAGGCTACTAAAAACATATATTTGAATATAACAAGAACCAGAATCAGTGTTAGTTTCTAGCGGCAATGAGAACTTTTCTAACATACCTCCAGATGTCCTCTGGGAAGCTACACCATCCTCCAATGAGAAAGTTTCGGGAAAACTTTCAGTCCAGATACCTTGCCTGGCACTGTGCCTGCGTGGCACAACCAGAGACCCTCACTCACAGCAATGTGAATTCTGAAGGAAATACACACATACACGCATACTGAGGTGCAGCCACATACACAAAACGGCTGGGGCTGATTCTTTTGGGCTCAGTACCTGCAGAGATTACCCACTAATTCTTGCTCTCTACATCCCCAGAGCTGCTATGGTTCCTGTCCCTTCTACCACTTGGTTCTCTCATTTTATGAACTCACTCATAGTATTCTGATACTTTTTGTTTTTCTGGCTTCAGTTAGCCAAAGTCGATTTTTTCTCATAAAAAAAGAATCCTATGTGAGAGAAAACCCATGGCCAGCAAATGCTGCAGTAATCAAGTTGTTCCTCAGTCCTGTGATGACCCCAGAATGCTCCATAAGACCATACCCTCTGCGCTTCACCATCTGAACAAGTCAGGAGCGTAAAGGGATCCAAGAACACTTCTCTGTTAAAGAAAACAGGCTGAAAATTTTAGAGTACTTCACAGTTCACATTCATGGCCAAGCCTCACAAGAACAACAAAGTAGTTTTTCTGCATATGACATAGTACTCCCAAGAGCAGGGTTGCTGTCGATATCTTATTACTGAAGAGCGATGAGGGAAACACGCTTGGGAGCTGTGTTTCTAGTCATACCAGCGTGGGGGAGAGCCCACTGTGTCCCACGTAACCACCAGCAGGGAAGGCACCACCAGCATGGCTGCCTGAGCCCCAGCACTGTACAATGCTGTGAGCTTAGAAACGAATGCAGGGAGAAGCCTGCAATGCACGTTCACACTTACTGTTTAAAACTATTCCTTTATCAGAGATCTTCTCATCTCCTGCTAAGGTTTAAAAGAAAAAAGTTACAATGTTCTTCCTGGCAGATTTAGAAAAGAAAAAGCTAATAACTGGGCAAAAGACAACTAAAGTTAATTTTTACAAAAATAAAATGAAATTTCTTAACCAAAGTTCACAAGTATAACTCCAAATTAAAGTAGTTGTATGTTTTGAGCATCTCTAAGTACAAACATTTAACAGTATATTTAAACCCAGTTATCTTCTCTTATCTCCAAATTTAAGAACTTTTAAAATAAAAGATCCTATCACAATGAATGGCTATATCCAGTCAGTGGCCACATAAAAATATCAAGAGTCATCCTCGCCTCCAGAATCATCCTTGCCACTGCCTCCTCTTATTATCACCCATATCAATCTATCCCCAAGACCTGGATTCCTGGTGGAATCCATCCACTTCTCTTCACCTCACACCTCCAGTAGTTCAAGTGAGCAATACCTTAACAACTGGTTTCTTCACAGTCACCAAAACGGCTTCTCATACTGCAGTCAAAACAATACATTCAAAGCCACAAAGCTATTCAAATCATCCCAGTGCTTTCATGGGGATGCTGTTTATTGTCACAATGAAAAGTGAAAGTGAAAGTCACTCAGTTGTGTCTGACTCCTTCTGAGCCCATGGACTACCAGTCCATGGAATTCTCTAGGCCAGAATACTGGAGTGGGTAGCTGTTCCCTTCTCCACAGGATCTCCCCAACCCAGGGATCGAACCCACGATTCCTGCATTGCAGGCAGATTCTTCACCAACTGAGCCACCATGGAAACCCACTGCTGCAATACACAAACCAAAAAATCCTAGATTATAAACACTGAACTGCAACCTGACTTCATAAAACATTCTCACCTTTTTGGTTTGCAGCATTCTCATCTTACTTGAAAGGAAACTTATTTTTAAGATGTCAAAATCAATTTCTGTCTACAGTGATGAGTCAACCACTGGTTTGGATACGGGCTCATCCACATTGCAAGTAAAGCAATATAAAGGTAAATACATGTTGACAAAAAGAAAGCACAAGTATTCTGAAAATAATTACTATAATCAGTTCTACAAATGTGAAGGTCCCTCATATCACAGTGCATTTCTAAGCAGCGACCATAACGCTGAAGAAGATCAAGAAGTGTTAACTTTCCTCAACAGAAACTCAATGCCAATGAAACATCATTTCCCAAACAGACCAGTACACCATGCTAAATTCCAGAACTCTAACACTAGCTCAACAGAAATTTCTTGAGTCAAGCCCTCCTTAGTGAAGAAATTTCCAAAGGTCCACTCGATAAATATTTACTGAGAACCTAGGCATTAATACATGAGCTGCAGATACAATGATAAACAAAAACAATCATTAAGTTGTTGCAGTAATACTCCTTTGATAGAGAAAGACATGAATCAGATCTTCATAGAAACAAGTGGAAAAGAACTCTTATCTGTCACAAAGGACAGAAACACAGTGCTTTGCAAGCATAACAGGAGAAGACACAATCTGTGTTGCCTCCAGTCAGAACAGCCTTCTCTGAGGAAATGTTTATGTTAACATCTAAGAGATAACTAATCAGGCAAAGGGGGAACAATTCCAATAAGAGGAATCCACAGGTACAATGGCCCTCAGGTTGGAGTAAACCAAGGCACAAAAATAAAGAGGAAGATTCGATGAGCTGGTGACAAAAAGGTAAAAACAGGTAAAATCACATGAAGACTTGCAGCACAGAGTAAGGATTATCTATGGCTTTTATCCCTAAGAGAAGTGGAAAGCCACTGGAGATACAGCAGTATTTGGAAAACAGAAAAAACTGAGGCTAGCACATGCCTAACAGCTCCTCTCTTGGTGTGAGGCATCCTGAAGAGATGTTTGCGTGACACGAGAAGACCAATTCAGAGACCACTGCACAATCCAAGGAAGAAACAAAAATAGCTGGACCAGGAAGGATGGTGGTGGTATGGAAATAAGAACTGCAGAGATGTTAGCAAGCAAAATCCACAGGCCTTCAAGACATGCGGCTACCGGAGGTGAGGGAAAGGGAATGAGTGGCGAGGCCTAAGATGCTGGCCAGGGCACTGAGGGGATAAGGAGGGAAGACACTGTATGACAACCTGATTCATCGAGGATAACATAGTGAAAAGCCACTGAAACTGTACAGAGGACCGTCAAGTGGCCTGACTGCCTATACACCACAAAGTACCGACAATCCATTCAGTCGCTCAGTCGTGTCCGACTCTTTGCGACCCCATGAATCGCAGCACGCCAGGCCTCCCTGTCCATCACCAACTCCCGGAGTTCACTCAGACTCACGTCCATTGAGTCCGTGATGCCATCCAGCCATCTCATCCTCGGTCGTCCCCTTCTCCTCCTGCCTCCAATCCCTCCCAGCATCAGGGTATTTTCCAATGAGTCAACTCTTCGCATGAGGTGGCCAAAGTACTGGAGCTTCAGTTTGAGCATCATTCCTTCCAAAGAAATCCCAGGGCTGATCTCCTTCAGAATGGACTGGTTGGATCTCCTTGCAGTCCAAGGGACTCTCAAGAGTCTTCTCCAACACCACAGTTCAAAAGCATCAACTCTTAGGCGTTCAGCCTTCTTCACAGTCCAACTCTCACATCCATACATGACCACAGGAAAAACCATAGCCTTCACTAGACGGACCTTAGTCAGCAAAGTAATGTCTCTGCTTTTGAATATACTATCAAGGTTGGTCATAACTTTTCTTCCAAGGAGTAAGCGCCATTTAATTTCATGGCTGCAGTCACCATCTGCAGTGATTTTGGAGCCCAAAAAGATGAAGTCTGACACTGTTCCTACTGTTTCCCCATCTATTTCCCATGAAGTGATGGGACTGGATGCCATGATCTTCGTTTTCTGAATGTTGAGCTTTAAGCCAACTTTTTCACTCTCCTCTTTCACTTTCAACAAGAGGCTTTTTAGTTCCTCTTCACTTTCTGCCATAAGGGTGGTGTCATCTGCATATCTGAGGTTATTGATATTTCTCCCAGCAATCTTGATTCCAGCTTGTGTTTCTTCCAGTCCAGCGTTTCTCATGATGTACTCTGCATAGCAGTTAAATAAGCAGGGTGACAATATACAGCCTTGACATACTCCTTTTCCTATTTGGAACCAGTCTGTTGTTCCATGTCCAGTTTTAACTGTTGCTTCCTGACCTGCATACAGATTTCTCAAGAGGCAGGTCAGGTGGTCTGGTTTTCCCATCTCTTTCAGAATTTTCCACAGTTGATTGTGATCCACACAGTCAAAGGCTTTGGCATAGTCAATAAAGCAGAAATAGATGTTTTTCTGGAACTCTCTTGCTTTTTCCATGATCCAGCGGATGTTGGCAATTTGATCTCTGGTTTCTCTGCCTTTTCTAAAACCAGCTTGAACATCAGGGAATTCACGGTTCACGTATTGCTGAAGTCTGGCTTGGAGAATTTTGAGCATTACTTTACTAGTGTGTGAGATGAGTGCAATTGTGCGGTAGTTTGAGCATTCTTTGGCATTGCCTTTCTTTGGGATTGGATTGAAGTTGAACTTTTCCAGTCCTGTGGACACTGCTGAGTTTTCCACATTTCCTGGCATATTGAGTGCAGCACTTTCACAGCAACATCTTTCAGGATTTGAAAGAGCTCAGCTAGAATTCCATCACCTCCACTAGTTTTGTTTGTAGTGATGCTTCCTAAGGCCCACTTGACTTTGCATTCCAGGATGTCTGGCTCTAGGTGAGTGATAATGCCAGTTAATGTTTTGTTAGTTTGTAATAAATATAACATATTTATCCAAATAATCCTTGTTTCCTTTTAAATAGTCACTTTCAGGGAATAAACATTGGTTCCGCAAACCATCATTATAAAATATCTTTGCATGTCTCTCTCTGATTAAGTCAGTGATACATTTTTTTTTTCGTATCTTTGTTTATTGGAAATTTTTACCCGCTGTGAATATGTTTGGTTTTTGAAAATGGATTAAAATCATATAGAGCCAAGTCTGAAATGGGTAAATACACACACACACACACACACACACACACAAGAAAAGCTGAGTATACTCTTTTTTTCAGTGAGTCACTAAGAATATTAAATTTTTACACCATAAAATAGCAGTTGAATATAGGTAAATTTATCAAATGGCCCAATCCAACACAGTGTTTTTCGTGAGTCTGTTCCTCTGTGGCTGAATGTGGCTTCATGTCTGTTGTATTATGATTTAATTTTGGAAAAGATGGTTTGCATAGTTAGATGTTCTGATTGTTCAGTGTTTCTGCTTGGGTAGATTAAAATTTCAAAATGTCAGTGCTGAGAAATCTTAGGAGATGATCTTGCCCAGCTCGGTCATTTTCTTATATGAAGAAACTGAGAATGTGAGAGTGACAGTCTCCTACTTCCAACTTCCACAGAGCAGACTTTCAAGAATATGATCATTATTGAGTTCCTTATTGCATATGGCACTGTTCTGAACTGTGCAGATTAGGATAGGTAGGTGGCAATATAGAAAGAGGTGACCAAAGTCCCACCCTCATGGAAGTTAAAAGCTATATAATGGCAGCCATACAGATTGAGTTATGGAAGGCTAACTTTAAGTAAACTGTCCAGTTAGAACTTTCAAATAGGAATAAAGTTTACTGAGGAAGAGGTTAAGCTTTTTCAAGCACTAATGGAGAATTGGGAATTAAAAGTGGGGAACAATCAGAGGAACAGTGCATTGTTAGGCTAGAGACAAATTCAAGAAAACATCTCTGCCACAGATTCAGAAACACATACGTGTCTTTCCTTTTCTCTAGGGACAGAGTTGGATAAATTAAAATTTTTTTAAAAATTAAATGCAGCATTTGTCTTATAAACTTTGAACTTACAATATTTCTGTGAGAAAAATACTTGGTGGGCATCGTTAAATATTAATCATTAGAGATCGGTTTAGCAAAAAGATTTAGTCGGGTTGGAACAACTTTTAAGAAACCAGTTACAATGTGTGTTATGAAAGAGAAGTGGAAGAAACCCAGGGAAAATATTAGAAATTGCAAGTTCCTTCACCCAGTGGAATTTTTGCAGGGAATTATGGCTTAATAGCTTGTTGAGACTTAAGACAGTAATAAAAATAGGTCCCTGTGCTAGGGATGTAAGAGTTGGCAAAAAGCAAAAGCTTGCAAAGAATCTTCCTTTTTAACCAATACTTCCTTTTTAATATATAAGTATTTAATTGAAAAAAGGTAGAAATTAGAAATAGCCATCTTATGGTGACCCTGTAAACTTTACTTGCATCGAAAGTCCACAAATTAAATAAAGATTTATAATTGGAGGATTTGAAGATATTGTTTTCATATTCTGAGATGCTGATTTGTTCAAAAGGATCACGAAATATTTTTCTTTTAGGGTGTTCTTCTAGGGATCATTTCATTATTTATTTCTAGGTAACCCTGAGGATTCTTGCAATCTTTTGAAGATTTGTAAAATGTTGAAACTTAAAGACATACAGCTGACCCTTGGACACCTCGGGAGTTAAGGGCACTGACCCTCAGTGCACTTGAAAATCCATTTGTAAATTGTAGTTAGCCTTCTGCATCCAAGGTATTATTCCTCATTCTTAGATTCAACCAATGGTAAATCATATTGTACTACAGTATATGCTATTGCAGAAAAAATCTGTGTGTAAGTGGACACATGCAGTTCAAACATGTGTTGTTCAAGGGTCAACTGTTCATTGAGTCCCAGCTGTATGCCAGCAGCTACTTTAGAATGAGCTGACATGGGGTAACTCAAGCCAAAACCATAGATCTGACTATTATGTTCAGTGTGAAATTCTAAAGGCCTCAGGGAGTTGGAAGATGCACAGATAGAAAGGAGAGTTATGTTCTCAATCAGTGCTGGAAATCTTCACTTAATCATGCTTTCTATATAAAATGTGAAAGAGAAAAGCATAATAAAAGGCTTCCCACTAAAAAGATGCTTAGATGATTATGGGCCGATAAGAGAAAGGAAACTCAAGGGAAAGCAGACACACTCATATTTGCCCACTGATGCTTGGACTGAGAAAGACAGAGAGAAAGGACAAGAGTGGAGGTGTAGATCTGGGCATCTTGCTGAATGAACCAGCTGGTATAATGACAGCCTCAGAGTGTGCCTCCCAGAGGAAGGAGGAAGTCCACAAGGGTCGTCAAATCCTATTCATTCTTGCCAAGGTAGGGTTTTACATTTCTGAAACAAAACCAACTGGCATCAAAGCATAGATTATATCTCCTCTGTTTACAGAAAATGGACCTCTTATATTTTTAATGATGCAACCAGCTTCTTTGCATATCACAGTTAAAAATATGGCACAATTTGGAAAATGCAGAAAAATATTGAAAAGAAAATAAATAGCAAATATTTTTTAAAACCTATTTGCTTAACTTAAAGGTATATGTTTCCCAATTTTTACTTATAGATACCTTCTTACGTTGAAATCATTATTTGTTGATAATTTTATTTCATATTTATTTAATATTTTATATATATATGAATCTTCTCTATGATCATCATTATTATCATTATGGTTATGCCATAATTTATTTCCTAATCTCATGTTGTTGAAGATTTAAGGTTAATTTCAGCTTTTTTCTACTATAATCAATTGATTAATATCCTGGTATAAAAATCTTTGTCCATATCTTGAATTTATTAACCTAATCTAGATGCCTAGAAGTACTGGATGACACATTTTAAGGCTGTTTATTTATACCCATTTTGTCTAATTTATTGGCAGAGTTGTTCATATTTCCTAATTACCTTCTTAATGTCTATAGGCATAATAGTATATCCTCCTTTCATTCTACGTTATATTCCCTCTTTTTTCCCTAATCAGTCTCTGAAGAGATTTTTAGATTTTATTGCTCTTGAAAAAAAACCCAAAAAACCCACTATGGGTTTCATATTTTCACTGTTTTTCTGCTTTCTATTTAATTGACCTTTGCTCTTTATTATTTCCCTCCTTTTACTTAATTTATGCTTAATTTGCTGTTCATGTTCTAGTTTCTTAAAGTGGAAACTTGGATTATCAATTTGACACTTCTTCTTTTGTAATATACACATTTTAATGTTATACATATCCCTCCAAATACACTTTTAATGCCTTCTCACAAACTATGATAAATTGTGCTTTTATTTTCATACAAGTAAATTTTTTAAAATTTTTCTTTTGATCTCTACTCATGAGTTCTGTAGAAGCATGTTCTTTAATTTCTAAATATTTGAGAATTTTCAGATATCCATCTGTTGTTGATTTCTTGTGTCATTCCCTGTAGTCAGAGAGCATCCTTTGTATAATTTCAGTCATCTTAAATTTATTGAGATTTGTTTTGCCGCCAAGCATATAGTGTATTTTGCAGAATGTTGGATGTGCACTTGAAAAAATACTTGTAATCAGCTGTTTTGGGATAGAGTATTCTATAAATACCAATTAGGTCTAGTTGGCCAGTAGCATTGTTCAACTCAATTCTTTATCTAAATGTTTTGTGAGAGAGTTACTGAGTTAAATGAGTTGCTGAGAGAGGAATGTCGAAATATCCGACTATAATTATGTGTGTGCTTGCGCTGAGTCGTGTTGACTCAGCAGCCCTGTGGACTGTAGCCCGCCAGGCTCCTCCTCTGTCCATGGGATTTTCCAGGCAAGAATACTGGAGTGGAGTGCCATTTCCTTCTCCAAGGAGTCTTCCCAGCCCAGGAATCAAACCTATGTCCCTTGCCTCTCCTGTACTGCAAGCAGATTCTTGATTGCTGAGCCGCAGAGGAAGCCCAATAACTATAATTATAGATTTGCCTACTTTTTCCTTATAGTTCTACCAGTTTTGCTTCATGTATTTGACACTGGCTTAATATATTCATACAATTTAGCACCGTTATCCCTTTTCTTTCAATTTTTTTTTTTACTTATTCAACAACTCATGTTTCTATTTTCGTATGTAGAAAATGAGGAAGTTTAATACAGTTGACCGTTGAACAACATGGGTTTCAACTGCGTATGTCCGCTTACATGCAGATTTTTATCAATAGTAAATACTGCAGTACTACACAATCTGCAGTTGATTGAATTCATAGATGCAAACTATGGATACAGAGGGCCAACTACAGGTTATATAAAGATTTTTGACTGTACAGAGGATCAACACCCCTAAGCCCTGTGTTGTTCAAGGGTCAACGGTATAGCCTTTCCTTTCCAGCAAACCTATAATGAATGATTTCCAGTTTCTTATGAAATTCTCATGATTAATGAAAACTGTCTATCACTTGCTTAAAACCTCCGGCTTTCATCTTAAATGAAACTGAACTCCCTTTTGGTACATGAAAATGATGCTCTTAAGTCATTTTAGGATCATGTTCATGCATTTAGCACAGGATAAATGGATTTTTATAAATGTGTGTGTGTGTATGCATGCATATGTGAAGTGAAAGTCACTCAGTTGTGGTTGACTCTTTTGCAACCCCATGGACTGTACAGTCCATGGAATTCTCTGGATCAGAATACTAGAGTGGGTAGCCATTTCCTTCTCCAGGGGATCTTTCTAACCCAGGGATTAAACTCAGATCTCCTGCATTACAGGCAGTTTCTTTACCAGCTGAGCCACCAGGGAAGCCCAAAAATCCTGGAGTGGGTAGCCTATCCCATCTCCAGGGTATCTTCCTGACCCAAGAGTTGAACTGGGGTCTCCTGCATTACAGGGGGATTCTTTACCAGCTGAGCTACCAGGGAAGCCCATGCATGTATACACACACACACACACACACACACACACACATTTAGTCTTTTAACCTTTCTTTTACATTTCATACATATAAATGTGACAAAGAAATAAAATATAAACTTGGTACATAGTGCAGAGACCACAGCTAAGCCATCAGATAGCCATGCTACGTGAGGCCTTACTGTATGTGAGTTTTGAGGAACCTGTCTGCGCCACTTCAGGTCAGGTCAGTCCCTCAGCCATGTCCGACTCTTCGCGACCCCATGGACTGCCTGCAGTTGTTTCATCCAGCATCTTTGGCACAATTCTCAATCCCTTCATCTCCCTTGACCCCACAGTCATCCCCAGTTCCTGTCTTTTAACTGGTACCCACTTCTATGTTTGTGGGACTCCAGCCTGTTTTCCACAGAGGCCAGAATAATCTTTGAGAAATACACATCAAAACATTTGATTTCCTCAAAACCATTGATTACCTTCTGATCGTACCTAAGGCAAAAAATCCGCAGGCCAAGTCCCACCTCTGGATCTCACTGCAGTCTCTTCCCCAGGCTCAATGTGCCTAAGCCGTGGGCTTTCCCTCAGTTCTTCAAACACATTGAACTCTTTCTTACCTCAGCACCTGCACGTGAGTCTAGAACACTGCTCTCTCACCACCTCACTGGGACCCCTCACCTCCTACTTTTTCCATCCTCCACCTACGAGTTTTCATCTGGCTGATTCATTGATTCGTACTTCAACATCATCTCCAGAGGTAACTTCTCTGGACCTCAAATCTAAATGTAGTTCTTCCTATTATTTACTCTTCTTATAGTTCTTACCAGAGCTTTTAACTGAATTGTGTTCTCTATACTTTAATGTTTTTCTCTTCTGCCATCCTGAAGCTTTCAGGATCATTTACATTGATATTTTATATTTGCTCTTTGACTGGTACATGGTAGGTGCCAAATAAGTCATTATTGAATGAATGAATGAGTATGAGGAAGAAAAATGAAGTGTAGCAAATAATTAGAAAACATTTAAGAGGGAAAATATGCAATTTTTACTATTTATCAATAAAAGGTATAGTAAAGCATCTGTTTTCTCACCTATTTAGCTAGTAAAATTATTCAAAGATATAATTCCCTTTTTCAGCTAAGATTTGAGGAAAAGGAAAATTTCATACATCCACAAGGGTTCATTTTTGTTTATGTATTAAATATTGTTGAATGAGTAACAATATTTATAATCATGGAAAGCAGTCTAGGTAAATGTATTTAAAATCGTCAAATTGTTTTTATTGACATAGTATTTCCACCCAAGAATTTGTCATAAGGAATATTGCTAAACACGGGAAAGTTTATATATTTAAATATATTTTTCACAGTGTTATTTATAGGAGTAAAACTTTGAAAAACCACCTAAATGCCCAGAAAAGTAATACCTGAGTAAAGAATAGTATATTCACTAGATAGTATATGAGTGGGGGGCGAGGGGAGAGAAAGTGTTAGTCAATCATATGCAACTCTTTGCAAACCCATGGGCTGTGGCCCACCATGTTCTTCTATCCATGGAATTCTCCAGACAAGAATACTGGAGTGGGTTGCCATTTCCTTCTTTAGGGGATCTTCCTGACCCAGGGATCATACCTAAGTCTCCTGCATTGCAGGCAAATTCTGTACCATCTGAGCCACCAGGGTAGCCCCTTTTGTGAGTAACATAAGCTAAAGGTAAAAGTAACATAAGCTAAACATAATGATTTTCTAAAACTTTATATTAGTGCTGCTGTTGTTGTTGCTGTTTAGTCGCTAAGTCATGTCTGACTCTCTTGTGACCCCATGGACTGTAGCCCACCAGGCTCCTCTGTCCGTGGGATTTCCCAGGCAAGAATACTGGAATGGGTTGCCATTTCCTTCTCCAGGGGATCTGTCTGACCCAGGGATCAAACCCTTGTCTCCTGAATTGACAGGCAGATTCTTTACCACTGAGTCACCAGGGAAGCCCATTTATATTATTAAATATAAATAAATGAAAAATGCAGAGTTTTACAGTAAAATTTACAAATCTTATCCACCGGGGAAAAAAAAAGTCTGGAAAGAAATATGTCATACTGTTATGGCTTTAGGTGATTTCCTTCTCTCTTTCTTTATAGGGATTATAATATTAAATTCTGGTATAACATAGCTTGTATCTTGAGGTTCAGTTTTATTTCAGTACATTTAAGTGAATCCTGAGCCTTACATATTGCAATGATTTGAACTGAAATGCCTGTGCTCTCTTTTTTCAGGATGACAGAAACTTTGCTGAAAGCTCCCATGCTTATGGGTTAGATCAGTCATCTTGTTGGCAGGATCACAGTCGCTTCCTGTCTAGTCCACGATTTTCCCACTTGAACTGTAAGTAATGATGCCCAGTACTAGCTTTTAAATTGGATTTAAGAAAACTCAGTTCATGGAAAGATTAAAGTGAAAGACCAGAACATGATACTAATATTCATGTTGTAATTTTGAAAAAGTTTTCATTGTGAATCATACAAATAATGCCCAAGTACACTTATAATATTAACCAACTTACTAAAAATATATGGAATCCCTTTTTAGACTTTACACTTCTCACAAAAACTTAAAACTGAATCACTAAATTTTAATTAAGCAATTTTTTTTGGCGTGGAGATTGCTAGTAACTGTGGATGAGTGAGTAAGGAAGTTAGATCGTATTGAAATAAAATCCAAGTCTTCAAAAAGTAGAAAAACTATTCAGAAATATCTAATTTTGTACAAAGAATAAGGATATGAAAATGATTATTGTGTAGGTTTCATTCTATGAATAATACACTGTAAATATTAATAAAAGCTTATAACATTAACAAAGTGTGAGTCTGTTGACCCAGAATACCTTCTCCCACAACTTAGACTTCACTTTGGATGCAATGTCCTTAAAAAAACCCTTCAGAACTCATGGTTTTAAGTATGGTTGCTGTTATGAGTGCTCACAGTGCATTACAAATTTCCTCTGAAACCTTTCTTGGAATAATTACGAAATTATTTGCTATTCAAGTGACATTTTATTTACTGATTCTTCTCTTCACCCAAGAGTGAACTCCATGATAGGAGTGATGTTTATACACCACTGTCTCCTCAGCATCCTATAGGGAACTTGGCACATAATAAATCCTCAGTTAATGTAAGATGAATGAGTATATGAATTTTTTTGAGTCCACTTTTATCCAAGCATTTGGGATTCAAATGTTAGTAGATTCTTATTTAGATCATCATTTAGCTCTTCAGTTTCCCATGGACATAGAGTTTGTACATTCAGTTGGACAATGCTATCATTTTAAAAAGCTAGGTTTCTATAAAATATCAAAATTAGCCACAAAGAAGTAGGCCAAATAGAAAATAACAACTCATTTTTTTCTGATTTATACTCATGGATTCATTGAATAAATATTTATCAGTTTCTGACAAATGGTTTGGCTTCCATTATATCATGATTATTTTATTCCAACAGCTAAGCATTTTCCCTTTCCTGCCCTAACCATTTTGCCAAGTGATTTTATATATTTTCATAAACCCTCTGCTATTCTAATCTGGCAGTCACCCTTCAATTTGGATCATATCTCAGGTTGGTTCTGGTACCTCAGAATATGATATATATGTAGTAATACAGAAATTGTTATTTTTCATATTAAGCAATGGAAAAATTTCCTCAGGTCTGTTTGATGTATGCAAACATGGAAGAGGAGGAGGGTGGGGACCAAGCACCAAAAACCAACATGGTACCCCATCCATGAAGACATCCAAGAGCTGGAAATAAGCAGCGCCAGGATGTGAGCACAGAGGGCTTTGTTCTACTGGCATTTAATTTTGCCTTTATGACTTGCAGAAGTCTCCTTAGAAAGGCTTCTAGAAAGGTTCCTTTGAAGACATTAAGGGGAAAACATCAAAATTTTTAGAACTTTATTTAATATTATGACAGGCAGTAGAAGCAACTATTTGGCTTTTCACTCAGTAGCATTTCATGACTGACACTGGTCATTTCCTAAGATGTAGTACTCACAGGCTGCTGTAGGCTTCTATATAAATACACTGACACAGAAAATTAGGTAAGAATAAGAAAAAATATCATTGAGAACATTATTTGGATAAGAAAATGTTGGTCTATATTATATAATCTGACTGAAAAATTTAGCTTAAAAAGTAAACTCCTTTATTAATTTATTGATTATACATAACCATATATTTTGCTATTCTCTTTTTAACAAGTTTTATGATTTTCCTCCCATACCTACCTCCCCCATGTTTTTAAGGATACTTTAAAAAGTTTAATTTAGGTGATTTAATAAACATTTCCAGAAATAATATTTATTCTAATTTACTTTTCTGATGAACTTTGAATTTTCTGTATGTTTTTCATGATGGCTTTTGGAATTGAATTATGATCGCCCTAAGTACTTCTCAATTTTTTGTCAAATGGAATTTGACAAAAATTTGACACAATTTCAGCTTAGTTATAGAAATTGTCCTGTCCTGAACATTTTCTTCACACTACAAAATTAAAAAGGAGATTTGTCAAGACCAACAAAGAGAAAAATGGAGCCTGCAGTAAGTTGATAATGCAGGGAACAGAAGACATCTTAAAAATACCATGAATGCCCTCAGAGACATGAGGAGGTCGTGCATCCAGTGAAAGTAAGAGCAGGATGCTGTGGAAAAGGAGCACGGGCCAGGGGGTCTCGGAAGTTTTAAATATGATAAACTAGGAAGGGGGGAAGCAACAAAGCTGAGAGACCTCAAAGAGAGCAGAAGATGAGGAAAAGGGCAACAGAAGAGAGGAGCTATTCCGAAAACCACTACAGGAAGGACAGACCGCGATTAGTGAGAGTCCTGGAAAGAGAGAATAAAGGGAACAGAACAAAGGCCAGAAGTGGGCAGCTGACGCGGCCCAGCCAATTCATGGCTCTTGCGCAGCTGTCGCCCTGAGGTTTTTCCTTCCCCTTCCTCCTGTGCGGTGGACGCCCATGTTTCTTTGGTCACCCCCGGCCTTCCTCTGCTGGTTTCAGTTCTTTTGAGGGAGCACATCCAAGAAAGGGAGGTCAATATTTTCATTTTCGTATCCGAGAATGGGTTTCTTCCATTCACACTTGACTGAGACTTTGGCTGGCTATAAAATTCTCGGTTAAAAAAGACTTCCCTTCTGAAGTCATCACACAATTATCTTCCAAAATCTAGTGTTGCTATTGAAAAACCTTCTATCTTTTCCATTTGACTCCCATCCTCTGACATGATCGTTTTCACCATTGCTATCCCCCTGCAGCCTGGCCCGGCAACTTTTAGGATTGTCTTTTTAACCGCCGTGAGTTTTGTGATGGTATGTCTCCCCATGAGTCTTGTTTTACTGAGTTTTCTACCTATTTGCTCTGGGTTTTTTTAATCTGGACATACGTATTCTTCAATTCTCTGATAGGGAAGGAAGAAACAGAAGATTCTACCAGGAAAAGCTTTAGGAAATAAATTTAAAAATACTGGATAGATTATTGGATTCATCTGAGCACTTAGAAAAACTACTAGTAGGCACATGACAGGTCTAATTGAGCTATTAGAAACAATTGAGGATGGTTATGGAGAAAGAGTAAATTAAAAAAAAAAACATGGGTCAGTTAATAACTCCAGGAAAAAAATGACAAGAAGCAGTGGCAGAGTAGTGCGGTTAGGTTTGCATGACCCATATTTACAGTCTATAAATACTACTGACAGAGCTTGAGGTCCAGGCGTGACTACACAGGGAGGATGGGGTGAAGGGAAGTGGACAGGTGTGGATACGTCTAAAAATGATAACTCAGAAAATAGCAATATAGGCTGCTTTGTCTTTCTTTTTTTTTAAATAATTTTTATTTTTTAGTTTGTTTTGCTTTACAATACTGTATTCATTTTGCTATACATCAACATGAATCAGCCACGAGTGTACATGAACTCCCAATCCCGACCCCCACCTCCCCGCTCCCGCCCCACACCCTCTCTCTGGATTATCCCCGTGCATCAGTCCCAAGCATCCTGCATCTGTCTTTCAGAAATTGAAGTAAATGCGGAAAATAAAGTTAAAGGAGTTGATTGTGGTTGACTCCCGGGAGCAAGTGTGTGGGGTTGGGAGGGATAGGGCAAGAGGCCACAGTCTTTCTGTGTAGTCCTTTGGTGCTATTTGATATGTGTATGTATGGACACTCTGGCTAAAAAGGAATCTTATAAAATTAAAATGCCACTAACTCCAGCGTTTATGTCTGACTAGCACGTGCTGGATTTGTTGTTAACTTCTGAATGCACCATGAAAACTGTCGGGGAGAGGGGCGGTTAGAGCAGCTGAGGCCTGCATGGAGACAAGAGTGGTAACTGAGGTGCTGAGGTTGATGCGAGTTTCTGAGCCCGCGGAACAGGCTCCTTCTGACTCAGGTTGGGATTTGCCCTGGATGAGGCTCTTTTGTCTGTGCTGAACCAAAATCCATCATGTGCTAGTCAGACATAAACGCTGGAGTTAGTAGCATTACTCTTTCTGGATTTAATTTACTCTTTCTGATGCACGGGGATAATGCAGAAGGCACTCATCCTGCTGACTTCGGTGCCCCGTCAAAACTGTGACCCAACGAAAGCGCAGAATCACTAACCACGGAAAAAACAAAGGAAATGGGAAAATACTGCATAATTTGTGGTGTCTGAAATGACCCAGCCTTAATGGAAGTTTGTTTTCAGTAGTAATTTATGTCAGCTTTGTGTAGTTCAGGTCAATTCAAGAAAAGGTAGATGCTTCCCTGCCAGGAAGACGGGGAAAAATGTATAAATTGTAAGTTTATACAACCATTGGAAATAGGAACACAGAAATCCATTATTTAGAGCCATGATTACTACCAAATTTATCCTGGCTGGCTGGAAGCTATGGCCGTGATTCAGGACACTCTTTTAGAAGGCTTGGATTCCATTACCTGTAGCCTGTAGACAGTGGGGGCTTAGTGAGGGAGATTCATAATGCCAGCTTTGGAAACTGTCATTTTTACTTTTTTATAAGTAGTGACTGGGTCTCCATGTATAGCTCCTTGTAGGCTAAAGGACACCGTTTCTGGACAGGGCTTTCACTCCCAGGGCCCAGACCAGACTGGATTTGAGTGAAGTCTGGAGCAAACCGATGACTTCTCGACATCTCGAGTGCTTTGAAATTCAAATGCTAAATGTTGGTGGAGTTGGTATCTATAAACTCAATTTTAAACATAAATGCAGATTTCAATGTTTCTATAATTCTAGCATTGTTGTAAATAATGTTTATTTAAATGATATATAAATAATCCCAGAAAGAAAGGACTGTGGTGTTTCATGGGGTTACTTTAGGAGTTGAAAGTGAATCTTAACATATCAATTTAACTTGAAATTCTTAGAAAAGCAAATCAATGAAAGTTAATAATAAAGGTGAAATGATAGAACGTACCTGGACCAGGACTTTGTATTAGTGGTTGGGAGGTTATAACTGAGCTGAAACTTGAATGGCAAGAAGAACCAGCTGAGTTAAAATTGGGTGGGCCACATCTTCCTGGTCCAGGGGCAGAACTGGAAAGACCCCAGGGGAAGAAAATGAGGGAGGAGAATGAGTGAGGGAGAGAGTGACTGGGGGAGAGCACGGCAGGACATGAGGTCCTGCGGCAGCCTTTTCAGCCACCATCAGATGTTCAGATTTTATTCTGATTTCACTGGGAGGCCATGGCGGGTGGGGAGGGAAGGGATAACTTAGCAGAGTGACATAGTCTGATGAACATTTTAGAAAGGTAATTCCGGTGTGTGGAAAACGGGGCAAGATGAAAACAGAGAAAACGGTGGCTTGGGCTGGGGTGATGGTATTAATAATAGAGATGGTGCAAAGCAGAAGGACTCGGGTGAAATGGAAGGCAGACTCCTCGGAACTTACCCTTAAATGGGATGGGCCCAGCAGGCAGGCCACGGGAAGGAAGGAACCAAATTTTCAGAAACTGGGTGGATGAGTATATCATTTTCTAAGATGACGAAGAGCAAGGGATAGGCAGGCAGCAGAGATGAAGAAACCAAGTGGGAGGACTGACCGATATATTTGGGTGGAGGCGTCTGGAGCTCAGAAGAAAGGTAAGAGGTGGTAGGAAAACAGTAAACCTAGATTCCACATTAGTCTCAGTTTCCTTTTGTGTAAAACAGAGGTTTCTATAAAAAGGAAGCCCTTCAGATTTCTTCTTCTAAATGTCTGTGTGCTTTAATGTGACTATGTACTGATCAATACCCGCCTTCTACCCTCACTCTTCAAGTCCAAAACAAACAAATGACAAAAATATGTGGTTTTTTTTTAATATAGTAAATTATTTTATTCCTCAATTGAAGATTTGGTAGTCCATGTAAAGCTTAGAGAAAACTATTAGTCAAATGCAGTGATTACTTATAGCTTTGTCAAGCCAGGGATTATATTCATCCAGATATATTTTTCTCTTTTCTCTTACCCTGCCAGCATTTACTCAAAGAACAGTTGCTCCAGACTCACCTTCAATCAAGGAAGATGCCCCAAGTTTACTGATGGATGGAAGAAGTCCACAACCCAGAAAGGAGGAATACGAAAGCAAAAACAGCAAAATGTAATTAGTTCCTTTACCTGAGTGTTTTACAAATAATAGTATATGTATCCTTGCCACAGTTTGGCCCAGATAATCTAGCAGACATGTCTGCAGCTTCTGCTCTTCAGCATTGCCAAACACTGACTGAAAGACCGCGCAGCTGGCCTTTGCGGATGAAATAAGTTAAACCAAACCAAATAATATCAGCTCGTGAATGACATACAGCTAACTTACTGGCAACTTACACCAGCAGAGAAAGAAGAATATTTTTCACCTTACATTTTCCATTGTCAGGTGTAGTCAGTCATATTTTTCTGACCAAAATTTAGATTTATAATTGAGGTCTTTCAAAAATGACTGGCTAAAAAAGAGGAAAATGAGTTCTCCTTGAGGCAGAAATTGCCGGCACTTTGAATTCAGGGAGCATTTGTATACAAGTGATTTTATTTTGATGCTTTCTCCCTCATAAATTATCATGTGTGATAACATGTCATGGAGATATGCATATATAATATTAGACAGTCCACTTTATAACACTCAGGATTGTTAACATCCGTCATCTCAGCAGTCTGTTTCTACATGCAGTATCTTAAAATTATTTCCAATCATCCATTTTTGTAACAATGAAGAATTTACAAATGAAATCTGAATTGTTAGAATTATAAAGAATTTGTAGCATAATTTATTTATTTGCGTTTTTGTGGCCAAATATCCCACTATGATCACTCTGGTCATATCCTGGACCTTCTTTGTTTACTCTGACCAGAATCGTAGCACCAAACTCTTGTGTCCATGAGATTTACTTGCCAAGAGTTCTAGTATAATCTGTTACTATCTGTCTGAATTCTTTGAGTATCTTAAGAGTCTTTCTCAACATCAAAGTGTTTTTAAGAATCTATTCTCTTTACATGCTGATTACCAGTGAAGAAAGATTTTTATTAAATGCTAAATAAGAGTAAATAGCCAGGAACTAAATCCCACTGGGTCATGATGGGAAGATTCTGAATAGAGACAAGGACAATAAAGCAGTGTCTTCATAATGTGCATTACATTTTGTGTTTGTTAAAATCTACTTGCTATTTAGAGCTCTCACATTTCATAAAGATGTTTCTTGTTCTACTCAAGATATGTTTTCCTAATTTACCACATTTAAATGTGCAGAAGAAATGGCATTCTCCATGAACTCAAATGCAACAGTTACTACAGAAGACAGAATGTTTTATTTCACAATTTACCAGTACAACATATACAACCTTTGGTAGTGCAGCCATGCATTTTATCATTTGTTCCTTCCAAAAACCTTTTACTGAGTTGTTGCTATAGGCTAATCACGGGGTTAAGAAGGAAAACAAGACCCAAAAACAGGTGTGCATGTCCCAAACTTTATTTGGCATTAGGAGTTGCATGAAAAAGGAGTGATGTGCTCATGCTGGCTGGAGAAATTCTGGAGTAGACACCACTAAGCAGGCTTGGTTTGGTTGTGTCTAGCCTTAACCTTGAGACTTGGAGCTGCTAATGTGCTAATGAGCACCAGAGGTTTCAGTGCAAGTGGAATTATTACTCTTTGGTAATATCTGGGATATTGAGAAATTATGTCAGTAATTTCATTGATATTTTAACTAATACCATATTTTTCTACGTGGATCTAAATGACTGGGAAGAAAACAAGGGAGAAATTAACAGGTTTTACTTAAATACCAGTACAACATATACAACCTTTGGTAGTGCAGCCATGCATTTTATCATTTGTTCCTTCCAAAAACCTTTTACTGAGTTGTTGCTATAGGCTAATCACGGGGTTAAGAAGGAAAACAAGACCCAAAAACAGGTGTGCATGTCCCAAACTTTATTTGGCATTAGGAGTTGCATGAAAAAGGAGTGATGTGCTCATGCTGGCTGGAGAAATTCTGGAGTAGACACCACTAAGCAGGCTTGGTTTGGTTGTGTCTAGCCTTAACCTTGAGACTTGGAGCTGCTAATGTGCTAATGAGCACCAGAGGTTTCAGTGCAAGTGGAATTATTACTCTTTGGTAATATCTGGGATATTGAGAAATTATGTCAGTAATTTCATTGATATTTTAACTAATACCATATTTTTCTACGTGGATCTAAATGACTGGGAAGAAAACAAGGGAGAAATTAACAGGTTTTACTTAAATCCTACAGGTAGATGTTAGATAGCTTTTCATTTACTGCATTATTAGGAATGTGGTCCATTCTATTTAATAGAAACTGATCTAAAACATTATTAGCTTTTCGTGGGGGGGGGGAAAAAGCATTATTAGCTTTTTTAAAAAAATCTATGGTCATTAAAAAAAGTTACATTAGGCCAGTTAAGCCTGAAAAGTGGAGGTAGCTCAGATTATGTACTTGGCACATCCCTGAAAGCATGTTAGGTGATGATTTTATAACAGAAAAGGATCTTATAAAAGGCCTTTTTTTTTTAATCTGGAAAAAAAATAAAGCATTGTATATTACTGAAGTCCCTATACTATGGTTGGATGAATGAAGGTGTCTGACTTTAAGTATGGAACACACAAGAACTTCAAAGGCAAAGTCAACTTTTTGTGAGCAACAGTTTTGTCGAAATACCTTGGCCCTCTGTTTATGTGGAGTTAAATCCAAGGACCTCTCTTCTCTGAGGATTTTTCCTATCTCTTGCAGTCACCATAAGCTTGAGCTGGAAATTTAAAAGGAATGCTAAGGAAACACTAACAGTTTGGTTTGTACATTTCAGAAGCCAGAACAGTTTTCCTTTTACTCACTCCTTTGGCAGGATAACGTGTGATATCAGCCCCATTGAGCTGAGGCTGGTCGGCCATGTTGCTTGTAGCACTAGGACATTGGACAGGATAAACCTTATTCTGGAAATGATCATGGTCCCAGACTTAATTTGAAGATTGACCTTTTCAGTTTAATAATTTTGATTCTTCTGGCCATCTTTCTCCCTAAACACACTGAACTTCCACTGAAGTTACTGAAGGCCGCAGATGGGAGAAACACAGCTGGGAGAAATCTGGCTTGATATTTTTCCCATTGGCTAAGATTATTATTATTTCCTTGACTAATGTCTGATTTGAAGGCTGGAAACCAGTTGGTTATATAACATCTTATGCATCTGGCTTACCAGAATCATGAAGCTTCCTTCTTGTTACAGTTTACATATTTTTTACTAATAGATATATTTACTGTTTTTACTATAGCTGAACAAAACCATGCACGTAAGGCGTTTGAATTTAAAGGTTATGTGGATAAAAAGCACCTCCCTGCTTAGCTAAGAATGCAGTTAAGTCTCTTTTTCATCATTTTCCTCCTTTCAACTATGGCAAATGCATAAAGCCCAGGTCAGAGGTATGTAAAGCATTCTTATAATCACAGTGATTATTACATGTTCCCTAATCTATATCAAATCTTATCATTAAAAAACAAATAATTGTTTTGTGTAGGACTTAAATCTCCATATAATTAGGTGTTATATTTACTTTGCACCCCCTTTTTAGGAAGGGCTAAATATCTCAAATTGTTTTACTGAGAATTTGTACTATAAGCCCAACTACACATTGTATGGTGAAGGCCAAGAACGTGAATGATCACTGAGGAAGCTATTCCTTTTCCAAGATTCTTATACCCCTCCCCAAACAAATTGTCCCAGGGTTTTCTCTCAACTTAAAACAAAACAGAAAATTTGTGATTTTCATGGCCTTCAAATGTGGAAGCTGTCCTCACGAAAGCATCTGGTTTTCTTGGATCAAAAGTAGACCATGAACCTTCAGCTGGAAAGTAAGTTTGGGAAAGTTTGTATATAAAGGCATTTCATGCTCTGAAGTATGATACGAAAATAGTCACATCTTTCAACTTTTAAGTTCCCAAAAGTTTAGCAGTGAAAACATATCAGCTTATTCCCTATTTGAGGAAAGAAATTTAAACCATGAAAGATTCCATTTAGTTTCACTTCCTACAATACACAACACATCTCATTTAAGGCTAAGAGAAGTGCTTACATCTAGAAGCAGAACTTTGGATTCTAAGCCCCCAAATAAATTTGAAGGAAGTCTCCCTTGCTTTTGATCAGTAACAAAAGTAAACGAATTTGCTGTGCTCTGGTAAAACCAGCTGAACCTTCGATGAAATGATCATGGTCCCAGACTTAATTTGAAGATTGACCTTTTCAGTTTAATAATTTTGATTCTTCTGGCCATCTTTCTCCCTAAACACACTGAACTTCCACTGAAGTTACTGAAGGCCGCAGATGGGAGAAACACAGCTGGGAGAAATCTGGCTTGATATTTTTCCCATTGGCTAAGATTATTATTATTTCCTTGACTAATGTCTGATTTGAAGGCTGGAAACCAGTTGGTTATATAACATCTTATGCATCTGGCTTACCAGAATCATGAAGCTTCCTTCTTGTTACAGTTTACATATTTTTTACTAATAGATATATTTACTGTTTTTACTATAGCTGAACAAAACCATGCACGTAAGGCGTTTGAATTTAAAGGTTATGTGGATAAAAAGCACCTCCCTGCTTAGCTAAGAATGCAGTTAAGTCTCTTTTTCATCATTTTCCTCCTTTCAACTATGGCAAATGCATAAAGCCCAGGTCAGAGGTATGTAAAGCATTCTTATAATCACAGTGATTATTACATGTTCCCTAATCTATATCAAATCTTATCATTAAAAAACAAATAATTGTTTTGTGTAGGACTTAAATCTTCCATATAATTAGGTGTTATATTTACTTTGCACCCCCTTTTTAGGAAGGGCTAAATATCTCAAATTGTTTTACTGAGAATTTGTACTATAAGCCCAACTACACATTGTATGGTGAAGGCCAAGAACGTGAATGATCACTGAGGAAGCTATTCCTTTTCCAAGATTCTTATACCCCTCCCCAAACAAATTGTCCCAGGGTTTTCTCTCAACTTAAAACAAAACAGAAAATTTGTGATTTTCATGGCCTTCAAATGTGGAAGCTGTCCTCACGAAAGCATCTGGTTTTCTTGGATCAAAAGTAGACCATGAACCTTCAGCTGGAAAGTAAGTTTGGGAAAGTTTGTATATAAAGGCATTTCATGCTCTGAAGTATGATACGAAAATAGTCACATCTTTCAACTTTTAAGTTCCCAAAAGTTTAGCAGTGAAAACATATCAGCTTATTCCCTATTTGAGGAAAGAAATTTAAACCATGAAAGATTCCATTTAGTTTCACTTCCTACAATACACAACACATCTCATTTAAGGCTAAGAGAAGTGCTTACATCTAGAAGCAGAACTTTGGATTCTAAGCCCCCAAATAAATTTGAAGGAAGTCTCCCTTGCTTTTGATCAGTAACAAAAGTAAACGAATTTGCTGTGCTCTGGTAAAACCAGCTGAACCTTCGAGTACTAATCTCATCTGTCCCCATCTTAGCCTCTGTGGTTCTATCCACCCCATGCCCACGTCCCACCCAAATCCAAACCCAAACCAAGTCACTCGGAGTTTTACCAAGTCAACCTCTACTATTCACCTCTGGAGTCTGATACGTCTCTGTAGCCTACAATGAAGGGGCTGGCTGACTGGTGTTTGTCAGACACCTTCATGTCTTTAAGAACCAGCCAATTAAAAGGATTGGAATGTCATGTGTCTTTGACTACTCTCCTGGTTGAAAACCCAGGAATACTTCTGTGGCTGGTATCTTTTCCTCCATAATACAGCTTAACTCTGACATAGTCCCAAGCCATGCGACAGTCATCAGCTTGAACTTGCTGCCTCGCTCTCTGCAGGAATATGTGGTATTTCTAAACATAGAAGCATGTTGGTTCTCGTTCAGGAGGACAGTAACACAACAAACACATAATCTGATGGCCTCCGCTTTTCAGGGGCTTCCCAGGCGGTGCTACTGGAAAAGAACCTGCCTGCCAAGGCAGGAGACGTAAGAG
This sequence comes from Aepyceros melampus, assembly GCA_006408695.1. NCBI lineage: Eukaryota > Metazoa > Chordata > Mammalia > Artiodactyla > Bovidae > Aepyceros > Aepyceros melampus. The sequence continues at coordinate 96,039 of SJXQ01003422.1, forward strand.
AAGTGGGTTCAAGCCTTGGGTTGGGAAGATACCCTGGAGGAGGGAAGGTCCCCTGGAGAATCCCGTGGACAGTGAAGCCTGGCAGGCTACAGTCCATAAGGTTGCAAAAATACACAGCTGAAGCGACTTAGCATGCACACACCATCTTTCAGAATGTAAAACCTTATGCTTCTGAGCAAACAGGTGGGGGCATGAAAAAAGTGCTGCAGGAGTCAAATTAGAGCCATACATTCATAACCTGTAATTGTAACAGTAACTTGCTGTTCTACGGCATTGGTTGCATACTTGCCATTCTCTGGAATGAATGCTGTTTTCCTCAAACTGGCAGATGGTGGACATTTATGCCCAGACTGTCTTCTATCATCTCTCCATAGATCCTCACGAGTTGACACCCTCTCATTTTTCATCCTTTGGTAAAGCATTTTGACTGGCATTATTTAAATAAAAAGCAAAAATTACCACTTATCCTTAAATATAGGAGCTCTGTGTCATCTGTATACTCGACTGAAAATAAAAGATCAGAATACTGGCTTGAAGCAGTATTTTTTTAAACAAAATTAGTGGATATTAAACCACCACCAGTTCAGATGTCATAAGAGAAAATATCTTATTCTGAGGGAAAGAAGGATAACATGTTCATTTGTAACTAGTTGGATAATCTCCTTTAGATTCTGACTTCATGTTTTCGTAAAATCATGGTTTTTTTGAAAGTGTTACCAAGCCTCCAGAGTTGGTCCCCCAGCAAGGGTCCTTCTGCCCAGTGTTGATCAAGCCAATAGAACGAGAAGCAAAGAGGAGCTTTATTCTTTGATCAGAGAATGAAGAGGTATGAGCTCTGGAGGACACAGTCTCCTGGACTGGCTATGGGTGGGCTGCTTTATAGGGGTCCCAGCAGCAGGGAAGGGAGGGCGCAGGGCTCTGGTGAGGGGGCCACAGCTGGGCCACTGAAACCCGGGATCACGGTGCTGGGTGCAGTGTCTCTGCACACGGCCTGCTACCATCATCTTGAATCAGTGTTGTGAGTTGCCTTCAGCATAGCCCATCAGAGCTCTGTCCAGAATGGCCATTTGGCCCTGGGAACTCTGGTCTGAAAGGCCAGATTGGAGGCCTCTGCATGCTATAAGCAAGTGGAACTAGACTAAAGACCATAAGCAAGTGGAACTAGACTAAGGACCAAGGGGGGAAAGGTTACTTTTTATTTTATTACCCATATTCTATTTTTATTTCCTGTGAAATATTTATGGGCTTTGCCTGTGACAATGGGATACATCTTATTTTTATGATATGTTTTCCATCAAATTACAGTCTTTTTATTTTCCCTCTTGCAAATATTTCAATTTATTGCTGAATCATTTGAAGCCACCAAGGGTTCAAATGGCTTTTAAAAGCCCCAACTTGGCCAATAGCATGAAAACTTGTACTTCAAGATAGTGCATCTCTCTTTGTTCTTGACATAATATATTTCAAATGGAAATAGTTTTTCCCTTCAAGTTTCTCTCATTTCTTCCCATGGGATCCATAGTCATTTCCTCAAGGATCTTTGGAAGCCAACTGTGTCCTTGATTTGGGCCAGCTTGTAGACTGGAGTCATGCTCACGTGCCTGGGCATGCATTTCAAGATTCCAAGACAATGCCACCATAACGCATTCGTGAGATTAACACATAAACACAAGTTGTTTTTAATGATCTGGCTGGTCTGTTAACTAGGTGTGAAAGACTTCTCTTGGTAAGACAAGATTGTTTCTCTTCTTTGTGTGATGATACACAGCTGTTTTTTAAACAGTTTGGCCATCTGATGAGAGGAGCTGACTCATTGGGAAAGACCCTGATGCTGGGAAAGAATGAGGGCAAGAGAAGAGGGTGACAGAGGATGACATGGTTGGATGGCTTCATTGACTCAATGGACATGAGTTTGAGCAAACTCCAACAGCTAGTGAAGGTCAGGGAAGCCTGGCGTGCTGCAGTCCAGCACAGGATCACAAAGAGTCAAACTCAACTTAGCGACTGAACAAAAATATGTATTTTATATATCAGGACTTATTTCTATCCCCCCCCCTTTTTTTTTAACCTTAAAGCCAACAGAGCAATTCCCAAATTATGCATCATGTTGGACTTAGGATTTAAAATCTAAATGTCTTAATACATCCCCTTACAAGATATATTTTTTTCCTTTTCAGCTTCCCAAAGCCAGCTATTATCAGATCATACTGGGTAACTCTTACTCAGTGTTATCCCTAGGGTAGTGGTAACGCTAGTTTAGATTTTGTTTGTCCATTATTGCTGAGCACTTAGCTGAATAAGGGAATGGAGAGTGGCAGGAGTTCTGTAAAAATGATATGAACACGAGGAAGCTGTGTCGCCTTCAACAACAATATCTTAAAGTGTTTACTTGAAAGAAGAAACTGCAGTAGCCCTCCATCCTTTATCTGATGCAAGATCTTGGAAAGCAGCATTGTGAGAAGTCCTGTTGAACTTGTGCACCATAAAGGCCCATTTCTGATGAAAATGACACTGTTCCTTAATGTTCTTGACGGACTGCCCGCTGGCCGTGTGGACTGGGATGCAGAGTGGCCTTATTGCAGATATTTTCTTCAGTCTGAGTGCCCTGTGTTTGTCTGTCATTTGGGATTTTCATCTTATTTATTCCACAGGTGTGATTTATGGCAGCTATTTTGAAAACTTCCCATCACTACGAACTTCGGGCGTCGGTTACCGGAAGTAAAGCAGCCGTGGCTGCAAAGCCATCTAACATGGTGGCTTTGGGGAGGTCAGGCAGTTAAAAGAAGTTCGGAGAAGCCTAGAGACTTTGGCCTCTTTTTATTATTTATTTATTTTCACTCCAAGCTGAATAAAATAGATGCATCCGTTCTACTGAGGAACTTCCTGCCCAGAGTCACTGGCAGAGCAGTCTCCTCCCAACAGCTGCAGACTTGAGAGACCTCACGCTGCTGGCCAAGGTTCATCCTGTGCTTTGACTTAAGACCACAGCCAGTAAAGCCAGTGTGTACCGTGGAAGGAGTTTCCCACTTTTTCCATTGGAGCAGCCTTTGGTGAGGTTAGTTTGACTGTTCCAAATTAACAGTGGTGGGTCATTGCTCATTTTTTAAATTTTAACTGTGTGTAAACCTACTGATTAGATTCCACTGAGGACAAATCATAGTTTTCTGAGGAAAATACGTATCTTTTTATTCAGTATTCTTTACAGCACTGGTTTTCAAAGTGTGGTCCCCAAACCAGTGGCACCAACAGCAAGCACCTAGGAGCTTGTGAGAACTATAAATTTCTCATCTCCAGACCTAAGGATTCAGAAACTGGGGAAAGTGCCAGCAGTCTAGGTTCTAATAGGTCTTCTAGGTGATTCTGATGATGCTAAAGTTCAAGAGTCTATGAACTTAAAAGTTCATTTGATTACAGCCATCTCTCAGTTTTAGTCTATCCCAAAACCAAAAAATATATATATATATATTTTTTCCAGTTCCTAATATATATTCTCCCAGGTATCCAAACTATGACTCCAGGCCCAGGTCACCCAGGTTAAGGAGATAAAGCAGCTTCCAAAGGTGCATGATTTACTATTAGAGGTCACTTCTCCTTTGCTTCACCTAACAAGCTTCTAGGAGAAGGCAATGGCACCCCACTCCAGTACTCTTGCCTGGAAAATCCCATGGATGGAGGAGCCTGGTGGACTGCAGTCCATGGGGTCGCTAAGAGTCAAACACGACTGAGCAACTTCACTTTCACTTTTCACTTTCATGCATTGGAGAAGGAAATGGCAACCCACTCCAGTGTTCTTGCCTGGAGAATCTCAGGGACAAGGGAGCCTGGTGGGCTGCCATCTATGGGGTCGCACAGAGTTGGACACGACTGAAGCGACTTAGTAGCAGCAGCAACAAGCAAGAGCTTGTCAACCATTCAGAATCATCATCAGGGCATCTAATTAAATCAGAACCTACGGGTATAGCTCTTCTCTCTGGTGAAATGCAGACTAATATTTGATTATCAAAAGGATGTGAGCTTCTTTGGGACTGAATTTTTATCCTGTTTTCTCCCAGGAACTTGAGAGATTTGGGACATTGGTTCTATATTGTCATTTTACATGTGATTTCAATTTTTCCTTTCTATACCAATGGCTCACAGTCATCCATTGTGTGTCAGAGTAACATTTCCAGACTCTGATATTGTCACTTTAAGAAAAATTTTGATTTAATGACTGTTGAATGTTTAAGTCTCATCCAACTTTTCCTCATTGTCTGTAACTGAGACCAGAGATTTATTAGATTGTTCCATCTCTTTATCCTCTGATAATTAATTGCTAAGTAGAATTTATCTTGGCTTTTTATCTTACATTTTTTTACCTTCTATTACGTATCATTGATCATTTGACTGGTTCAAATCAGCTTGCTTCCCTATCCCTGTATATACTTAGAAATAAACTAAATCAAAATCTATACAGCATTCTCCAGTTCTCTTAACTAAAGATTTTCAAGCACTTCTTTCAGTTTCTGAACACTTGAATTAAATATTACACTATGCCATCCATCAAAGGAAGTATGGTTTTTGGAAGAGTGCTTGTTGTTTGAGCAACCACACCGTGACAGGACCCATCCAGGGACTTTGCTGAGGAACTTACACTGGCAGCTAGCTAACTGCAGCACTAAAATTACTGAAATTTACAGGTCTTGCATAAATAACAAAACCAAATAAGTTGCAGATAGCATACCCCTCAACTGTATTTGAAATGTCTTCAGTAATTTTACAGTTTGAAATTCATACCAGGTAGATATAGAGATAATTTTTTATAAAAGCCTTTTGAATATACAAATGTATCATATTACACCTGCTGCTATACACTCTGGAAAATCTTCCCATTTTGATCAGGGGCTGTGCCAGCCACATAGTTATGTTCATATGTTACTCAGGACTAGTGACCTATCCAAGAAAGCATTATTTCCATTAATTGTCTATCACATTTCCATATCATTCATTAATTAGTATGAATCTAGTGTGTCTTGCTTAATTGGCTAAAAATGGTTTTCTGTACATATTACCAATTTAACCTTATAGTTTTAAAGAATTTAAATATAATTTAATGTGCTGATAAATTTGATTAGCTGGATATGTATGTTTAAATGTGCTCGTACTTCTTAATTCCTGCCTACCAATTGTAATAGTTATGCACCATTTGAAATTGATATAGCAGACTTGCACGTGCTAAACGTGTCATGCCTATCAACATTTTGCTGGTTATTGTTCTCAGAAAAGAGAAGGAAAGTGAACTTTCAAAAGGTAAGTACAAAGTTGTGCATATTTAGATAGTATCAAATAATATAGGAAGACAGCCAAACCCTTCCATTGTCCTTGATCTCTTCTGACTGTAAACACTAAAGGTGAAGAATCAGTTTGGCACAGCATACAACCCAAAATAATCCTTCTTGTTTTAATATTTTGCTTTTGGGCAACATTTACTTTCCAGAAACAAGAATATTTTGTACATGTGAAAATTGTATTATTCGCTGGGCATTACATGAAAATTTCATTCAGATTATGAGAACTGTTACTGAAGATGGGCTGAGCTTCTCATGGACAGATCTCATGTGAGAACAATCGGTTCTGGAGCCACCGAGATCCAGATGTCCAACTGAACAGCTGCCATCCTCTGCAATAACCTTGACATCACTGCTTTTGGGTTGTGACCATGTGTTATGCATTTCTTATCCTGACGCCCATGATTGAGGTCAGATGTTGTCTACCCTTAATTTTGCCCTTTGGGACTCTTTATATTTCTCAGTGGGTTGTACGGTCTCAGATACTGGTACTGAGGAGCAGCTAAAGGAAAACTTTCCCATGCAATGTTCATGCAAGAAGATGTTCAGGCTAAATTTTCATTACCCTTAAATATTTAGTATTGATTACTCTTCTCAGACAGTGATTATAAGTGAACTGGGAACAAAGTAGGCGTCTACAGAAGAAAGAAGAAAACGTTAAAATCTTCTGGGGTCTGTAACTTGTCTATTAACTATAGAAAGCAATGTTTGATCAATTTACAAAAGTGACACTGTTACCAACAGAATGACCTACCTTTTATTGGTAGCATCCTGGGAGCTAATTCATGTATTCATGAAAATTCAAGTCATAATGTCCTTGGAATTTCCTAAGGGTTTAAACTATGTCTTCAGAGCCATGATGGCAGGAAAACAGAACCAATTAGATAGCACCCCTGCATCAGCACTATTGATGACTAACTTACTGAGTGTGGAATTTGCTGAATTTACCATAAGGAATATCCATTAAATATTGATGTCTACATTATCATTGCGTGCACCATCTCTTGTGTTTGTGTAAGTGTATGACTGAGTATGTGTTGGCCTGATGTCACATTTGTGGATCTTTTTAGAGATTTCCTATCATCACCACATAGTTTGCCACGCCAAGCTTTTCCACCGAATGGCTAATGTAGAACAAAAATCCTTGAGATTTTAACATTGGTCCCTTAAACCCCAAGTTAATTTCACTATGGTACTTGAAGGAAAGTGGAAAGACCCATGTGATGAATTAAGATCAATTGCTCCATGATTATTGACTTTTCAATACCATCTCCCAGAACTTGTGCTTCACCCTCTACACAATGAGTCAGGTAAATCTTTGCTAGGTTTTATTGACCCGCCGATATCCAGCCAATCTGTGGCTAATTGTGGTTTCGTTGCCTATTCAGCCTACTAGCATTCCTTTATTCCAGGATGTTTTGCTTGGAAAACTCACTTAGTTCATATGCCAATTTCTTGTCAGTTAACAGTTGATTTGCTGACCAGCTAAGTGTCTACTATAAAAACCACTGAAAGTTGTGTGCTTCCATTCTTCTTCATCTTTCCCTTTAGTACTTGCTTTCTCTCCACATTCTGGCAATCCAAAACCCTGTCTACAGAGTTAGGTTTTGCGTGCTTTGCAGTTTAGGTCAAAAAGCTTGAGTGGCCCAAGACCTAGCTCTTCTAGCTTCCTTATGTTTATAATAAAGCAGGATTGCTGAAGCAGTGGATAGTGTTATTTTCATCTGTCTTTTATAACCTGCATGAACAAGATTTGGCCCTATGATAGAACTGTGTACTATGACGTAATTAGATAATGCCGTTTTTTTCAATATGGCTACCATCACACAGCCTGATGCTTGCCAGCCTAAGAAATAGTACAGTTGATTATACACTTTTGATGCATGCACAATGAAAGAAATTATGAAACTTTGGACTTTGCATTACTGATTATAACTAAGAAAGTGCATATTATTCTGCATGGTTCAGGACAACACAATCATTGAATAGTCAAGAGCTGTCTCCTTCCTTCACTTCCATGTCCTTAACCTATATACCCATCACCTCCAGGACATCAATAGTAGCTGATATAACCTCAGTGACTTTTGTCCTGAAGCCTTCTAATAAATTGAACATGGGAGAAGATACCACAATCAATCGATGACTACCGAAAGCTTAGCACTGTAATGGGTGCTGTGAAATATGCAAGGAAGGTAGGACTCCTGCTATTTTAGCTGTTCAGTAAATATTTGGTGAATGAATGTAATATAACAATAACAACAAAAAAAGTTAAAGAACTTTTTAATTCCTCTCTGTGTGAAGAAGAGCAATATTTTCCTTTAAAGGGCTTTCCTACCCAGACAATATTTAATTTTTACTTTTGTTTGAAAAAATACAACAATCCCAGAACTTTAGTCAGTTTTTAAAAAGAAGATTCTAGATCACAGAAACTTTATTTTCACTAGAGAATATTCTTATTATTTATTATATATTCCCAATGAATTTTAAGAATCACTCTAATACTTGTTTTAGATTTAAATGCCAAAGTAGGGGGTTGGGGTATTTAAAATGAACTAGAATTTACATGCATCCAAACGGGTGGGTTTAAATCCATGGTGATCCAGTTGGCTATCCTGCATGCTGCCAAGGGGAGGAGTGTTGGGACCAGAGGAGTCCTGGCTACTTCAGCCACTGATCACCTATATGACACTGCGCTCGCTATTTCACTTCTGTCTCTTAGCTGTTAATGGAGGAGGTTGGACTAAATAGTCTTCTGGGTTGCTTTCTATCTCTGATGGTCTGTGAGTGTGCTGTCGATATGTACAATGGCATTCTTCACTAGACTGAAAGTATTGTGTGTAGTCTGAATCTCTACCTCAAAGCTAGTTCTAAGAGCTATCAAACCATATTTGGATCATTGTCATTGTCACTGTGCTGGGTTCAGCCATGTCTGACTTTTTGTGACCCACAGAGTGTAGCCCCCTAGGTTCCTCTGTCCATGGAGTTCTCCAGGCAGGAATACTGGAGTGGGTTGCCCTTTTCTTCTCCAGGGGATCTTCCTGACCCAGGGATTGAACCCACATCTCCTGCATTGGCAGGCACGTTCTTTACCACTGTGCCACCTGGGAAGCTTTGGATCATAAACCTTGTCAATGAGCCTTTCAATAATCACCTTTCATAAAATCACTTTACTTGCACAATCTGCCTTCCTCCTTTTTCCATGTTATGTTTGGTTTTTTAATGATATAGGATTAGAATCCTACCTCTACCACTGACTGGTGCTGGGCTAAGTGTGATTTGAGGTAATCAACATTTCTGAGCTCTTTTATCTCATCTGCACAGTGGAATTGATTGTGTCTACTTCAGAAGAACTGTTAGGAGATTTATATGCAATGGTACTTGAAAAATGCCAGGCTCAGAATGTGGCATTCAATCATTCTCCATGAAGATTTCTTACTTTTCTTTAACATCAATGACTGATCCACTTCATTCGTAAAAATCTCCCATGAGCTCAGATTCTTGTCTCCACATACTAAAGAGCAATGTATCACTCTAACTGCACAAAAATCAAAGTTGAAACTACTTGGATTCTAGAACATATTTATTCTGTTAAATTGCATTAATTAATCAAATATTTACTGAGTGCCAACTCTATTCTGAAATAATTTCCATAGTTTAACTCATTTACTCCTGCAACCCTATAAGGTAAGTAAGTGTTTATCATTTTCCTTCAATAATCTATCTGAAATCAGGAAACTGAGGCACAGAGAGGTTGACTGCCATACCCAAGGGCATGCATTCATAAGTATGGAGCTCACAGTTGAATGCATGCCCTTGATCACTTGGTCACTTTTGCAAACAGCCATTTTATTCACTTTTATTTAAAAATGCAAAAGTGAAATGTTTATAATATAAAGGAATTGATGGCACTAAGGAGTTTGGGGGGTTTGTCCTGTTTTGTTGCTGTTGTTGTGTTTTGTTGGTGGTGGTGGTTTTGTTTTTTTCCAAAAAGATTTACACAGCATTTCTAGGGAAAGAAAGAGAGGCAAAACAGCTGTCAACTCTGCTGACCTTCCTTAAATTTCACTAAGGCCTGATAATGCATTAGGTTTTGATACATCCTTCCTGTAGCCCGCAGGAGGAGTGAAAGAGCATCAGGTGGGGTTAGCACCCAGAGGACTGAGCAGACTCCATTCCTGTCTCTATGGACTAGCCAGCACCAGGCACTTTTTGTAAACTTAAATACTTGTCTGTCCTAACAAACATGAAGTATGTATATATATATATATATATATATATATATATATATATATACACTCTGCCAAAAAAAAAGAGCCTCTGCTAATAAAAGGGACTTTGGGTTCAGTAGGAAAAAAAACGAACCAGTGTGGGTGTCAGAAGAAGCTGAGGGGGCGCATGCAGAGAGGGTAGAGGGAGTGAGGAGCTTCTCTTCTAACTGCCCTATTGATGTGTGAGTGGAAGCTGGGAGTGAATTTCATGAGTAAATATGGAATTTTGCCCCTGAATTCTTTCCTCCAGAGCTAATAATCTCATGGGATATTAATACAAGGGGAAAAGACCTTGGGTGAAGGAAAGAATTTTCCTTTTTCAGGATGGAGTTCTCTCAGGATGACAGTGAAGTTGGAGTGTCAGAAAGTGGTAATCGAAGACCAAGCATTTTATCATAAGCAAACAGGAAAACGAGCTACAGTCTCTGGAATCATCTTTGGTAAGCTGAAAAAGGAACCTGGTCATAGTTGCCTACTTGAAGACCCTTTTCCCTCCTTAAAACCGTCTAAGCTTTCCAGGATGCATGGGCCTTTTGACCCTAATCATCATTTTGTACCAAGGTCATCAAAATAGAAATCTGGTACATGTATCCAGATTGCCAGGAGAAATATCAATAACCTCAGATATGCAGATGACACCACCCTTATGGCAGAGAGCAAAGAGGAACTAAAGAGCCTCTTGATGAAAGTGAAAGAGGAGAGTGAAAAAGTTGGCTTAAAACTCAACATTCAGAAAACGAAGATCATGGCATCTGGTCCCATCACTTCATGGCAAATAGATGGGGAAACAGTGAAAACAGTGACAGACTTATTTTTCTTGGGCTCCAAAAGCACTGCAGATAGTGACGGCAGCCATGAAATTAAAAGACGCTTGCTCCTTGGAAGAAAAGCTATAACAAACCTAGACAGCATATTAAAAAGCAGAACATGAAGAATTGATGCTTTTGAACTGTGATGTTGGAGAAGACTCTTGAGAGTCCCTTGGACTGCAAGGAGATCAAACCAGTCCGTCCTAAAGGAAATCAGTCCTGAATATTCACTGGAAGAACTGATGCTGAAGCTGAAGCTCCAGTACTTTGTGTCCACCTGATGCAAAGAATTGACTCCTTAGAAAAGACCCTGATGCTGGGAAAGACTGAAGGCTGGAGAAGGGGATGACAGAGGATGAGATGGTTGGGTGATCACCGACTCGATGGAAGTTTGAGCAAACTCCAGGAGTTGGTGATGGACAGGGAGGCCTGGTGTACTGCAGTCCATGGGCTCACAAAGAGTCAGACTTAACTGAGCAACTGAACTGAACTGAACTGAACATGTGGATGTTGTGACTGCATCATGCTTTACAGTCATAGATAACACATTAGGTGGGAGAGGACATTTATATCTTATGAAGTTCATAATTTCATTATTAATGAATTAATCCTTTTATGAGTTTATCTGAATCTCTCTTTTGGAGCATTCTGAAAGAGATAAAAAAAACTGAAAACTTTTTTCAAGTAGCTGATTTAATGGATGTCTGAATGTCTGGTTTCAAAAGCTGTTACTTATAAAAGGCAAAAATATTATATGGGCACTATAGCTGTTACATAATTTTTCCAAGGCGGGAAAGGCAATAAATTGCAAAATACTATACTAAGAGAATATATGGTTCTTGATAAGAGCAGCTGCTACTTCACTGAGGCATACAGTGTTTTAAAACTTGTTTTCTTCTGTTTGGGAAGTATGTTAATTAGTCCACTTGTTTTGTTTAATTTGTTACGTCCTGCCTGTGTGGTGATTCTGAATTGTATGGTGTGGTTTATATCCACTGCTTTTAAGTGAGGGGAATGCCACCATGTGTCTTTGGTGTTTTTATGCTTAAAAAGTAAAAAAGTGCAAACACAAGGACTGATCACCAACAGGTGTATGTCCTTGACTGGATGCTTTAGCCATGTGTGTATGTAACGGTTTTCATGTGGGCAATTATCTGATCACTTACTGTGAGATAGTCTGCTGAACTGAGCTTCAGTTTCAGGTACAGAGCATGCACGTGAGCAATATTAAAGTATATATAGGCCCAAAATGCAGACTTTGCTTTTGAAGCTTTTAAGCCAGGAACATACGTCAATTAAAAAATAAGCTTATATTCTATGAGACTTGGCACATATTGGGAAATATATAGCAGAAAGCAGGTACCTTCAGGTGTGCCTTAGCACAAACCTGTAACTCTTCAAGTAATAAAGTAAATCTTCACATGTTTTGAATGTTAGAGACTTGAGAGGTTGCTGCTAATTGCATTTGGGGGGTTAAATTAGGACAAATCAGAAATGATTTTGGCCTCAACTCTTCCAACTGGGAATTTTTCTGAAATGTGTGAGTAGCTTTTCTTAACTAGAAAGACAATGAATTTTGTCAGTGTATTTTTTATGATTTAGATCTAGCATGCCAGGGACATAATTCTAATATCAGTCATCATTGTATGATATAATAAATAGATATAAATGAAGAAGGCGAGACCATCTATATTGTTGAACTCAAAATAGTGGGTAGCCAGTCACCCAGGACTCTATTACAGACCAGCCCTGTGCAGATTGTTGAAGAGGTAAAGAAATACCATAATTCTTTGCTGTAGGGGGTTGTTTTATACATTTTGGAGTGTTTAGCAGTAAGCATTTCTGGCTTCTTTTTAGAGGGGCAAAAATAACAGACATACTTCCTGTGAGTGTAATAGGAATTCAGAAAATGGAAAAATAACACAGATCAAGGGTGATTTTGTAAAGGAAGTGGGTTATGAGCAGGATCTTGAAAGTTGGCAAGTCAGGTTAAAGAACGTGATGACTCAGTGTTTACTGTTTTTTAACCAAAAGGAGGTCATTGGTGATCTTGATGAGAAAAATTTCAGTAAGCCACATTACAACTATTGGATAAATCATAAGTTTTAAAGACAAATACCTCTTCTGGCCCAGGCTTAAGCATAGCCTTAATATCCACCATATTGACAGAAGTGGATTTTAGGGGTTACGTGCACTTCTCCCCAGTATAATTCACACATGACCTAAACCATTCGGTGAATTATTTCTCCTCCATTTCCCCCTGATTCTTCTTCCTTCTCCTCTTCCTTCTTTCTTTCGTCTCTTGCTTGGATCATGCTTCTTAACTTTTTTTTCTTCCTCTTTCCCTTCAGTAGGCCAACAAGAGGTCTGTGAGAAGAGAATCCACAGTTATGACCAGTGTCTTAGCTTCCTGTTGTCACTGAAGCAGATTACCAGAAACTAGTGACTTAAAACTATAGAAATGTATACTCTCACAGTTCCTAAAGCCAGAAGTCCAAAATCATTTTCACTGGACAGCAATCAAGGGCTGCACTTGTTTCAGGAGCTCTTGGGGNGTGTCTTAGCTTCCTGTTGTCACTGAAGCAGATTACCAGAAACTAGTGACTTAAAACTATAGAAATGTATACTCTCACAGTTCCTAAAGCCAGAAGTCCAAAATCATTTTCACTGGACAGCAATCAAGGGCTGCACTTGTTTCAGGAGCTCTTGGGGAGAATCCATTCTTTGACCCTTCCTAGTTCTGGAGGCTGCCAGCATTTCTTGGCTTGTGGCCACATCCCTCTAATCTCTATCTCACGGTCACATGACCTCCTCTTCTCTGTATATCGGATTTTCCTCTGCCTCTCTCACAAGAACACTCATCTATGAAAATGAAAACACTAGTTGGAAAAGATACATGCACCTCAGTGTTCCTAACAAAACTATTTTTAATAGTCAAGACATGAAAGCAGCCTAAGTAACCGTCAGCAGATGAATGGATAAAGAGCTGACACTACACACACACACACACACACACACACACACAGAGGAATATTATTCAGTCATAAAAAGAATGAAATTCTGCCGTTTGCAACAACACGGATAGACCTAGAGAGTATTAAGTTTAGATAAATAAATCAGAAAAAGACAAATACCCTGTTATCACTTGTATGTGTGATCTAAAAATAAATGAAGGTATAAAACAAAACAGAAACAGATTCACAGTTATAGAGAACAAACTAGCGGTCTCCAGTAGGGAGAGGGAAGAAGGGAGGGGAAGATGGGGTGTGGGATTAAGAGACACAAACTACTATGAATAAAATAGATAAGCAACAAGGATATATTGTACAGCACAGGGAGATATAGCTTTTTAAAAAAATAATAGCTATAAATGGAGTATAATCTACAAAAATATTGAATCACTATGTTGTACACCTGGAACTAACATAATATAGTAAATCACTGTACGTCAAGGTAAAAGGTAGTGGCACTCATGATTACATTTAAGGCCCATTTAAATAATCCAGGGTAATCTCCCCAACTCAAGATCCTTAATCATGTCTACAAAAACCCTTTTTCCAAATAAGGTAATATTTACAGGTTCCAGGGATTAGGACCTAACATATTTGGGCACCATTATTCAGCCACCAAAATCAGAGTATTACAAAGACTCCTTCACTAACATATGATAGACAACATTGCGTCCATCCTGAACACGCTGGAGCCTCTCTGGGGGATCTCACTTGCAAGCTTGAGAAAGGAATCGTACCTCTTCAGGTGCCTTGTGCTCACTGGAACAGTGTTCTGTGTGAGTACCAACCATTAAGTCCTAAATAATGAGGCTGGGGATTAAGTGTGTGTTCCTCATGGAGTGTTCCCTGTTTTCCTGCTCAAACTTGAGAGTTTGTATTTTTTTTTTTCAGTAAGAAAGAGCTAGCCCCTGGGCTTATTAGTTTCTGGTTCAAGTTGCCAATGTACCCTTATCAATTCATGCTGCAGGAGATGTACAAAAGCACACAGAATCAATAAGGAATCCTCAGCCAGAGATCCTGCTAAATTCACCTGAGATCCTAAGACTGGGAGAAAGAGATGCTTTGAGCCCTTCACATTTACCTTTCTCTAAGTAATCCCATCACCCACAAAGTATCTGGGTGAGGATGCTGCTGCTGCTAAGTCACTTCAGTTGTGTCCGACTCTGTGTGACCCCATAGACAGCAGCCCACCAGGCTCCCAGTCCCTGGGATTCTCCAGGCAAAAACACTGGAGTAGGTTGCCATTTCCTTCTCCAATGCATGAAAGGAAAGGTGAATGTGAAGTTGCTCAGTTGTGTCCGACTCTTAGTGACCCCATGGCCTGCAGCCTACCAGGCTCCTCTATCCATGGGATTTTCCAGGCAAGAGTACTGGAGTGGGGTGCCATTGCCTTCTCCAGGGTGAGAATGAGGAGGGAGAAAATATGAACAAGGAGCATGAAAATTTGTGCCCACTTTCCTACCCGTATCCATTATTGGCAGACCATTTTCACTTGCTCACTCGTGCAGCAGAGAGAATCCCAGTGTATTTGCAAGCATTAATTTTTATGGAGTGGTCTCTAAAGCCCTTGCGTATCGTTGTTTACCCACTCTCAAATTCTTATTCAGTGAATTTTAGAATGAATTCTAATGAGAAATATTACCCTTTTAAAAGAGCATTTTTACCATAACTCTAAGACATGTTGTTATAGTCCCATATGCTCAATAATTATTTTTGCTTTTTCCAATGTTAGCTTAAGTGTCAGTTTCCTCAGTTGTGTCTGACTCTTTGCAACTCCATGGACAGTAGCTTGTCAGGCTCCTCTGTCCACGGGATTCTCCAGGCAAGAGTCCTGGAGTGGGTTGCCATTCCCTCTTCCAGGGAGTCTTCCCAACCCAGAGATCAGACCCGGCTCTCCTGCAGTGCAGGTGGATTCTTTACCGTCTGAGCCACAAAGGAAGCCCATTGTGTATTAAACGGGGTGCAGAGGTATTTGGTTTTCCAGCAATATTTGGTTGGTGACCTCTTATGCCCTCATGAGGAAAATATCTCAGGATCCCTACTGAGTTGGGATGACTGTCCTCAACTCAGTATTCCTCAGCCTTGGCACTATTGATATTTTACACTGGATAATTCTTTGTCATGGCGGTCGTCTTGTGTATATTAAAATGTATAGCAACATCCCCACCTTCTACCCTCTAAATGCCATTTCCTTGATGAGTTGTAACAACCAAAAATGTCTGCAGACATTACCAAATATTTCCAGGGGAGACAAAAGCACCCCTGATGGAGAATTGGTGTTCTAACTCTTTATTTGCTTGGTTAATAGTAGTAGCATTTATGGAGCACTTACTAAATGCCAGTCACTGTAATAAGCACTTCACTTGCATTAATGAAATCAAATCTTATAAAATTTCACATGGTAAATTCCATTATTAACTCTTTTCCAGATAAAGAAACTGAGTCTGGAGCAAATGTGCTTGGGTTACACAAGTTTTTTTTGTTTTTTTGTTTTTTTTTTTTTTTTGGGTTACACAAGTTTTAAAAATTAGAGCCAGGATTTGAGCCAGAAGTTAGGATTTAGAATTCATTTTCTTAGGCGTGATGGCACAATTGCGGTCCAGTGCTCATAAGAATAGGCTGTTACAGATTTAAAAGCCGCTTCCTTTGCATCTATTTAAATAAACTATAACAATGAATGAAAGGATCAGGAAGGACCATTTATTGAAATCCTACAATGAGTGGGGTACTCATTTTGAGACTTTCATGTAAGTCATTTCATTTAATCCTCACAGTAGCCTGATGGAATAGATATTGCTACATTCATTTTTTTGTATAAAATAATTTGGCACCAAAAAATAATCTTACCCAAGGTAAGAGCTAGTATAATAACTGGCAGTAACTGAATTTGATCCAGTGCCTGCTAACTCCATGTTCATTCTATTTTTTTCCTATTCTTTTCTTGACTTTTTAAAAGAATGGTGGGAGGGGCACTTTTTGGTTCTCCATATATATTTTCTGGTCCAGCCTCTCTTACTGGACAAATTCTACATTTGTAGCTGATACTTGGAGATTCTGAGCTCTCACCTGTGGTGTGCTGTGTGAAGTCACTTCAGTCGTGTCCGACCCTTTGCAACCCTATGGACTGTAGCCCACCAGGCTCCTCTGTCCACAGGATTCTCTAGACAAGAATAGTGGAGTGGGTTGCCATTGCCCTTCTCCAAGGTATCTTCCCAACCCAGGGATTGAACCCACGTCTCTTATGTCTCCTGCATTGGCAGGCGGATTCTTTACCACTAGCGCCACCTCACAAGCCCAAGCTCTCATCTTTCTTCCCTGAAGCCTTCTGAGAAGTGCAGGCACATGTGAGTGGGCCTCCCAAAGACTAGATGTGAATCCTGGCTCTGTCATTTCTCTGCTACCTGACCTGGGACCAGTCATATAACAACTGGGGGCCTCAGCTTCCTTATTTGTTAACATGGTGCTAATAAGAATGCCCACTGTGCAGGGTAAAGATCAGAAATAATGTATCAAAACACTATTATTAGTTGGTGCAATTTTGTTCCCTAAAATCACACTCAGGTTATGCATTTTGCCACTTTTTTTTCTGTGTCCTTTCCTTTCAGAGCACTTACAGTGTTTCCACCCCAGTTCCCCCTTACTCCATCAAGGGTATCCAGAAACCTCCTGTTTAGAAATTCAGTAAGATTCATCCTTGACTGAAATGAAGGAATCTTGGGAGAAGGCAGATCCTTTGGTCTTCGTTAGTTAAACATACTTCTGAAGACTAGTATGGGTACCCAGGATGGGGAGATGAAGACAAGGAGAAAGGGACTTCACAGATATTTTTCAGATAGACCATATGAGAAAGATGATTATGAAAGATAGCATACCCTGATCTGTATCCACAGAGAGCAATATTAAGAGATTCATAAAATTTTCCATTTTTTAGTGAAATTTTTATTGTTTATTGTGGTATAAGTGACATATAACATTATATTCATTTCAAGTGTACAACACACCTGTCTCTCACCACAGCTGTCTCCACCTGACTTTGCGAGATGACCAGTATTCCCCATATATGATTACACAAATTGTTTTCCTTGGGGTAAGCACTTCTAAGATCTTTCTTAGCAACTTTCAAATATGCGGTGCAGGATTGTTAATTATAGTCATCATGCTATATGTAACATGTCTATGACTTTTTAAATGCAATTTTTATTAGTGTTATTCTAAATAATTCTAAGTATATAGCTCACTGATCCCTCTTCTTTTTTAAAAAATTGTTTTTTATACAGTTTTTAACGTTACATTCCATTTATAGTTATTACAAAATTTTGACTTTATTCCTCATTTGTACACTGCTTCCTTCTAGCCTATCTTACACTCAAGTTTGGTTTTATTATAGTTTTATAACAAACTTATTTATTTTACAACAGGAAATTTATACCTTTCTGCTCCCTTTAAAAAAAATTTGTTTTATCAAAGCCTAAATTATGAGTTAGATAGATGGGACTGATGTAGAACTTAAATTTTTATGGCCACTTGATGCGAAGAACTGGCTCATTGGAAAAGACCCTGATGCCTGATGCTGGGAAAGATTGAAGGCAGGAGGAGAAGGGGACGGCAGAGGATGAGATGGTTGGATGGCATCACCGACTCAATGGACATGGGTTTGAGTAAATTCTGGGAGTTGGTGATGGACAGGGAGGCCTGGTGTGCTGCTGTGCATGGGGTTGCAAAGAGTCAGACACAACTGAGTGACTCAACTGAACTAAACTGATGCAAAGAACTGACTCCTTGGAAAAGACCCTGATGCTGGGAAAAATTGAAGGCAGAAGGAGAGAGAGATGACAGAGGATGAGATGGTTGGATGGCATCACTGACTCAATGGACATGAGTTTGAATAAGCTCCAGGAGTTGGTGATGGACAGGGAAGTCTGGTGTGCTACAGCCCATGGGGTCACAGAGTCAGACACAACTAAGCGACTGAACTGAACAGATGTTTGAGCATACGCATGCATACACACACATACACATATACACACATTACCCTAAAATAGAGTGTTCCTAGGACACCTTAATTGCACTCATCTCACACGCTAGTAAAGTAATGCTCAAAATTCTCCAAGCCAGGCTTCAGCATTACGTGAACCATGAACTTCCAGATGTTCAAGTTGGTTTTAGAAAAGGCAGAGGAACCAGAGATCAAATTGCCAACATCCACTGGATCATCAAAAAAGGAAGAGAATTCCAGAAAAACATCTATTTCTGCTTTATTGACTACGCCAAAGCCTTTGACTGTGTGGATCACAACAAACTGTGGAAAATTCTGAAAGAGATGGGAATACCAGACCACCTGACCTGCCTCCTGAGAACCTATATGCAGGTCAGGAAGCAACAGTTAGAACTGGACATGGGACAACAGACTGGTTCCAAATAGGAAAAGGAGTACATCAAGGCTGTATATTGTCACCCTGCTTATTTAACTTCTATGCAGAGTACATCATGAGAAACGCTGGGCTGGAAGAAGCACAAGCTGGAATCAAAATTGCTGGGAGAAAAATCAATAATCTCAGATATGCAGATGACACCACCCTTATGGCCGAAAGTGAAGAGGAACTAAAAAGCCTCTTGATGAAAGTGAAAGAGGAGAGTGAAAAAGTTGGCTTAAAGCTCAACATTCAGAAAACAAAGATCATGGCATCTGGTCCCATCACTTCATGGGAAATAGATGGGGAAACAGTGGAATCAGTGTCAGACTTTATCTTTTGGGGCTCCAAAATCACTGCAGATGGTGACTGCAGCCATGAAATTAAAAGACGCTTACTTCTTGGAAGGAAAGTTATGACCAACCTAGATGGCATATTAAACAGCAGAGACATTACTTTGCCAACAAAGGTCCATCTAGTCAAGGCTATGGTTTTTCCAGTAGTCATACATAGATGTGAGAGTTGGACTGTGAAGAAAGCTGAGCACTGAAGAATTGATGCTTTTGAACTGTGGTGTTACAGAAGACTCTTGAGAGTCCCTTGGACTGCAAGGAGATCCAACCAGTCCATTCTGAAGGAGATCAGCCCTGGGATTTCTTTGGAAGGACTGATGCTGAAGCTGAAACTCCAATACTCTGGCCACCTCATGTGAAGAGTTGACTCATTGGAAAAGACTCTGATGCTGAGAAGGATTGGGGGCAGGTAGAGAAGGAGACAATAGAGGATGAGATGGCTGGACGGCATCACTGACTCGATGGACATGGGTTTGGGTGAACTCCAGGAGTTGGTGATGGACAGGGAGGCCTGGCGTGCTGCGATTCATGTGGTCGCAAAGAGTCGGACACGACTGAATGACTGAACTGAACTGAACTGAACTGATGATACCGTTGGGGCTTCCCTCATGGCCAGACAGTAAAGAATCTGCCTGCAATGCAAGAGAGGGTTCGATACCCTGGAAAAGGGAATGGCTTCCTACTCCAATGTTCTTGCCTGGAGAATTCCATAATCAGTTGAAATGACATAAAGCAAAGAAATAGTTACATACTAATATATATATATATGTGTGTGTGTGTGTGTGTGTAAATATAAGCAAAAATCCTTTTTGGATTTCTTCTGGTTAGAGAAAACAAATATGTAGGTCTTTTGTAAAAGCAGAGTTGCATAAAGCAAACTTTCCAAAAGTGAACGATACTTGTGTGTGTACAGCTGGGATGCAAGAAAGAACGTACAAGAAATATTGAGGAATGTAATTATTTAGGATAATATTGTAAACTTCACAACTCATATATGTGGGGGGATATTAACAAAGTTCTCTTTACTTCTAAGTTGAACAACAACAGAAAAACATTTCCTATGGTTCATTGGAATATGTAACACATGTTCTCAACTCTAGATTGAGACCATGCAAAGTGACCATTTCCTCAAGGGAGATATCATTAAAAAAAAGAAAGTCAGTAGAGAAGGTGTTCATATCTAGTTGCCTTGCTGAGAATGTCAGTCACAGTCTAAAGAGATTCCAAAGGTAACGTGATAATTTGGCATGTCTACTCAAGGGCAACCAGTGGAAATGTTCTGAATCAAAAATAACTCAACGTTTGAGAATTCTGAGAGGACATCCAGTATATCTCCATCTAGAATAATTGGGCGGGAGGGATGTGTTAGTTTGTTCCAGAATTTCAAGAGATTAAATTTAGTACATTATAAATTTATTGTTGGAAGTGTTAAATCTCATTAGTAATTGAATTTCACTGAAATAAAGACTTCAGGGAAAGCTGATATTTATCTAGTTGGCAGAAATCAGTTAAATTCAATTAAACATGATTTTTTAAAAAAATGTTTTTGCAGTCACTGTGTAGACCAAAACTGTAAAATTCAATTACATGTAGATGATCGTGCTATCACATTCTGGTTATCAGAAAACAGTCATCTAAAATTCAACAATGGTATATTGGATATTTGCCATTTCAGCAAATACCATTGTAATAGCAAAGACAGCTCATAGCTAAGAAGCTCATTCCTAAGCTTCTCTTTTGCTTTCACTCAATAAAGGGTATAATAAAACTTCATCCTAAGAAAGGAGCTTGCAAACTCCTTGCCCCATTACAACAGAATTTGACCTGAATATTCATTTTTGTAGCTAAAATATGAAGATAGAATGAAAAACAGAATTATTCCAATTTTTGTTCTCTGGAAATCACATGTGTTCATTCTACAATGAAGTGTGAAGAAACTTTATAAAGAAAACTTTATAAAGAAGAAAAATGGAAAAAACAATATTAGGAAAGGAAAATGTTGTTAGTCGGAGGAGGGATGACAAAGGAAAAGGCAGTAATGGGTGCATACTTTTTTTCGGAGGTGCTTGATTTGGAATACAAGGCAGGGGGTTTAAATATGGAACCTGAGCTTTCTTCCTGGCAGTGATATGACAGTCAGGTCGACCATCCTTCTAAAACCGAACCGTGGTGTGTTTTATAACCTGTGGGTGAAAAGAAGAGATATCCTCCCTTAGCCTTTTAGCAGAGCCAAGACAAGCAGGGCAAGGGAGAGACAAGTCTCCAGGAAAAGGAGTTACAAGAAGCTACTTCCCCCTGTCACTCTGGGTCACTGGAAATAACACGTGCATGCCCAGGACATGCGTAGGTGCTGCGGGCAAGTGGGAGACATTAACCTTGGGTGCTGCTGAGTCCAGAACGCTTCAAAGGCAAGGGACAGTGAGGGAACCAGAAGCCAATCAGAGTGAAGAGGATGTCTGGACCGAAAGAGAGAGTGTATATAAAGACTTAGGGTTTGGGGCTCCTCTCTCTTGCTCTACTGTCTCTGTTCTAGTCAACACCTGCCAATCTGGGCAGGTATTTCTACAACTCCAAGAGGACAAAAGGAGTCAGGTGAGTCTGGGATGAACTAGACTTACATACATTTTGTCCCTCTGCAGTTGCTCCGCGAGACTGTTAATCTGAATCATAAGGACCAGCCTTCCCAGTGTATTCTACTTGTTTACTCTGAACCTGCTTAAAGGAGTCGGCCATTGACATGTGAGCCCACAAATGCATATTCAAGAAATGAGTAGGATACATGGCCGTCACTGCTTCCTTTCATTTTCTCTGCATCGGGAGAGGCTGGGATGACGTTCAGGCCTCCATTTGTCAGACGGGGCTGGCATGGTCTGCGGCCTATTTGGCAGGTACACTGTGATCCTAAATGAGGCTGCATTTGGAAGAAAGGCATGTTACGATTGGGTTCTAGGGTGGCAAACTTTGAATATATTGCTGCAGAATTCTTGTTTAGGAACTGCTTTCTTTTAAGTGTCAGAAAGTAGAAATATTTGGAGAAGAAATTCCAACTTCTTTTTTTATAATTGCTTAAAATATTTTTAGTCTAGTATGCATTTTTATTTACTCAGTGATCAAATGTTCTGAAGTGATGAAAGGAGCCTGTAATATGGAATTTCAGGCATCAGTCACAAGACTTGGGTAGGGGAGGTTTTTTTTGTTTTTCTTTTTTAGCCAATTTTTACTGGAGGATAGTTACTTTCCAATGTTGTGTTAGTTTCCACTATACAGTGAAGTGAGTGAGTTATGTATATGCATATATCCTCTCTTTTTCAGATTTCCTTCCCATTTAGTTTACCACGGAGCATTGAGAAGAGGTCCCTGTGCTAAACAGTAGGATCTCATTAGTTACTTTATACATAGTAGTATGTATATGTCAACCCCAATCTCCCAATTCATCTCACCCAGAAATTCCAACTTCTGAAAGACCTGTATCCCAGCTGTGAGCATTTTTTAATGCCCAAAGACCCTTGTGGAGTGATGCTTTGGTTAAGCAATGAGGCCAAGTATACCATTAGGATTAAGTATGAAAGTGATATTCAATGACCAGCTCTGCTTTATTCTTTCCATGACATCTGCACAGAGGTTTATAACCCATTTTATTATATTTTGTCATTTCTTAAAAGACAGGCATATCGGGGAGATCTCCAATGCCATTCTTTGCTAATCCCAATGTTAACCTAGTGATTTTACTCTGAGACTTCCAGTTTGAGTTAGATGACCCTCAATACTAACCTATTAATAAAATACAGTCTAATATATTTATTGTTCATGTTAAGGACTAAGGCCATAAAATGCAATGCTTTGCTTTTAGTTTTAAAATAAAGACCAAAGGAAACCGATGGATGGTTTCAAATAGAATGGTATTACCTGAGCTGATGAATCAAAGTTGTTTGTGTCAATATTACCCTCTACCTCACAATGAATTTAATCCCTAATTTATTTACCTGTATATAAAAAGGAATGTAGCTTATTTAATACTAATAGGTGGCATGGGTCTAGGAAAAGAAAAGATTAGTCATTCTCATTCTTATCATCTCACGATTCCTTAATCTCATGATTAAAGGTGATCACTAAGGAAAAAAGTTCAAAGGAATGTTACCGTCCTGTTGAATTTAGGGTACAAGCCTAATGTGTGCCTTGGACTCCACTATGGGAATTTGACACTCAATTGTTACTTCCAGAAAACTCTGGCAAATCTGGCTTATTAACTTTATCACCCAGAGAGACTGCAATAGAAGGATGACATGTGGGTGACTCTGTGCGGTTAGATGCAGGTCATTGTTAAGACTCTTTTATTTGTAGGGGACAGTTAACAATTGTTTAATAAACTGTTAGTAATCTGTTATTATTATTACAGAAGTCCCCTTATCTGATTTGTTTCTAGCCATCAAGGAGGAACAGGAGGACTCCACTGAAAAATGCTTCTTAAACGGCATCTGCATAGACTGCTTTGTTTTAAAGCTTCTCATTGCACTTTTGCATTGTGTGTTAACCCATAAATGCCCTAACTCATTTTAGAAGCAGCCAGGAAATAAATCCTAAATAGTAAAATTTCTAAATTTAGCTAATGTGTATATCTTTATAAACACACATGTATATATGTGTTTGTATGTATATGAACAAATACATTTATAGGTGGCTTTATATTGTTAATGATGTTTTCTTAAATATATGTACATGCTCAGTTGCTGAGTTGTGTCCGACTCCTTGCCACCCCAGTGAACTGTAATGCACCAGGCTCCTGTGTCCATGAGATTTTCCAGGCAAGAATACTGGAGTGGGTTGCCATTCCCTCACCAGGGATACATCTGTATATGTGTATGTACCACTGTGT
Source organism: Aepyceros melampus (assembly GCA_006408695.1). Classification (NCBI taxonomy): domain Eukaryota; kingdom Metazoa; phylum Chordata; class Mammalia; order Artiodactyla; family Bovidae; genus Aepyceros; species Aepyceros melampus. Next base: position 120,088 of record SJXQ01003422.1, read on the forward strand.
ATTGGTATAAAGATTTTTATTTTGCAAAAGGCTTTTTATAGATGATCTTTTACTGAACTCCATAATTAACCTGAGCAAAGGTTAAATGGCCTGCCCAATTTCACACTTGGTCACTAAGAAAGCCAAGGCCAGCAAGGAAGTTTCCTGATTGCTGGCCAAGAGTTCTTTCCACTGGAACAGTTGTCACTGGTTATTGGGAAGCTGAGGGGAAGAAACTGATTTAACTTCTCTGGAGTTGAGCATTATTGATAGTGACTGAAATATCATCAGCACCGTTATTTTCCAAAGCCAGATAGTCTAAGACGGTCCTGTGTGTGAGTGAGTTATGTAAAGGACCATGTATGATAACTTTGATGTGTTCTGTCTATATTATGCGATGCTGCTCTAATTATTTTATGTTAACTATCTTTTTATTAACTTTTATTTTTGACAAACCATCACATAGCTGCTATTCATTACGCTAGTAATGAAAATACTGATGCAAGATACCCTATTAAAGAAGGTATACAAAACTAGCACCTTGAATCATACGATAAGTCCATTTCCAATACTGTCCTTTAGTCAACAAAAAACTTTTAGTAGAAATCAGAGATTATGGTATTACAAAATTGATATTTTTTGTAAGGTTAAAATTTGATTAACCATTTTTTTAGACATTCTCTTTGGAGATACCCATTCATTTTAATTTATGGTTAAGTTTAATAGCGACAGACAAACTGAAAGGTCTTTAGTGTATTCAACTGGCACTTGCTGGCAGGATTAGTCAAAGAAATGGGAAACTGCTATTTCATTAGAAAACAGCATACTCATAATCAAAACCAACCACGTTGACAAACACATATTCTCCCTTGAATGCAAAATACTCTTAACATATAAGAAGCAGTCAAGAAGTCCTTATAGTAACCTTAGCATCATAAGTATTCAGAAAGGTCAGCCTGACCCTTCAGACTATCGTATGTAAAAATCTATTCCTTCCATAATGTCCCAAGGGCAATTTTCACAACTGAAACAAGTTTTTTCTTATAAAACAAAGTAAAACCCTACATTCCCTGGGGTAGAAGTTAAGATGCTCTAACTCGCGCCCCCCCCCCAATTTTGTTTTACAAAACAAACAAAACCCAATGTCGTGGCTTACATAGATAGAAATGTATTTCTCACATTACAGTTCTGCCGGTCCAGGTGGTGAAGGTCATTAAAATACACAGGTCTCTTCCTTCCTTTCTGCTGCATTACCATTCCCTGAGGTGCTCATCAGCGTTAACGAAAGCTGAGTCTCTACCACGTCTGTGCTACAGCCCATAGAAGAAGGGAATAGGAGAGAATCCAGGGCAAGTGTCTTTAAGGAGCTGATCCAGAAATGAAAGATATCCTTCTACTCCTCTCTCATTGCCCAGAACTTTAGCACATGAACTTGCTTAGCTTCAGGGGATGCTGGGAAATGTAGTCTGTGACTGTGACCATTCTTTTAAAAGATAGAGTGGAGGAGAAAGGTTGGAGGGTGGGTTCATCTATTAAAAGAAGGTGGAGAAGAAAAGATACTGGAGAATATCTACCAGTATCGGTCATAGTCACTATATACAAAGTAAAATGCATAGTATCTACAAGGAACCATCACAGGCATTCAAATAATTAAAAAATAAATTAATGCTGGTGGTGCTTGTATTTTCTTGGGCTCCAAAATCACTGCAGATGGTGACTGTAGCCATGAAATTAAAAGACACTTACTTCTTGGAAGAAAAGATATGACCAACCTAGACAGCATATTCAAAAGCAGAGACATTACTTTGCCAACAAAGGTCCATCTAGTCAAAGCTATGGTTTTTCCAGTGGTCATGTATGGATGTGAGAGTTGGACTATAAAGAAACCTGAGCCTGAAGTATTCATGCTTTTGAGCTAGTGTTGGAGAAGACTTTTGAGAGTCCCTTGGACTGCAAGGAGATCCAACCAGTCCATCCTAAAGAAAATCAGTCTGAATGTTCATTGGAAGGACTGATGCTGAAGCTCCAATACTTGGCCCCCTGATGTGAAGCACTGACTCATTGGAAAAGACTGATGCTGGGAAAGATTGAAGGCAGGAGGAGAAGGGGACGACTGAGGATGAGATGGTTGGATGGCATCACCGACATGATGGACATGAGTTTGAGTAGGCTCTGGCAGTTGGTGATGGACAGGGAAGCCTGGTGTGCTGCAGTCCATGGGGTCACAAAGAGATGGACACGACTGAGCGACTGAACTGAACTGAGTGCTTATGCTATTTAAAAGTAGTGACTCTCAAGTTTTCTCAATCTAGTATGACTTCTTTGGTGTAAAAGTTACCCGTCACTACCTTTTGAACAAAGATTTAGCTGTGTCCGTGGCTTTGTCTCTAATGAGAAGATATGAAGGTATTTTCTAGTTTTTATTAATATATAACACAAGCATATTAGACAGGCATGCCATTTTTTTGAACATTTTTGAAGAATGAACTTTTCTAAGTTAACTTTCCAAATAATGGAAGTTCGCCATTTTTAATGTAAAACACATATGATTCTCTTTTGTGTATGTGTCTGAGTGTGAATGTAAATATTTACTAAACTGAGGTACTTTTCCATTTACTTCCTTAAGCCGGATAATAGCTGAATGAATTTATCAGTTCAGTCGCTCAGTCGTGTCTGACTCTTTGCGACCCAATGAATCACAGCACTCCAGGCCTCCCTGTCCATCACCAACTCCCGGAGTTCACTCAGACTCACGTCCATTGAGTCTGTGATGCCATCCAGCATCTCATCCTCTGTCATCCCCTTCTCCTCCTGCCCCCAATCCCTCCCAGCATCAGGGTCTTTTCCAATGAGTCAGCCCTTTGCGTCAGGTGGCTTCAGCTTTAGCGTCAGTCCTTCCAATGAACACCCAGGACGATCTTCTTTAGAATGGACTGGTTGGATCTCCTTGCAGTCCAAGGGACTCTCAAGAGTCCTCCTACTTCACAGTTCAAAAGCATCAATTCTTGGGCACTCAGCTTTCTTCACAGTCCAACTCTCACATCCATACATGACCACTGGAAAAACCGTAGCCTTGATTGGACAGAACTTTGTTGGCAAAGTAATGTCTCTGCTTTTGAATATGCTGTCTAGGTTGGTTATACCTTCATGCAATGCACATTTATTCGGCACCAATTATGTACCAGTGATGACATCAGACTCTGCATAGTATTTCAGATTTACTCTTCCCAACAAGCCATTGAGGTGGGACAGATTTTCCCTGTTTGCCATGTGAGGAAACTGAGTGTCAAGGAGGTTAGGTAATGTGCTCAAGGTCACATCAAGAAGCCTCAAGTAAAACCCTGATCTCGCTATTCCTTCTACAATACTTCTGTCAGTTTCCTTCATTCAACATATATTTATCAAAGACCTTTCTTTCCAGGAAGTATGCTCAATGATTTTATCTTTTGCTCCGGTTTAACCTCATGACAATTCCTCATGGAATCAAGATTGCCGGGAGAAATATCAATCACCTCAGATATGCAGATGACACCACCCTTATGGCAGAAAGTGAAGAGGAACTGAAAAGCCTCTTGATGAAAGTGAAAGAGGAGAGTGAAAAAGTTGGCTTAAAGCTGAACATTCAGAAAACGAAGATCATGGCATCTGGCCCCATCACTTCATGGGAAATAGATGGGGAAACAGTGGAAACAGCGTCAGACTTTATTTTTGGGGGCTCCAAAATCACTGCAGATGGTGACTGCAGCCATGAAATTAGAAGATGCTTACTCCTTGAAAGAAAAGTTATGACCAACCTAGATAGCATATTCAAAAGCAGAGACATTACTTTGCCGACTAAGGTCCGTCTAGTCAAGACTATGGTTTTTCCAGTGGTCATATATGGATGTGAGAGTTGGACTGTGAAGAAGGCTGAGCACCGAAGAATTGATGCTTTTGATAAGAAAAGTTATGACCAACCTAGATAGCATATTCAAAAGCAGAGACATTACTTTGCCGACTAAGGTCCGTCTAGTCAAGACTATGGTTTTTCCAGTGGTCATATATGGATGTGAGAGTTGGACTGTGAAGAAGGCTGAGCACCGAAGAATTGATGCTTTTGACCTGTGGTGTTGGAGAAGACTCTTGAGAGTCCCTTGGACTGCAAGGAGATCCAACCAGTCTATTCTAAGGAGATCAACCCTGGGATTTTTTTGGAAGGAATGATGCTGAAGCTGAAGCTCCAGTACTTTGGCCACCTTATGCGAAGAGCTGACTCATTGGAAAAGACCCTGATGCTGGGAGGAATTGGGGGCAGGGGGAGAAGGGGACGACCGAGGATGAGATGGCTGGATGGTATCACGGACTCGATGGACGTGAGTCTGAGTGAACTCCGGGAGTTGGTGATGGACAGGGAGGCCTAGCGTGCTGCGTTTCATGGGGTCACAAAGAGTCGGACATGACTGGGCAACTGAAGTGAAGTGAACTGAACTGAACCTCATGACAATCCCATAAAGTAGATGCTGATTTTCCACTTAAAGCTGATACATCTGTAGTTCAGATAAGTAAAATACCTAAATGGCAAAGAAATGGGTAGGCCAGCATTTACAACCAGACGGCTCTTTCTACTCAGAACGTACCATTCCTCCTATTGTATGGTCATTGAAGTCCCCAAAGCTTAGACACAATGCCAACCTGCTTTACCCTCCTATTCTCTGTATTTCCCATCTACCTTCTCATACATACTGTGGACTCCTCCAGAAACCCCTCTCCAGTCCAGCCCCGAGTCTAGATGAGCGATTATCACTTTGGGCCTGGAGCTGTTTCCTAACTGTTCCTTCTATGATCAAGTTATCTTTCTTCCAATCTCCACATTGCCATGAGGTAGTCAGCCTCAAGTAAAAAAAACAATCACAATTCTTTCATTCTTAAAATGTTGCTTTCTGGCTGGATCTCCATAGAATAATTTCTCAGTTTATTTCTTTGGCATATAAAGCTCTTCTCAACTCAGCTGTGGCCTCATCTCTCATCACTCAGCTCCCACCTAACCTAAATTCTATCAATACTTAGTGCTTTGCTAATCTCCAAACCCATCTGCTTTTTCATGCCTATGTACTTTTGTACAGGATGTTCTTGTGACCTAGAGTAGCCTTTCCCATTTTTCTTTTTCTGCCTGAAAAGTTCTACATGGAAAAGATCCAAGTATAAAATTTGAAAGTAGTTTCCTAAATGAACGTTGGCACTCTCCTTTGCTTCCCAGTATCTTGTGTTTCTTAAGTGCTATCATATTTATGTGTATACATGTCTGTCTCAGCCAGACTCTACTCTTCTTGACAGCCAGGACCACCTGGGCCTTGCACAATGTCTGGCACATAATAACCATTTAGCAAATGTTTGACTGGGGACAGTGGATGAAAGACTCAGCTGCTAGACACAGCACAAAGGCAGCTGGGATACAGGGGTCATTTAATAACAAAACAATCAACGGCTTATTGAAAACTTACCCTAAACTCTGTTTCTTAGTACTATAAGGGGATCAGGAAAGAATAAAATACTCCTCACATTTAACTCTTTGCTTTAGCTTAAAATTTAATTAAGCAGCTAAGACATGTATTGGAATTAGAGCTTTCATGTACCTTCTTAATTGTTACTGTTTTATTTCTGCTAGACTGTATGGTCCAAGCAGCTGGATTCTGTTTTCATCTTTGTAGTCCCAGCTCTTGTCATTGCTCATATAGTAAGGACTCAAAAATCTCTGTTGAAATGTGAGTGAATAACAAGTTTTCAAAAATACACAGAATGACTATATTTAAAGTACAAAGTAGCTTAGCCTCTGTAGACATTATTGGAGATGAGATGAAGATATAGGAACTGAGAGAAGCTTTGGGTCAATCTGAGACACAGGGAGGATGTAAAAAGATTGAGAAAGTGTTGAAGTCATGTCAAGGACATAGAAAAGTTATGAGAAAGTTCATTCTATTAATCATCGAGGCCACATAATACTGCCTAATAACTCCCAAACTCAGTGTCTAATATGAGCACTTGTTTTCACACTTTCGGATCTGCTGACTGAGGCTGGATTAGTCAAGTAACTCTGTGAAAGGCTGCAGGTCACCGAAGTCAACTGGAGTTGCCGTTAGACTGTGGTTGGGTGCCATTCTGCTCCACATGTTGCCATCCTTGTGTTATTTGCGTGTGTGCATGTTCAGTTGCTAAGTCATGTCCTACTCTGTGGACCCCATGGACTTATAGCCCGCCAGGCTCCTCTGTCCATGGGATTTTCCAGGGAAGAATACTGGAGTGGGTTGCCATTTCCTTCTCCAGGGGATCTTCCCAACCCAGGAATCAAACTCACAGTTCTTGCATCTCCTGTATTGACAGATGGATTCTTTACCACTGTGCCATCTGGGAAGTGTTATCAGGGCAGGATTTAAATGTAATTTGAGCGTGATAAATACATGAATAATTGTGTCCAAAGGATGGGATTTTGCCAGTTGATTCGTTCGTTGGCACAATGAACCCTCCCTTTGCTAGAATCCACAAACGAACCCTGCTTTTGCTAGAATTATGCATTTACATCCTTTGTCATATGATTTTGCAACACTTCCCACCCTCAGTGATGTTGAGACTGGCTGCATGGTTTGCTTTGGCTGATGAAATGTGGGCAGAAGTCACAGTTGGCCAGTTTGGGGCTAAGACCATGTGAGAAATTGTGCTTTCTCTGTATGACCTCTTGGGCTCCTGCCCTTTGCCGCAGGAGGTACGTGCCACAAATAACTGCTGGTCTAAGAATGATGAGGGATATGTGATGTAAATTTGTTCCTGATCTAAAGCCTGGAGCCCAGCCAACTTACATGGAAGCAAATCTGCTTCTGCTGACCATCAGGGCAGTGAACAAGAAAAAGATATCTTTGAAGACTCTGGGTTTGCAGGAATAGCTGACCAGTACAGGTGTGGAAATGGGCAAAGAGAGAAAGTATTCAGAATTTATTTTGGAAAGAAGGCTAAGGATTCATTGAATGGAGGCAGGAATAGGATGTGGGAATTGACAGGGTAAAGAGGCAACAAATGGAGAAGACGGTCAAAGCTGACTGGGTGGTCCGTCCAGGTTAAAGTCGAGTGAGATCTTGAAATTACGCTGGAAACTGCAGTCTCCAAGGCAGAATTTGTCTGTAGAGTAGTTTTGTTTGGCCCTTTAGATTTTTTAAAAGTTGAATTTGAATCTATTAGGTGGGTCATCTACTCTCCAGCTCCTTGCTTCCCTACATTTTCTTTTTGACACTCCGTACCTTAGAATGGGCTTCACTGATAGCTCACTAGGTAAAGAATCTGCTTGCAATGCAAGAGACCTAGTTTCAATCCCTGGATCAGGAAGATCCCCTGGAGAAGGAAATGGCAAACCACTCTAATATTCTTGCCTGGAAAATCACATGGACAGAGAGCTTGGCAGGATACAGTCCATGGGGTCACAAGAGTCAGACATGACTTAGCAAGTGAACCATTGCCTTGCAATGCATTTGAGTTTATGCCCCCTATTAATCCCATCACCACTTATTGCCAGGCACATTGATTTTAAGGTGAAAATGAGATAATGTGAAATCTAATGATGAAAGCTGGTGTGAATTGAACACATTATGGGTTCATCCCTTTCCCTAAGTGCTTTATATGTCTTGTCATGAATTCCCATTTCATGGATAAGACAAAAATAAGTTAAGTAACTTGCCTAAGGTCAACAGCTGTCAGTGGACAGTCTAGAATTTGAAACTTCCAGTTTATTGGTGGTTTAGTCACTAAGTTATGTCTGATCCTTGTGATCCCATGGACTGTAGCCCTCCAGGCTCTCTGTCCATGGCATTTTCCAGGCAAGAACACTGGAGTGGTTTGCTATTTCCTTCTCCAGGGGATCTTCCCAATACAGGGATCGAATCCAGGTCTCCTGCACTGCAGGCAGAACCCAATTTATTGACCAGTTTCAACTAGGCCAGCTTAAAGATGAAACAAGACTTATTTTTGTTTAAACACTTTCCTCAGTGTCTCATCTTGTAGCCCCCTTCCTTTCCTAGTTATAAATTCCTTAGCGATGTCTTCAGCAGAATTATAACTTACAGTCACTTTTGGTGTTCAAAGATGAATCAATTCACAACTCCAGTCTTACTAGAGTAAGACCTTTCCTTCCCAGATCAACAGCTACATCTAGGATTCAAGAGACCTGAAGGGAGAAAGTGGTGATTTCTCCTCACTCCTTGCCCACTCCTGGCCTGGCACTGTGTGTGGGTATTTGGGGTTGGTAATTAGGGTCATGATCTGGTTCTCTCATTCTCTTTTCAAGGTGGATGAACTCTAGTGTTGAGGGAGTGTCAGGGAAAATAGGGGAAGAATGGCAGATGTCTCTTGACTCAGCTGCCCAGGTTGTTCTCTTTCTGTAGATTGTCTTTGCTTCTCTGGCCCACGCAACTGGCCCGCTGTACTATAGGTGTCCAAATATACAGTAGGTGTCCAAATACTGGGTCTCTAGAAAATCACATGTATATAATATTTGGAAATGGTCTTGGAGATATGTTGGAGACCTGGGTTTGATTCCTGGGTTGGGAAGATCCCCTGGAGAAGGAAATGGCAACCCACTCCAGTATTCTTTTTTAAAAAAATTAATATATTTTTTTAATTGGAGGCTAATTACTTTACAGTATTGTGGTGGTTTTTGCCATACATTGACATGAATCAGCCGTGGGTGTACATGTGTCCCCCTTCCTGAACCTGCCTCCCACCTCCCTCCCCATCCCCTCCCTCAGGTTTGTCCCAGTGCACCAGCCTTGAGCTCCCTGTCTCATGCATCAAATCTGGACTGGCGATCTTTTTCACATATGGCAATATACATGTTTCAATGCTATTCTCTCAAATCATCCCACCCTTGCCTTCTCCCACAGAGTCCAAAAGTCTGTTCTTTATATCTGTGTCTCTTTTGCTGTCTTGCATATAGGGTCATTGTTACCATCTTTCTAAATTTCATATATATGTATTATTATACTGTATTGGTGTTTTTCTTTCTGGCTTACTTCACTCTGTAAAATAGGCTCCAGTTTCATCCATCTCATTAGAGCTGATTCAAATGTGTTCTTTTTAATAGCTGAGTAATACTCCATTGTGTTATATGTACCACAGCTTTCTTATCCATTCATCTGCTGATGGACATCTAGGTTGCTTCCATGTCCTGACTATTATAAACAGTGCTGTGATGAACATTGGGGTACACGTGTCTCTTTCAATTCTGATTTCTTTGGTGTGTATGCCCAGCAGTGGGATACTGGATCATAAGGCAGTTCTATTTCCAGTTTTTTAAGGAATCTCCACACTGTTTTCCATAGTGGCTGTACTAGTTTGCGTTCCCACCAACAGTGTAAGAGGGTTTCCTTTTCTCCACATCCTCTCCAGCATTTATTGCTTGTAGACTTTTGGATCGCAGCCATTCTGACTGGCGTGAAGTGGTACCTCATTATGGTTTTGATTTGCATTTCTCTGATAATGAATGATGTTGAGCATCTTTTCATGTGTTTGTTAGCCATCCGTATGTCTTCTTTGGAGAAATGTCTGTTTTGTTCTTTGGCCTGTTTTTTGATTGGCTCGTTTATTTTTCTGGTATTGAGCTGCAGGAGCTGCTTGTATATTTTTGAGATTAATTCTTTGTCAGTTGCTTCATTTGCTTTTATTTTCTCCCATTCTGAAGGCTGTCTTTTTATCTTGCTTATAGTTTCCTTCATTGTGCAAGAGCTTTTGAGTTTAATTAGGTCCCATTTGTTTATTTTTGCTTTTATTTCCATTACTCTGGGTCATGGAGTCATAGAGGATCCTGCTGTGATTTATGTCAGAGAGTGGTTTGCCTCTGTTTTCCTCCAGGAGTTTTATAGTTTCTGTGCACATTTAGATCTTTAATCCATTTTGTGTTTATGTTTGTGTATGGTGTTAGAAAGTGTTCTAGTTTCATTCTTTTACAGGTAGTTGTCCAGTTTTCCCAGCACCACTTGTTAAAGAGACTGTCTTTTCTCCATTGTATATTCTTGCCTCCTTTGTCAAAGATAAAGTGTCCATAGGCCTCCTCCAATCATTAGGAGTAGATGTCTTCTCACTTGTCTGTAGTATAATTAAGAGGTAAGGAAATGGCAACCCACTCCAGTGTTCTTGCCTGGAGAATCCCAGGGATGGGGGAGCCTGATGGGCTGCCGTCTATGGGGTCGCACAGAGTCGGACATGACTGAAGTGACTTAGCAGCAGCAGCAGCAGCAGAGTAGTAGGGTATAAAGTTTCCCTCAGGCCAACAGCTCAGAACCGTACTCTCAGCTACCAATGTTGTCTACCGACTGAGAAGTCAGTTCAATTCAGTCGCTCAGTCGTGTCGGACTCTTTGCGACCCCTTGGACTGCAGCATGCCAGGCCTCCTTGTCCATCATCAACTCCCGGAGGAGAAGTAAGATCCATAATATTGACTTTTGTCTGCCTGGAACTAATAGTTGAAGCTACGAGGAGGGATAGCTCTCCGAGGGAGAGACTACTGGGAGAAGAGTCTAGAGGCTAACACAGCTGAGTCACAGAAGGATCTAGTTTCCTGAGCAGGGATCAAATTTCGGCCTCCTGCCTTGGGAGCATGGAGTCATAGCCACTGGACATACCAGGGAAGTTGACAGATGACTTCATTATTTTCCTCTTTTCTCGTGTCTGCTAGGTGAGCATCATTTTTCTAAGGTTTTTGTTTTTAAAGACTACTGTTTTCATATATTTTCCCTTTGGTTTGTTTATAGTGACAGTGCTGTTCTTAACTTACTGGCTATCTTTCATGTAACCATAGAGTCATCGGTGCTGAGCTCTGGTTGGGAACCAGCTGTTCAGAAAGACCACTGTACACTTTCCTAAACCAATTGTTATTTTTCTATGCTGCTTGAAGTCCATGAAAACTGATTTTTTTGTCCTTCTTTCCAGCCACTTATGTGGATGGGGATCTCTCAGTGTTTTAAACTTTTGAATTTAACTCTTTATTGATGCATTTTAAAATATATGTGTTAAAAAGTGCTTGCATCTTGATTCTCCTCTCAAGCGTGTTTGCACTACTCTCTGGCATATCTCACACTTTTCCTTTTGGTTGTATAACTGATTTTTGAGTATACTGTTGTGTGAATGGAGGAGATAACTCTTAATATTTCATTGGGCTCCTTATCTCTTTTCCTGTACTTTGTGTTCATTTTCCTAATTCACTAACTTATAGTATGTTTCTTTCAAAGAGCATGTCTTCCTAATACTATTTAAAAGGGTATTTTAAAAATAGTGTGCCCCCCATATTTACATACTGTTCTAAGTTACAGCAGTTTTCTAGAGACAGAGCTCATATCTCTTTCCAATCTTTTTTTATTTTTTTTTTCCCCAGAAAGAAGAGAGGAACTATGTAATTCCAATTTTTTGTCTTTGATCAGTTACAATTAAATTCACACTTGTGGGTCTTTCAATTTAAATTTCAGGTCCTTTTGACTTCTTGGGCTGAGGGGGCTTACTCCTCCTTGGGAACCTCCCCTTGGAATCTGGGTACCATGTCTTCCTCTTCATATTAAGGTTTGTTGTTGTATTAAAATGACATCCATCTATTTTTCTTCTCTCAGAGCTAGGCTTTTAGCCACTGATATTTATAGCTGTTTCTTTCATAATGCATATTTCTGTTTATACTCTTTACAGTGTAATTACTCTGTGAAGACTTTTCTTGACTGTTTTCTCCCTGTCTCATTTGATTCATCTTTCTGCATTGTCCATTTGTCTCAGGTTGAGTTGCTCCTGTACCAACACTAGTTCTTCCATTCATGTATTCCACGGATATTTATTGAATGCCTACTATATCCTTGACTGGAGAAGGAAATGGCAACCCACTCCAATATTCTTGCCTGGTGAGTCCCATGGACAGAGGAGCCTGGCAGGTTCCAGTCCATAGGGTCACAAAGAGTTGGACACGACCGAGCTACTAACAAACACTATATCTGTGACACTAATCAAGGATTTGGAGATACAAGGGCACAGATGGCAGGCAGGGTCTCTGCTCTTATGGAGTTTTCATTTTCGTGTGGAAATCAAGTGAATAATATGATTTCAAATAATGATATATGCTGTGAAGAAAATAAGGTAGCCTAATGAGGTAGAGAGCTGGGTTTAGTGGAGTAGGTAAGCTCTTCTTTTTGGAATTCTCATCTTAATAGGGTGATTAAGTCTCCTCTAGAAGATGACTTTGAACTGAGAAGAGAATGACATAAGAAATGGGAAAAGAGAATTCCAGGCAGAGGGAAGAGCAAGACTAAAGTCCTTGAGGTGAGAAAGAGCTGTTTAAGGAACATAGAGAAGCCACTTTGGCTGTAGCTGAGCTAAAGAGGATAAGGTGGACAGGAGCTGATGGTGGAGAAATGGACAAGGGCCAGGGCACCCAGGACGCTGGCGTCCGCCTTACTGGGAGGCCCTTGTGGAGTTACTTACAGAAGGTGACTTACAGAAGCCTTGGTACTGATTTTGAGTTTTATTCTAAAGGTCACAGGAACCCGCCAGGTGATTTTAAGCCAGAAAAGGAGAAGATCTATGTTTAAGAAATGACTTTGGCTGGTGTGTTGAGAATAAACTGTGAGGGGAAACATTGGAAGTAAAGGGATCAGTTGGAGGCTACTCTTTTTAGTTAGAAAGATGTTTTGTTTTGTTAAATCCAAGTTACTCAGACTGACTTACAAAAGGACATGTTTCATTTCTTATGTAAAAAGTCCAGTAGCAGAGTGGCCTCCAGGATTGGTTGTTTCAGCAACTCCATGATGTCATCAAGGAGACCTCTCTGCCACCCCTGGATTTTGTGTTATTCTTATGCTAGTCACAAACTAGTTGCTATAACTCTGAGAGTGATGTCCCCAAATCACCAAATCCAGAAGTAGGAGAGAAGTTATTATATCATGTGGCAATCTCTTAGCAAGTGTCCTCTCTTCTAAATATGGCTCATATCTGTTTCTAAAAATTTATTTAATGTATTTGTTTGGGTGCGGCAGGCCTTAGCTGCAAGCCTGCAGGATTTTTAGTTGTGGCATGAGAACTCAGAGTTGCAGTATGTGGGTCTAGGTGCCTGACCAGGGATGGGACCCAAGTCCCTGCGTTGGGAGCATGGAGTCTTAGCCACTGGGCCACCAGGGAAGTCTCTGCCCCAATAACTCTTTGTCCAGGATTGGTTACTCCTGATCCTATCACTGACAGAAGTTATGAATTTATTAGTATTTACTTGAGTGAATACTTTGGGGATGGAGTGGATAATAGGGAGTCAGCTCCTATTGCTCCAGTCTGCTGCTGCTGCTAAGTCGCTTCAGTCGTGTCCGACTCTGTGCGACCCCATAGATGCAGCCCACCAAGCTGCCCCGTCTCTGGGATTCTCCAGGCAAGAACACTGGAGTGGGTTGCCATTTCCTTCTCCAATGCTTGAAAGTGAAAAGTGAAAGAGAAGTTGCTCAGTCGTGTCTGACTCTTAGCGACCCCATGGACTGCAGCCCACCAGGCTCCTCCGTCCATGGGATTTTCCAGGCAAGAGTACTGGAGTGGGGTGCCATTGCCTTCTCCTTGCTCTAGTCTAGATAGAGATAAATATTGAATGGTTAGCCTACTATGTGTGGGTTTCCCCGGTGGTTCAGCGGTAAAAAAAAAAAATCCTCCTGCAATGCAGAAGACACAGGTTCGATCCCCGAGTCCGGAAGATCCCCTGGAGAAGGAAATGGCAACCCACACCAGTATTTTCACCTGGGAAATCCTATAGACAAAGGAGACTGGCAGGCTACATTCCATGGGCTCGCAAAGAGTTGGATATGACTTAGGAACCAAACAACAACCACAACAAGCCTACCATGTGTACAGAGCAGGACCTCACACAGAAGTAATAAACCAAACCCAAACAAAGTAACCTTCCTCCTTTGGACACTTCAAAAATACTCCAGAAAACCTATTTTTCCAAATTCTGTTGTCCTGTTAGCCCATAACATAAGAAAAAGATATTCAACTAACTTTTCAAGTTTGCTTATAAAGAGAGGGAAAATTTGCCTGTCTCTCATATAACAATATTCTGGAAAGTTTACAATGATAACTGTGTTATACTTTACAAACATCTTACAAAATAAGTATTTCTAGATCCTTTATGCAAAACAAAAGACTTTGCCTAATTAAATTGATGAAAGTCATACAACAAATTTTGCCATTCTCCAAAGTCCATGTATATTCTATCATTTTAAGAATAAAATAAAATTATATGTATGGCTACAATTGAATCTGCACATTTGAGCACTTTTAAAGGATTCTGAATCAATAGCTTGCCTAGATCTTGATGGCTGGATCTCATTTTTAGCTTCCAAGGGCTCACAGGCAATATGAAAAGAATAATCTTCAAATTTGAGCAAATAAAGATCGAAAGTGATAGATCACCTGGAAGTAGATGCCAGAGCTAGCTCTCTTTCTATCTGACAGCTCACGTGTAGTAAAGAAAGTGCCTAATTATTCTAAAAGGACTTCAGAAGGGTTGTTCTGAGGATGTGGAGATGCTAATGTTTCTGGAAATGGGTATTATGGAAACAAAGTTGACAAAAATACAGACTCTTTCCACCTGAAGACAAGTTATTTATTCCACTCAGTTTGGGGTTTTTGTCTCTGTGTTTTTAACCTTTGACTCAGTGTCTACTCCGCACAGATATTGACCAAACCATAGCTGCTGGGATGTGAAATTAGATGATTTAAAGATTCGCTTCTGATTCCCAGGAATGCTTCAGGGCATACTGCGATGTGCTTTAGGGCATAAAATGATCTCAGGCTGAGGCTAACGGGGAAAAAAATCTCTGCAGTAACAATAAATATTGCATGGTGGCTGGGTGGTTAGAAAATAATGTCCTTTAACGTTTTCTGAGAAGCCAGCTATACTTTTCATCAAATCAAGTTATAAGGCAGGAAACTAAACTGTATCAACTGTTGGCTTATTATACATTGGAAACTCTCTAAGTTATTCAATATGTTGTAAATTGTTCTCCTCAGTTCAAAGATGAAATTCACTTTTTTTTTTTTTCCTAAACTAGTTTCAGATCAATGTGTAGAGCTAAAAGTAAATATAAAACCTCTGGGAGAGTTTTGGTACACCCAGATTTTAATTTGTCCATGGTAATGAGGGGAAAAGGAGATGGTAACTCCTGAAATGTCCAGTTCTAAAGAATGGAGTATTAGTGTAGAAAACCAGATAATCCTACCAGGGCTTTGATTGATCTGTCATTTGCATAATCAGGAGTAAAGGACAATCTTAGAGTATAGCCTCCCAAATAACTTTTATCTGTGTTACCAGAAAACAATGAAACACTGACTCAGTGCTTCCTGAACGTGTTCCTTTCTACCCTCTGGCAGAGCTTCTAATAAGCCACTGATCAGAAAACAGCGGAGGAAAGTAGGCAGAAAGAGGAACAAGGAATCTGGGTTAATTTCCAAACTGAATAATCAACTTCCTACTAAAAAAGAGAATTGGCAAGGCTGTATGGAAGGTTCCATGATTCCTTCGTTCTCATTGTGGCCGCAGTATGTGAGCTGGCAAGAGAGACCTGCAAATACTATGGATAAACCTAATCATTTCTCAAAGGCTCCCATTTAACTCACTGTAATTTAAGATTACACAGCCCTACTTGCCCTGCATACATCCTCCTCTGTGCTGAGTCTACAACTTGCTTGAGAACCTAACATTAATCGCCTTGAATGGTGTGTTAACGTGGAGGGCTTTGTAGCTGGTGATACACTTGGGAATTTGCAAGTTTGGCCTGGGAAAAAGAAATCTGTCCTCCCTCTCAGAATCTTGGAAAACCTTGGCCACTATCCCAGTGGCTCATATTCCCTGATTCCCTACTCCAGCCATCTTTTCATGATTAAAAAAATAAAAATAAAAAATCCTGCTTAATTGTGTCTCTCCAGGTTGGTGGAGAACAAAGATCTGGGTGGGGCTAGTGGGTCTGTGAGCGGCACAGCCTAGCTACTGCCCAGCAGAGCAGAAATTATTCAAATCCTTAGAAAGCCCACATTGCTCTACTAACACACTGATGTTACATGTAAGGAAGTGGACCTCAGAGTGTTTAAATGACTTACCCAACTTCACACAGTGTTGGAGTCAGGATTTAGACACACACATTGGTCTGATGCTGAAGCTCATGCTGTCTCCACCATATCATGCTACCCCCCCAAACGTATACAAAGGGAAGAGTAAACACAAATAGGTCAAGTGAAAAATTGTCTCCAAGTAAAAAGGTCTTTGACATGTAATAAGCATTTAATAAATGCTTTCATTTCCTTGAATAATAAAGTAAATTAATTAGCAAGTGATTTTTTGATATTTTTCTCCTTCATTCTCGCTTATATTAAAAAAAAAGAGTATTCATTATTTTTGCAATTCCTAAAAAAAGGAAATGAGAGAAAAAAGACTTGCTTGCCCTTTTCCACAGATGTAGAAAGTAGTTCCAGAAATTAAAAATACCTGCAAAAAATTTTTGGATGAGGAATGTTCTTTAGAGTTCAAGTCATCAATTTTAGCACTGGATCAGTTATTGTTGGTTTAGTGGATTCAGTTCTCAGAATGGTCAGTGTCATAAAGTGACCACGTAGTTCTCTTTCCCTTGACTTTCCATCTGTGAGCAGATTTTAATCTCTATCATCTACCCAGGAGAATGAGATGTTCTAGTGAGTACAGAAATATAAAAACTCTCAGTTTGGGTAAAAGACCTTGGGATTAGAGAAAAGTGTTAAGTAAAGTTGCAAGCCAGGACACATTCAACAATTACTTGATTTATAGTCCACAAGGATTTGAACACATAACAGAGAAGTACAGAAAGGAAAGAAGTGATTGCCAATGTGTATCCACAGACTTTCCTGTATCATAATTGCATGAGAAGAATTAATTAAGACAAAGTCCACCTTTGTGTCCCTAATGTGAGATGGAGAGCCATGTCTAATCTCCGGATCTCAAGCATAAAGTAAGAGAGATATATAGAGATTCTTGATATTTGGAATACAGAATTTTGGAAAGCAAATCTCCTCTCCCTACGATTTCTAAATTTAGAGATGCGTCATCATGGAGAATACTGGGAACAGAAGCTTAACAAATTATATAGATGACTTAGGGCAAAAATGCCCAACTCTACACAGTACTATCAATTGCATGAAAGAGCAGTTCTGTTTTCTAGAGCAGTACTGTTCAGTTGAACTTTCTATGATGATGGGAATGTTCTATTCTGAACCATCCAAAACAAAAGCCACTAGCTGTGAATCAGCAATTGAACTGTGACATGTAACTGAGGAACTAAAATACTAATCTTATTTAATTTTAGTTAATATTTATACAAATTTCAAGAGCCACGTGTTGCTAGTGGCCTAGGTACAGAGACAACTTGTACCAGAAGTTTCTATTTCATTGCCTCTGGACTAACAGCATTAATTCCAATGGCTATGCTGGCTTGTTGAACTCAGGAGGGCAGAAGGGCCCTCTTGGAAATCAGACTTCAGTGAGAGAAGACTTTTCCTCCATTATTCCA
Source organism: Aepyceros melampus (assembly GCA_006408695.1). Taxonomy (NCBI): domain Eukaryota; kingdom Metazoa; phylum Chordata; class Mammalia; order Artiodactyla; family Bovidae; genus Aepyceros; species Aepyceros melampus. The sequence goes on from SJXQ01003422.1 coordinate 137,625, forward strand.
TGACTCTAGAAGATCTTAAGACAGGGCATCATCTCACAATTGGGATTCCCTAGTGGCTCAGATGGTAAAGAGTTTGCCTTCAGTTCAAGAGACCCAAGTTCAATCTCTGAGTTGGGAAGATCCCCTGGACAAGGAAATGGCAACCCACTCCAGTATTCTTGCCTGGAGAATCCCTTGGACAGAAGAGCCTGGTAGGCTACAACCCATGGGGTCGCTTGGACATGACTGAGCGACCAACACTATGACTGTCATGAGGAACCCAAAGACTGCTTCGAGCAATTAATAGCTTCTCCATTGAGTGGCTAATTCTCTCAGTGAGTAAGTCACTTAGTCAGGTCTGACTCTTCACAACCCCATGGACTGTAGCCCACCAGGCTCCCCTGTCCATGGGATTCTTTAGTCAAGAATAACTGGAATGGATTGCCATTTCCTTCTCCAAGGGATCTTCCAGAACTAGGGATGGAACCCCCAGGTCTCCTGTATTGTAGGCAGATTCTTTACTGTCTGAGCTACCAGGAAAGTCCACTTCTCTGAAGATGATGCCAAGAGACTGACATAGGACTCCTCAAAAACACTTATTCCATGTGAATCCTTCTGTGTCCATCAGTATCCATACACACATTTATTCATGCAAAAAATATTGAGTGTCTATCATGGGCCAGATGCTGTTCTCATGAGGGTAATTTTCTCCCACTACTATATGGACCTCGTATGCACATTAGGGAGCAGCAAGGCATGGAGGTGGGAGCTCTGGAATCAGACCAACCTGAAATAGCACTGATTCCTAGAACAGAGTTTGGCAACAATTTTCTTGTAAAGGGCCACATAATAAATGTTTTAGGCTTTGTGAACCACAAAATTTCTTTCACATCTATTCAGCTCTACAGTTGTGTCAAATAAACCATGAACAATACATACCGTAAGAGCTTGGCTGTGTTCCCAATAAAACTGTATTTATGGGGCTGAAATTTGAATTTCATCTATTTTTCCTGTATAATAAAATCTTTAGATCTTTTTTTCAGTCATGAAAAGGTAAAAATGATTTCTTACCTTATGGACCATACATAGACAGGTGGCAGAATATGTTTGGCCCACGGGCTAACATAGCTTGCCAGTTCCTGGCAAGAACATAATAAATGAGAAAATGTCTATGGTATAATGCAACTAAAAACTCTTTATGAACATTTTAGTATTTCTAGAACATCACTTGACTGTTTATGTGGAGTCTTACGTTGATTTTCTTTTATTTGGATTTTTAGAATTTTTCTACGTTTTAGTCATTGGAGTTAAGATGAACATCTTTGTTCATAATGACTTTATTGTGGATTATTACACAAGTCGGAAGGTGTAAATATTTTAAGATTTTTGTTATGTTATTGCCAGTTCGTTTTCTAACAGTTTGTAGAAACTATGTTCTGCAATAGCCCTGACTAGTCTTTTTCAAATTTCCTATAAGTTAGTCTTTTTGTAGGTAGCTCTGTAGCTTCATTACCTAGGGTCTTAATTCTATATTTTAGAAAGTCCTTCAAACCTACTCTAAAGACAAGTAGACTGAAATATCATGGCCAAAATTTTCCCAAGCAACTGAAAAAGGGTTTAACATTTGTTAAATGAAAAAACTCCTACTGGGAATCTGGGTTACTGGCTGGGTTAGAAAGATATGACAGAGTATTAAGGGTGAGAGAGATATGACTTCCCTAACTTTGAAGATGGGTAAGAAAGTAATATGCATACCATAAAAGTCACCTATTGTTTACAATGCAGAATTCAGGGGATTCCCTGGAGGTCCAGGGGTTAGGACTTGGAACTCTCACTGCCATGGCCCAGGTTCAATCCCTGGTTGGGGAACTAAGATCCACAAGCTGCATGGCATGGCCAAAAACAACAACAAAAACAAACAAAAGAACAAAGTGAAAATTTCAGTGATTTTAACTGTGTCCTGTAGATCTGCCTGTTCTGAAGCTTTAATACAAATGAACTCCTATAATATGCAGTCTTTTGTGACTACAATGTGACTTCGTGTGACAATCTAATGTTTTTGAGGGTCATCCATGTTGTAGTAGGTATTACTGCTTCATTCTTTTTTATTGCTGGATGGTATTCCACTGTAAGGAAATGGCAACCCACTCCAGTGCTCTTGCCTGGGGAATCCCAGGGACAGAGGAGCCTGCTGGGCTGCCATCTATGGGGTCGCACAGAGTCGGACACGACTGAAGCGACTTAGCAGCAGCAGCAGCAGCACAGATGTAACGCATTTTGTTTATGCATTCATCAGCTGATGAGCATTTGAGTTATTTCTACTTTTAGGTTATTTTGAATACTGCTGTTAATATTCATGGACAAGTTCCTGTGTTGACACAAAGCTTCCGTTTCCCTTGGATATAACCAGGAATGACATTTTTGGATCATATGATGACTCTTCCCTGGTCATCAGGTGGGCTGCCCTGCTGGCTCAGATGGTAGAGTCTGCTTGCAGTGGGAGATACCCGGGTTTGATCCCCAGGTCAGGAAGATCCCCTGGAGAAGGGAATGGCAACCTACTCCAGTACTTTTGCCTGGAGAATCCCACAGACAGAGGAGCCTGGTGGGCTACAAGTCCATGGGGTCACAGAGGGTCGGACATGACTGAGTGACTAAGTCCATACATGATGACTCTATGTTCAACATTTTAGGAGCTGTCAGATGGTTTTCCGAAGTGGCTACACTGTGTTAAATTTCTACCAGCAATATATGAGGACTTCTATTTTTTCACGTCCGCACCGTCACTTGTCTGGCTTTTAAAATGTTATTCATCCTTGTGGACCTGAAGTGGTGTCACATCATGATTTTGATTTGTGTTTCCCTCATGACTATGATGCTCAGCATCTTTTTATGTGCTTATTGGCCATTTGAATAGCTTATTTGGACAGCTCTTCCTATTCTTAGCCTGTGGGCTAAGATTTTTAAATTGGGTTATTTAATTTTTATTGTTGAATTCTAAGAGGTTATCTTGATATTTTCTAGATGAAAGTCCTTTGTATTATATATGACTTGTAAGCACTCCCCCCAGTTCTGCGAGTTTACTTTCTTGATTAGTGTCCTTTGAAAGTGCAAGAGTTTTTGATTGTGAAGTCCAATTTATCTAATTTTTCTTTTGCTGCTTGTGCTTTTAAAGTGTTATCTAGTAAATTGTTGCTAAGTCAGATCATAGACATGTATTCCTTTGTTTTCTTCTAAGAGTTTTATAGTTTTCTATAACTTATTTTAGGTTGTCTTTTACATGTAGGTCTCTGATCCACTTTGAGCTAATTTTTATACATGATAAGAGGCATGCATTCAAGGAGGGCATGGCAACTCACTCCAGTATTCTTGCCCAGAGAATTCCATGGACAGAGGACCCTGGCAAGCTATACAGTTCATAGGGTCAAACAGAGTCAGACACTACTGAAGCAACTTAGCACGCGCACACACGAGGTGGGCATTCAACCTCATTCTTTTGTATGCAGATATCCAGTCATCCCAGAACCATTTGTCAGAAAGACTATTCTAAGAATTGTTTTGGAATTTTGGTTGAAAATCAATTGACCATAAATGTAAAGTTTTATTTATTAATTCTTAATTAGAATGAATATATTACATTGATTTATTTGTCTTTCCTTGTGTCAGTACCACTTTCTCCTGATTACTGTAGTTTTTAAAATTCATTTTAAATTGGAGGAGAATTGCTTTACAAATTTGTGTTGGTTTTCACTGTACAACAATGTGAATCAGCCATAAGAATACATCGATTTCCTTACTGTAGATGTTTAATGTTTTGTAATTGGGAAGCCTGAGTCTTCCATCTTTGCTTTTCTTTCTCAAGAATGTTTTGGCTGTCCTATCTCATCATTTTCATGCAAGTTTTAGTATCAGCTTGTCAATTTCTGCAAAGAACTCAGCCGGGATATTGATATAGTTTGCAGGGAACTTGTAGATCATTTTTGGGGAAAATCTTACTAAAATTAATCTTTTGATCTATGAGCATGGGATGTCTTTCTGTTTATTTGGATTTTCTTTAATTTCTTTCAACAACGTTTTGTACTTTACAATGCACAAGTTTTGCAGTTTTGATTAAGTTTATTTCTTCATGTTTTAAAATGCAGCCACCATTGCAGTGTAAAGAGCCAAAAGAGGGAAATGGTGAATGGCCTGGCTTCTGCACCTAAACTCCCCATAAGGTGATTCATTTCTTCTCCTCTGACAAGAAAAGATGAAAGTTGAGGGAGGCAAGATGGGACAAGAACTGGAAGTGTTATTCAACACAGTCCTTTCCTAGGACTAAGAAGTTCCTTTCAGGTGACATGGCCAGAGGAAAATAAGGATTCTTGCTAGCAGAGAACCTGATGATTGACTAGATATGACAGTTAAGGAGAAGAAAGTCACAAGAATAATTCCACCGTTTCTTGTGAGAGCAATTGCATATACTCTACTGCTATTAGATGGGGAAAGGTTCTATAGAACCATTTTTGGGAAAATATACTGAGATTGGTTTGAACAAGTTACCTTTAAGATGCCTTTGAAATGTGTGAACAAGGATGAATAAATAATTAAGAGTTTAGAAATGGACTTCATAGACGGCTAGCAGCAAAGTTAATTTGGCCTAATTAGCATATTAATGATAAATTAAAATGTACAGAGCAGCTGGAATCATCTAGGGAGAATTTATAGTTTTACATGAAAAGAGAGTCTAGAATTAAGTTTTGGGAAATTTAATCATTTACTGGTGGGGTAGAGCAGGATGAGCTGGGAAAGTTGAGAAAAGGTAGAGATAGCAATTATGGGAGGAAACAAGAAATTGCTGTGTCCTGAAGTCAAGAGTAGAGAATGTCTCCAGCAGGAAGGGAGTGCGTCAGATACCAAGGAGACATCTGGAAAACAGAGCTTGCCTGAGTGCTTAGCCATGTCCGACTCTTTAGAAACCCCTTGGACTGTAGCCCCTAGGCTCCTCTGTCTGTGGGATTTTTCCAGGCAAGAATACTGGAGTGGGTGCCATTTTATTCCTCTAAAGGCTCTTCCCAACCCAGGGATTGAACCCACATCTCCCGCATTGGCATACAGATTCTTTACCACTGAGTCCCTGGGAAGCCCTAAAACAGAGCTCGACTAATTAAATTTGAGGACACCAAGGTCTTTGGCGACCCTCACAAGAACTGTTTCAGGGGATTATGGTAGGATAGAAAACAAGATTCTGAGGATCTACCTGGGGGGGGAAGAATATAGCTGAAGAATTTTTTTTTTTATGAGAAGAGAAATTTAAGAAAGTTTAAATGTTGATGGAAAGAGGCCACAGCTGCTGCTAAGTCACTTCAGTCGTGTCCAACTCTGTGCGACCCCATAGATGGCAGCCCACCAGGCTCCCCTGTCCCTGGGATTCTCCAGGCAAGAACACTGGAGTGGGTTGCCATTTCTACCTGCAATGCATGAAAGTGAAGTCGCTCAGTCATGTCCGATCCTCAATGACCCCATGGACTGCAGCCCTCCAGGCTCCTCCGTCCATTGGATTTTCCAGGCAAGAGTACTGGAGTGGGGGTGCCATTGCCTTCTCCAGACGCCACAGAGAGTAAGTCAAATATATCTCAATAAAGATATATAAATAAAAGGGAAAAACCAATTAAGATGGTAAAAATGTGTACAGTAGGTTTCAAAGACTTGGTATAAAATATACTACTCATCTATTATGCTAATTTTATGTTGAAATAGTATTTTAGATATATTGGGTTATTAAAATAAAGAAAGAGATCACAGAGAAAGAAGGATGAAGATGAATTAATGAGTTGGGACAATCCATAGAATGCTTCCATCATAGCTCAGGTAGTAAAGAACCTGCCTGCAGTGCAGAAGACCTGGGCTTGAATCCTGAGTTGGGAAGATTCCTTGGAGAAGGAAATGGCAACCCACTCCAATATTCTTGGCTGGAGAATCCCATGAACAGAAGAGCCAGGCAGGCTATAGTCCATGGGGTCACAAGAGTCAGACACAACTTAACGACTATACCAACCAACCAATTCTAGGATTAGGTTCTTAGAAAGGCAGATTCTTAGAGGATCCATAGTACACGTAGAGTGATTATCCTCTTAAATAAAGAGATCATTCATTCCTTATGGTGGAAGGATGCAAGATACATTGCTGCTTGTATCTTTTAGGTTTGTGGAGATTTGCTGTTTGGTGTTGTGTTTTTTTCCTTACAGGAGAGGAATGGGTAAGTAGGGGAGGCTGGGTATTTAAGGAGAGTTGAGAGTTGGTCATGGGGCTTCCCAGGTAGTGCTGATGGTAGAGAACCCGCCCGCCAATGCAGGAGACATAAGAGACGTGAGAAATACAGGCTCAATCCCTGGGCCAGGAAGGTCCCCTGGAGGAGGGCATGGCAACCCACGCCAGGGTTCTTGCCTGGAGGATCCCATGGCGGGCTGCACACCAGAGGGTTGCAAAGAATTGGACACAACTGATGTGACTTGGCACGTATGCACGAGAGTTGGGCACACTGTGCTGTGTGGCTATGACAAGTGGAAGAGTGTGTCAACAAAAGAGATGTTGTCATATTGCTAGACGGTATTGAGGGCTCGATGTTTGGATGTGCAGGAAGAGCTAATTTAAAAAAAATGTTTATTTTTGGCTTGCTGGATCTTTGTTGCTGCATGCAGACTTTATCCAGTTGCAGCGAGTGGGGGCTACTCTCTCATTGTGGTGCATCCGCGTCTCACTGCTGTGACTTTTCTTGTGCAACATGGGCTCTCGACATCTGCGCTTCAGCACTTGCAGCACAGGCTCAGTAGTTGCGTTGCTTGTGCTTAGGTGCTTGGTGGCAGGTGGGATATTAGTTCCCTGACCAGGGATCGAACCCATGTCCCCTGCACTGGCAAGCAGACTCTTAACCACTAGACCACCATGGAAGTTCCAGGAGGGGCCCCTAATGAGGGAGACATAACCATGCGATGTGATGGAACCTGAAAGCCAGTGACTGGGGCAATAGATAGACCTAAGCTGAGGAGATGGTGGGTTTAGGCTAAGGTCACTTCCAACTTTCTTGTTTCAACAGAGGCTGAAATTAGAGAAGGACTTGATGGCTCTGAGTGACAATAGCCAAATGCTTGTCTTTATTTTCCCACAAGACTAGACAGCATTTCCAGTTCTGTTCTGTTATAAAGGAAGCGCCAAGGCCAGCTTTGTAGAACAAGGATTCTTACCTAGGTTTCCTTCTCCAGCTGCCTGGTGCTAACAGCTTAGAGTATTTTATTACAGTCATATGATTGGTAGCTACAATTCAGAGCAAGAATCCAGACAAGAATCTGTGTCATCCAATTAGAAAAGGTCATTGCACTAATCCCGAGCTGGAATGAGGGTAGAGAGAGATGTAACTGGCAAGGCTAATTTTGTCATGTGGCATGCAAGGGCAAGTGGCAAGCTAATGGTCTCCTACTTTCCTAAGCTAGGAGCCCAGAGTCCTTGGCTGTGAGTGGATGTAGGAGAAGAAAACATTTATACTCCCAAGTACCATGAGGTTACCTGTCTTCTAGAGAAAGCTCTCAAGCTTTTCCCAGTCATGAAGAACCCCAGAATGCCACGGCAGCCTTGGTACATTACCCTCCTCATCTCCCAGTGAGACTTTGTATCTGTGCCTCGACAACCTCACACGTCCGCTGTGAATCAGATTGCAGCCGGGACATTCATCACGTTATGTGCTGAGAAATGTAAAAGAAATGGGAGTTGCCTGAAATGAACAAAGTAAAGCAGGGATTGTTGATTGTGGAGTCAAACTGCTAACTTTCAGATAATACCTATGTGGTGAAGACCATTGTCACAGGACTAAAATATCAGGTGTGTTTCTCTCTGGGTGTGTGGTTTTTTCTTTCTTTCTTTTTTTTTTTTTAATTAGTTGTCTCCAAGTAAGACAACATGATTAGTGACAGAGTATAAATCAACACTTTTTGTGGAAGATCATAATGTTTTTAATTAATGTTAATCTCCCATGCTTCTTAAATGTCCAGTATTTAGATGTGACACAATCTCATTTTTGATTAGGAGGTTTGGAAACATTTTACTTTTGAGTGATTGCTCCTAGTGATAATGGTTGAAAATATTATTCTTGGTCATGATAATAATAGTGGTAATAAAATAATTATTATAGCTACCATTTATTACTTACTTGGTGTCAGGCACTCTGCCAAACATTTTGCAAGTATTGTATCATTTAAGCCAAACAACAACCTTATAAGCTGGTACTCTTATTTTATAGTATTTATTTTAGGGGAGTCTGTTTAACCAAGGAAGCTGGTTGCTTCTAAGATATCAGGGCTGGAATACAGCGGAGTATGTCAGTCTCTGGATGCTGTGCTCTGCATTCTGCCGTTTCCTCTGTGACCCTTCTGTCTGGTGCCTCAGTTTCTTCTGTATAAGAGAGCTAATTGCATCAATCTCTTTGGGAATTAAGGATTAAAGGAGACAATGCAATGTAAAACTCTGATAACGATGCAAGTACATAGAACATACTCAAGTAAATGCTGGTTGCATGACTGCATTAGAATAAATGATGTATCCATTAGAATTCTTGTACGAGAATTCTCTCCTGATAATCAGTCAGCTTGCTCTTTGAATTGCTTTTCTTGCAGTTACTCAAACACGGCTGACCTCTCCATAAACCGTTTCTTGGGATCAACAGCTAACAATAAACTGTAGGACAGGGCTACAGAAACAGAATAAAGTAAAGCCTAAATAGCCCATAGGGAAACCACATTCATAGTGACAAATTTGTAACAATAAACTGTATTCAGCTAAACAAAGTCTGTGAAAAGGAAAGATGATGTTCAGCAACAGGCTCTTTTGAGAATCTGGTTCCTTAAAACCACAGCTTCTTAAAGTGCAGCAGCCAAATTAGGGCCAACATAAGAAAATTTGTGAAGGTACATTGGTATGAGGATTTCTAGAATGTGAGGTCATCCACTTGGTCTCCACTTGCCCGTGTTTTCAGGAAGCTGCCATTTAAAATATAACTTGGAGACTTCCCTGATAGCTCAGTTGGTAAAGAATCCACCTGCAATGCAGGAGACCCCAGTTCGATTCCTGGGTTGGGAAGATCCCTGGAGAAGGGATAGGCTGCCCACTCCAGTGTTCTTGGGCTTCCCTTGTGGCTCAGCTGGTAAAGAATCCGTCTGCAATGTGGGAGACCTGGGTTAGATCCCTGGGTTGGGAAGATCCCCCGGAGAAGGGAAAGGCTGCCCACTCCAGTATTCTGGCCTGGAGAATTCCATGGACCATATAATCTACAAGGTCACAAAGAGTCGGACACAACTGAATGACTTTCACTTTCACTTTGGGGATATCACTCAGCAACAAGAAGGAATGACCTACTGATTCATGGTACCATGTGAATAAGTTTTAAAATAATTATGCCCAGTAAAAGCCAGACAAACAGGACATTCTGTATGACTCCATGTATATAAAATTCCAAGGAAAAGAAACAATCCACAGTGAGGTAAAGTAGATCACTGGTTGCCTGGAAATGGAGCCAGAATGTCAAGGGAAGCATTGCAAAGGAATATACGGGAACTTTCGGAGGGTGATGGTTTCACAGGTATACATAAGACAAAGCTTACTCAGCTGTACACTTAACACATGTGCAGTTTATTGTACTTGATTTTACCTCAATAAAACTATTTTTAAAACTTTCACAGGATTCTTTAGAAATTTTTATAAATGATAAATTGTATCATTTTTTTCCTTCAAATCTATTGTCAATTCTTACTCATTCTTTAAGAGAATTTTAGGTTTTCTTATAAACTTGAACTTCTTTATTGAAGTTAGAACTAGCTTTCAGGTTTAACTTATTCATTTACACATGTATGGTTGCACCCTGACACACACAGATACACATACCAAAAAACCTGTTAAGATTTTGATAAACAGCACTGATGCTATACATTAATTCTGGAAAAAAAGACATTTTTATGACATTGATAATTATGAACCACGAGTATGGTATATCTCCATTTGCGTAAGTCTTCTTTAATGTCAAGAGTTTTAGAATTTTCTTTATTGCTGAAGCCTGGCTTGGAGAATTTTCAGCATTACTTTACTAGCGTGTGAGATGAGTGCAATTGTGCGGTAGTTTGAGCTTTCTCAAACTACCAACTACATAAAATAATCGAAAGAATCAATAAAAATCTAAAAGAATTATTAAAAGGCATCTGGATTAAAACCAGTAATTAAAAATCAATTGCATTTTAATACACTGTCAACAGAAAAACTATTTTTGTTTTCCAAATTTGCTGGCATATTGAGTGCAGCACTTTCACAGCATCATCTTTCAGGATTTGAAATAGCTCTACTGAAATTCCATCACCTCTACTAACTTTGTTTGTAGTGATGCTTTCTAAGGCGCATTTGACTTCACATTCCAGGATGTCTGGCTCTAGATGAGTGATCACACCATCATGATTATCCGGGTCAGGCTTCAGCAATACGTGAACTGTGAACTTCCTGATGTTCAAGCTGGTTTTAGAAAAGACAGAGGAACCAGAGATCAAATTGCCAACATCTGCTGGATCATGGAAAAAGTAAGAGAGTTCCAGAAAAACATCTCTTTCTGCTTTATTGACTAAGCCAAAGCCTTTGACTGTGTGGATCACAATAAACTGTGGAAAATTCTGAAAGAGATGGGAATACCAGACCACCT